>JAEIFT010000460.1:0-212145 GCA_018904225.1 Lordiphosa mommai
ATTGCAAGTGCTGTTAATCCTGATACGTCACAATGAACTATTTTCTTGCATGTTAAATCTGATCAAACTTCTTAATTATCATAGATGTAAATAATATAAGTAATTTATCCCCTTACTAAGTCGATGAAATGGTGATATTACTGTTAATGTTATAACTAGATGTAGGTTAAGTGGGAATATTTAGTGAAATATTTGTGGCAAAAAAAATTTCAACATAGTTTTAACTTGCAACACATTATACATGGGAGACTATGGACAAAAGTAAGAAGGTCGTATTTTCCGTATAGAGCTAAACACATATTTCGGAACCAACCGAATCCAACCGCTAAAATAATATTACCTTACGATGATTGCTGCGTTCCTAAATTAAGCAAATTTAAAAAAAAAGGAACAAAATGTTCATGAAACATGCCCAAACAGCTCATAAAACAAGCACAAAATGTACACAGAAACAAACCCAAAAATCCAAGAGTGAGAACAAAGAGTTCATGAAAAATAAATTGTGTTGATTTGAAAATAAACGTACACAATGGAGCTTTCGTCAACGGATGTTCCCTTAATTTGGTACTTTTTAAAACCGGATTTTTTTCTCGGTGTACTTGATTCAACACGATTTTACCGTCCCGTCCATTTCCCCAACGTAAATCAAGAACATTCTATGATATATGAATCAAAGTTACTCTTCACAGTTATTTATACAAATTTTAGTGGGAATCTAGTTGTCCTTCTATAAATTAAGCCCATATAAGTTTTTGGCTTCGTCAAATAAAAATACAAAATTCACATAATTAGACCACATAATTGGCTAAAATTATTATCCACCAAGCAAATATACGACTTCAGAGGCCAATTTGGACACTTTCGCCTGCACAAATAATGCGCATTTGATTTTTTACAGAAGCATTGATATGTGCTCTGTAGGGCAGACAATTTGCCTTCTGTGACCACAAGAAATTCCTTATTGCAATATATACTATACTAGAAATCCGTTTTTCCGTCATATCTTGGAAACAAAAGCTTGTTCAGCACTCCATATTTTTGTAATCGGTTGAAGATAGGGCTGTACCAAAAACACTGTTGCCCTGCGTTACTTCACTTTGGCTAATGACGGCCCGTTATGTTACCAAATAACCCTTTTCGATACTGGTAACCCTAAGGATTTGTTTATAACCGAACTAAAAACTAATAACATTAATAATCTCTGTATTTAAATTTTCCATTTTTTGTAGTACGACTTTGAGAATGTTTGAAATACAACAGGAAGACCCCCAGCTTATTGAAGTCAAAAATAGTGCAGCGTCAAAAAGATTGTTAGAACGTATTTTTTTCCATTTGTAGTTAAATGTTTTCACTTTAAGCACATTTTGTTTTTCATATTGAGGGTTTTCACTTGTCCTCGTAAAGTGGTTAATGGTAAATTTATCACACCCGAGCTACTGAACAACCCTTTATGATGCATTTAAGTAAACCAAGGTAGAGAAAAAGCTTACGATTTACGACAATATTTTGTGAGCTAGTTGGCGTAGGGCGTTGAAGGCAGCTCTAAAACTGGTGGTCGTGTGTTCTGACGAGGAAACCAATAATTTTTATACTCTGTACCGAAGGTGCCTACAGAGTATATTGGGTTTTACGTGCAAATGTATGTAACAGCCAGAAGGAAGCATCTCCGACCCCATAAAGGTATATATATTGAGTCAGCGTCTTAGCCGAGTCAGTGATATAGCCATGTCCGTCTGTCCGTCTGTCTGTGTCCGTCTGTCTGTCCGTCTGTCTGTCCGTCCGTCCGTATAGCACGAAGAGATCTCAAGTTAGTAGAAATGAGGTTTGAAGTGTATGGAACATATATTTCTTATACTTTGCAGGCAGATCAAGTTTAGTTTGATTTTTGCCACCCCCCTTACCTCCCCCATAGATTTGAAAAAGTGAAATAACTCCCACAATTTTCAGGATGAATGGTTCGAACATTTCAGACATATATTCTACTACTTATTTTGAATCGACCCGCCATACATCATTTTTGATCAGATGAACGATATTAGGCTATATAGCAAAGAAAATAAAAACCAACGCCAACAGCAACACCGTTGCCGTTGGTAGAACTTGAAGAGAGAGCGAGAAGGCAATAGCTAACTGGTAATTTCCCAATTGGATGCCGCAATGAATTGGGACGATATAATTGGAATGGCCTGCGGTCCCGGAAATCACGTGATTCCCGCGTGACTAATATCTGAATGCGTTTTGTTAATAGGAGATTATATGCAAATTTTGTAATTTTACCAGGTTTGTGGAGTACTAGCTGTATCGTTTTCAACCAGATGAACGATGGTTCGAAGAGTTGCCACCCTCAGATTTTGAAAAACCTCACACTTTAAAGTTATTAGTTTCGTACAAACGGGTTACAGGTATATTGTACAGTCGGGCTTGACCGACTTTCTTACCTGTTTTTTTTAGTTTTATTATCGTTTGTTTTTAGGTTTGAGCCTTAGTTTTATACACTGCATACATTTCGAATTTGCTTGATGTAGTTCTTCTAGTCTCTGAGTTCTAAGGGTTTATAGAGAAGGACGTTCGGGCTGACAGACGGACATGGCTATATCGGCTATTGATGCTGATCAAGAATATATATATATTTTATGCGGCCTAAAATCTTTCAATGGGAAATAACGAGGAATAAAAGACAACAACAAAATCATAAAAAGGAAAAAAAAATAAAACAAGCTCAATGACTATACATTAAGCCAACGCATGATTCGAAAATCAAGTAGCTAAATTTCCATATACTTGCAGCACGATACCAACTATTTTTGTTCGATACTTTGATTTTTACACATTACAATTTTACAACGCATTTTTATAAACATACCCCAGCGCATCAAAAAGGTTGTAGAGAAAACTAGTGAAAACCCTCATTATGATGTTACGTGTTCAAAACATTTTATATCTAATCTGAGAACTAAACATGCTTTAGTTGAATGAAAAAGCAACACAAACTATAAGAAGATATATCATTATGGGTGGGGTTCGAATAGACACATCTCTTGGGATGAAATAATCTGATATGCTGCATCCCCATATTCCATCGGACATCACTATTCACTTTAAAATGCATCATCAGCTTGGGCACATTTTAGTTTTGAAAAAGAATGGATCTATAAACATTTGTTTTGTCAACTTTGCGTAGTCAGGGAATCGAACTCAAGACCTTGCACCGAACACGAATGGACTGCAGCATCCCGCACGCTTGTTGCCATAAGTCGAAAATGCTTCTAACATATTTCTATGGGCAATAATGTTTATAAGAAGACATAAAACTGGACCTAAATGAAGGTTAAATCAAAAGAGGAAATACTGCTAATTTTTTAAATAATACAATTAGTAACGGCTGGTTTGAACATTCAGATCGAACCTTCTTGAAAACTTCCAAAAACAAAAAGTTCAAAATTCAGTGAATTCCTTGCCGCCTCTTAAACCCAAAACTGACAACTTTATTTCAAATTTATGAGCAACTCAGCGCATTCATTTCATGCTGGAAGGCTTAACTCTGGGTGGGCCTGTCTGCTGTTGGTCCTAAGGGTTTTGTCTTATCATCATCATTTCTTTCTCCCTCTTTGTCTCCCTGTCACCCAGTGTTTTCTGTTTTGCCCGTCATGTTCCCATCGAAAGTGAAATTTTTGTGCATAAAAGAAAATTTGCATTTATTTTGCCGCTTGCATCGTCTGTTGTCGTTATTCGTTGGCGTCTCAACACGGCGGCAATCGTAAAAATTAACTTGATTACTACACGCATAAATAAAGCCATTAAATGGCCAAACATCTTGCTTTGCCCGCAATTAAAATCAAATAAAATTCATCGCTAATAGACCCTGAGAGAGTGTGAGAGGGGCGAGTATATATGTATATTGCCCACATATTTCTGGTAGTGTTGGTCTTATGATGATCTGAAAATATTGCCCGCTCTCCTTTTCTTTATTGGCCATCAAAATTGCCATCATTTTATTCACACGTTCATCGTGTAAGTTATTTAATGATCTTCAACGTTTAACATAGTTTTTTTTTGTTGTTGTTGTTGTTTCTTTTATGTACATTACAAATTTGCATAAGTCGCGTTGTAATGCATTTAATTACGCATCATTTTGTGTTATGTTATTTCATTCAATTTGCGATTGTCGTTTGCATGAGCGACAGTTAAACGCGATGGATTGTGTAGGGAATTGGCTATGTAATGGATTATGAGTTGGTTTATTTTGGCAGCTTAATTGATAAGTTGTAATTAGTTTATTGTTCGGTTTTTATTCTAGTTCAAATTATAGCAACATTTTGTAATCTTTCCTTAATGCAGCTGAAGGCACCATTTTACTTAATGTTGTAATAAGGTAGACTTTTTCTATACACAGTACAATCCCTCGACAAGTGCTAGAGTTTGATCCAAATTTGATCAATTCAGTGAATCCAAGTCAGGAAATTGCAGTTGACTTAAATTTTTAAAATGGTAATGATAAGGATATTGACAACGCAGTATCTGTATCAGGGAGTGCTGTTATGATAATAAAGGAGCATACAGCCTTTCTGTGTTCCGACTTGTGTGCATTATTACGTTTCGTTAAATTCAATTCAATTAACGTGTCATTTGTTCCAAATTTTTTATTATTATTAAATAAAGGAACAAGAGTTCGTCTGCTTTTGCAATTGCGCTCTATGTCCCTGTGTCCTGGGACCCAAATAATGTTATTGTCAGACTGATCTGCCATCTCTTGAAGAGATTTGCAACAATCGTTAACCGAAACCGAATTGGTGGATATTAAGCCAAGTGTTTTAATGGCGGGCTGTCAGAGAAAATGCTTATTGTACTCAGCGTCTGAGTTTAGTACTGTGTACTTAAAAGAGCTTCCTTAATTGCAAGGACTTTCGCCTGAAAGACACTACAATGATCTGGTAGTCTGAAAGAATGAGTTCGAGTTCGTCGGAGTATTTCTATTGTCGAGTTTCGAGCTATCAGTGTAAAATTGTATAGATTTTTGCGGTCCACTCTTCTCTAGAAGGCATAAAGACGTCTAAGAGGGTAGAATGGTGTTCAGTTGGGATTAGAGGTGCGGCCGTGAGGGATTTTTCCTTCACGTAACGCACGATTCACGAAATAAAAATCTCTTGACGCACGATTCACTCACATAATTTAATAGCGTTTTGCGTCACGCACGGTTCATGCACGATTAACCAACCCCGAATTTTTGCGTGGAGAGACCTGAATTCTATCATGTGTTTCTTGCAGCTGCAAGCATCAGAGTAACGTAGAGTAAATCAAATATAATAGAAAAACATTTCGTGCATACTTCATGACCTATATTCACGATGATTAACTTTATCACGTACGAATCACTCACTGATCACGGATTCACAGTCACGAAAGTCTGTGTTTTACGATCAGATCGTGACATGTCGTGACTCACCGTGACACGATAAAATTCACGTCACGCGCGCACCTCTAGCTGGGATACAGTATTCATTGACTGAAGGAAGGAGGGTACCCCACATCAGGAGGTACCCCACGTCAGTAGAGGTACCCCACAAGGGGGGGTACTCTCGCCTCTTCTATGGAACGTAGCTGCGAATGCGCTACTGCGTTCAATGGAAGGGGGTGATGTTGCTATCGTCTTCTCGGGAAAGTTCCCTCAAACATTATGCGATCGCATGACCGCATCCCTTCAAACCCTAACCAACTGGGCAAGGAAAAGTGGATTGAGCGTTAACCCATCCAAAACGGAGCTTGTACTCTTCACTAGAAACTACAAAATCCCCCTTGCCCCTCCAAAGCTCAGTGGAGAAACTCTTAAACTCAGTAACAGCGCCAAATACCTAGGCCTCACATTAGATAGGAAGCTTGATTGGAACCTGAACTGGGTCAGGAAAGCCACCGTCGCCCTCTACGCGTGTAGGAAAACTATCGGACTTAAATGGGGTATGACCCCAAACATAGTTCGATGGATCTACACGGCAATCGTTAGAACGGTCCTACTGTACGGAGTAACAGTATGGTGGCCGGTCCTAGAAAAGACAGCCCAGCAGCGCAGATTCTACAAGGTTCAGCGCATGGCTGGTGCACTCCGCACCACTCCTAGTGACGCTCTCGATGCTATCCTGAACATATCCCCTATTGAGCAGATGGGATACAGAGTAGCTACCCTTTCTGCTCTTCGCTTGAGAGAATCGAAACAATGGCGCACAGCCAACTTCGGTCACTCTAGCATCCTTCAGAAACTCCCTCCTTCCTACAGTCACTGACTACTGTATCCCAATAGAACACCTCTCCATCCCCTTCCACATCTTCATCCCTTCTAGAGAAGAGTGGAATCAGGGTCCGCCAGGACCGCAAAAATCAATACAAATATATACTGATGGCTCGAAACTCGCTAATAGAGTGGGTGGCGGTGTATACTCCGACGTACTCGGCATCAGTCATTCTTTCAGACTACTAGACCACTGTAGTGTCTTTCAGGCTGAAATCCTTGCGATCAAAGACCGAATATGTGCACAGTACTCAGCTCAGACGCTGAGACAATAAGCATCTACTCGACAGCCAAGCCGCCATAAAGCACTTGGCTCAATATCCACCAACTCGGTATCGGTTAGCGACTGTCGCAGATCTCTCAGGAGATGGCAGAACAGTCCGATGCCTTTATCTGGGTCCCAGGTCACAGGGATATAGAGGGCAATTGCAAAGCAGACGAACTCGCGAGACAAGGGACTACCACCGACCTCCTTCCTGATAAGGAAAATGTAGGTATGCCCATGGCTACGTGCAGGCTCATCATTAAAGAACTATTCGAGCAGAAAGCTACTCAAAATTGGCAGTCAGTCAGTACCTGCAGGACAGCGCACCTATGCACAGTGGCTGCGTTATATGGAGTGAGCGGCCAAAAATACTTCCAAAGGAGATAATGACCTGAAACTTGGAATATAAGCTGACTAAAAATATAATAATGATTTTATAAAAAAGTGGGCGTGGTTGGACACTGTAAAAAAAAATTCCAGTTTTTTTTTTGTAAATTAATTTTTCAAAGTGAACAAAAAACGCTATTTTTTAAACTTAAATATGCTTAACGTTTAATCTTCTATTAAACGCACCAGATTTCAAAAATAACTATTCGGGATAATACGCAGTCATACGAAGAGTCCGATCCAAAACAAAAAATAATTAATAATAATTATAAGCAAACAAAATTATTTTAACATAAACAACATTACCCAATAACATCAACAACACAGTGACAAAACAACAAATACTTTGCACAGGACAAAAGCATTGCAGAGAATGCGACAAATGCCAAGTAGAAAACAGTCATCCATACAACTTGCACTCACTGTACTTTTAAGTATTACTAGAGAACTTGCACTTTCTTGCAGCTATTGTAAACACTTTTGATTCCTCAAATATGGACCTCTGTCAGGAAAAGAATTAGGAGGGGCTGAGAGGGGCGCCACAACTAAAACCTTACGTGAAATAATGAAAGTTATATGGAAAACACACTAAAATTACACATAAGTAAAAATTGACGTTACACAAAGCACAACAAAAACAAAAACACATATTAAATTTCTCAGATAAAGTTTATACCATTATGTTCAAAATGCATAATTCATTCAATTTATTCAGACACTATTTATAATTAATTTTGATTTTTAAAGTTTAGCTTCACAGCCAGCCGCTCAAAATAAAAAAAAGTGAACACGTGTCTCCAATACAGATGCGAATTTTAGAAATTGAGGATATAATGAAACGAAACAAAGTTAGTGGTGACAACTTTATTCATATTAGAGATGGTACAACCATTTATTTCAAAAAAATTCTGACTTTAATTTTTTTATTTTTGGCCTATGAAAGCAACCACTGTGCTATGCAAGCTCGGCAGAGCAAACTGCGCAGCAGTTGTCAGGTCCATCACAGGACACTGGCTGGTCGGAGCACAAGCCGCCAGACTAGGTGCCCCCTACAACGACTTCTGCAGAAGCTGTAGGGACGAGGAAGAAGTGGAATCTACCTCACACTTTTTCTGTTCGTGCCCTGCTCTAAGTCGTCGAAGAAAGAAATTCCTAGGCTCATACTCCCCAAGACAAATCTCAGGATTCATAAAGGCATCAGGATGGACCTAGCCCCAAAATATGTTCCTACAACAATGGAACTAAATAAATAAGTTATAAAAATTTTAGGCCTCCACAAATAGGAGGAATGGATGCGGAGAGAGTCCGCAAGCGGCATCACAACGGGCCAACTCAATGGCCTAAGTGTGTTGAAGGGTCTCCCTCCCTTCAGCAACCGCCCTAACCTAACCTAACCTAAGTCCTTTAGTGCATAAAGTTTATGGAATAGCCCAGTATACTATAAAAGCTTTGATTTCCTGCATTCGTTTTTTTTTTTATCTTTTCCATTCTTTTTTATTCCTCTTCCTTTATTTACAAAAAAACACTAAACCCTTAAGCATTCAATGTACCAGAATTTATCAATATATAGATATTCCATTTTCGATCTCACAATGTTACATTTCATAATTATTCAAAATAGTTCTATTACTTTCACAACATCTTACTCAATCCGTTTAGCATCTTACATCATATCTCTTACCATTCAATGCAGCTGACCCAATAATAATCCTCAATTCAGCCAAAGTATTTATGCAAAATTATTTGTTTGGATTTTTTTATTATTTGTATTTAGTTTTAATCAAAATTTTGCAAACATTTCCCTGTCACAAATCAATAATCGAAACACACAGACACTTTATGCCCAGAGACATTTCATTCAGTAAATTTCACTTTTAAACGATCGACGAGCCTGAGCTCTTCTTGCACTTGAACCGAGGAGAGACATTCGCACGGCTGCGGCTTTTACAAAGAGGAGTAAGGCCAGAAACTTGCTTGACTATGGCTTTACGCTGCAGTGCATCCGTTTCAAAACGCGTCCGTTTGTTAACTGATTTCGCGTGGCCAAAACTCAAATTCGAAAACTGTTAAAAACAGGCGGCGCGTTGTGAACGTTGACTGAGGCAGCAGCAGCAGCAGCAGCGGCGGCGATTGCAAGTACTTCGTCTGCACTTGCTTCGTCTGCTGACCAAAGCGAATCAATAAACATGCGTCGTCGTCACCAAGTTGTTGTTGTTGCTGGCTTTTCGCTTTTGTTGTTTACAGACTCTTTTTCACTGCAACATGTTGCTGCAACATGTTGCCTTAGAACATTCGAAATTCCTAAAACTTTCGCTTTCGTGTTGTCTTGTGTGTGTTTGAAAACACAATTTCTACCTGTAACTCAAACTAGGAAAATATGTTAAAAGCTTTTGGCTAACAACAGAAAAACAATTGGCAATTGTCATGACATGACAGACTGTCAATTGTTTGTTGTTGCTGCGCTGTTGCTGTCGATGTTGTGCTGCTGGGCGTGTGCGCATAGCGCTGGTAAGCCATTAAAAAGTGCTTATAGAGACTCTTCTCTGTCTTTGACGTGTTAATTAAACCTGCAATGCTGCAAAAATGATCAAAATTGCAAATTTGCTTAGAAAAATCAAAAGACTTAAGCAACGAACTTGCCCATGACTTTCACAAAAAATAAAACATGAGTCAATATTTGTGTACACTACATACATATTTAGGTAGAATTTGTAGAGAAATGAAAAATTACAACAAAAAGGGATATATTTAGCATTTGGTTAAAAATCGAAAAAACTTTTAAAATGACAAAAAAACTTAAATCCAAAAAATTCCAAATTTAATAAAAAATGTTTTTTTTTCCATAATTATTTATAATAGAGTGGTTTTTTATTATCTTAAATTATTTATAATTTATTATTAAACAAATATTATTATTTATGGGCTCTCAATTTAAGAGTTTTTTATAATCATAATATTTTATATAATTTGGTCCTTGATAAGTACAAAGTCTTCCGGTTAATTGATATAAATATTGGCCTTCCGATGGATGAAACAAATTAAATGGAATAAAAATCTTCTTAGTCTCTAAATCAGTTAATTGCTTATAAAACCAACACAGACTATATTTATAACTTTGCTACTTGATCAATTTTTAAGGGGGTACCTTTTAGGAATAAATTTGGGTATGCCGAATACAGACATTTTTTCAAAAGATTGAGAGAATTTATGAAATCAATGCTTTTTTTTAAATTTTTTTTGACGTTTTGTTTTAAGTATGTACTCGAATTATAAAAATTTGGTCAGATGCTTTTGTTCGTTTTTTTATCGAGTCAATTTTAAGTTGATCGGACCATATTTAACCCAAACTTACTCTGAAAGTAATCTTCTACACCCAATTTTAGAACATTCAAAAAAACATACATCAAAACATTTTATTGTTTCTTGTCATGAGAAATTTATGTAGCCTTTTTGAAATTGTCATCGATGTCCCTGTGCCCTTGGACCAAAATAAAAGTAAATGTCAAACTGCTTTGCCGACTTTTTGAAGACGTTTTGACAACCGTTTACCGAGACTGAAGTTGGAAAAATATTCTGTAAACAGCTTGTAGGAGCGCCTGGACTGTCAAAGCAAATGCTCATCGTACTCGTCCAAGACATGATAAAGCTTCAAGGGTACTTCAGAGCTACAGAGGTTAGTCTGAAGGAGTGACTGATGCTTTGTTTAGAAAAGCAAGAAATCGAGAATAATCATTAGGCTTGAATATAAAACTCGAAATAAAACATCATCCATGCAGAGGTTGCTACAATTGAATGTTGCTTATGTAAAGGTTGCTTATAAAGAATGCTTACTGTATTATTTTAGAATTATATGAATAAAATTAGTCAAAATTATAAAAAAAAAATTTGTCCTGATTTTTATATAAAAGAGTGTGATTTGTTTTGGTCCCCGTTAAGATTTCATCAAAGGGCATAGCCGGTTTTTTTTTAGACGTATCGGCCCCCAATCCTATCCATATTTTAAGTATGCTGTTTCAAAGAACATCAACTGTTCATCAACCAACCCAAACATTTTAATAACGATTTTTATCATTTCTATCTCATGCCTTATTGGGGCCAACTACACTTTAAAAAAATGCTCTATTTTTTATGGCCATGGCTGCCATGTCAACGAGTGTTGGGGGAGTCCCAGAATTTTTTTTCTAATATTTAAAATGTAATTAGCGACTAACAAAATTCACCGAAATTTTAAACTCCAATCATTTTAGACTTTCAGTTGGGGTACCACCTTTATATTAAACATGGTTAATTGTTATTGCAAAATACACTTTGTGGAATTTTTTCAGAGTTTTTGGAGTTGTGGTAAAAATTAATTCAATGTTCCATTGAATGCTGCTCACACTTAGCAGCTAAAATTTAATATTTGACTTAAGGTCAATGAAATAATTACAACCGCTGATATCCCTCACAAAACTTTTTTTAATAAATATATATAAATTTATTTAAAAATATTATTATTGTTTTAATTAACTTTAAACATTTTTCACACCTTTAAAAATTCTTTAAAAATTTTTAAAATTGTATCTTGGAATGTCAATTAATCATGTTTAATATAAAAGTGGAAACCCCAACTAAAAGTCCAAAATAATTGGAGTTCAAAATTTTGCGGAATTTAGCTAATCGCAGATTGTATTTTTAAAGTTTGAAAAATTATTCTGGGGGAGTGTTGACATGCCTTAAAAATATGGGATTTTTTTCAATGTTGGGTAGATGGCCCGAAAAAGGCACGAGATGGGTTGGTACTAGAAATATAAGTACTTTCTGTTGATGTACTTTAAAACTGCTTACCTAAAATATGGAGCGCAATGGCTTCAACAGTGACTGCAAACTTGAATGATTCTTAGCACAAGCCAGCCAGTTGCAAATCTGCGAATATTTTGTGGCTATTTACATGTTGTCAGTTTAGGCATCAGTTAACAAAGCCGAAGAAACACACACAAAGTGTTGCTTGATTACAGGACGCTACTGGTTAGAGTTACAGACTATTGTGTAATAATTATATCTCTCATCAGGCTCTTTCCTGCCGGTGTGCTCTTAAATGTCGGCAATGTTCAGAAAAACCAGCTTCGGAGTTGTAAAGTCTTCCGCATTTTTAGCTTTATTTCCGTTTACAATCTTTAAGGGGTACTTTTCTGGGACTTACACTATTATTAAATTTGTTTTCTTCAATTTTTGTTCATTTGACTTTTGTGGATTAAACCAGGTGTAAAAGTCTAGAGCCAAATACAGTTATTTATTTGTTTCATTTCCCCAAAAGGTTTAGTTTTTAAATGAAATAGTTGTCTTCCTGGCAAATTGAATGAGGAGGGAAGATTTTTAAATGAGAAGAAAATAATTGTATTCTAATTTAAATTATGTGAAGTCGAGGCATCTTATATCAAAAAACAGAAGACGGTATTAGTTCAAGACTTCCTTTTAGAAAAATTTCACACTTTAAATGCCAATTTCGTATTCTAAATCAAACCCCTTTTAACTTAAGGAATTTGTGTAATAAGCTTCATCAAGCAGTTTTTTTTCTCAGTGCACTGTCATTTATCCCAACTGAAGGGTTCCCACCGATGACAAATCATTTTTGGCTTAATGGCCACGCCCCCGCACTCCCAGCAATTTTTTAATCATTTTATTTATCTCCACCTCTTCAAGTCAAGTCAGTTGGTCACTTGGTTAACTTGTTTTCATTTGCCATCTTTTTTTTGCCATTGGTGTGCACCACCCCCGCCAGCAGTCATATCCCCCTCTCGCGCGCAGTCCATCGCCACCCCCCTTAATTAAAGCATGTTGCGTGCCGCTGCAACGTCTTTTGGGTTGTCTTTGGCCCACTCGACCGTGTAAATTGTATCAATAAATTTATTGATTTCAACTGTTGCTGCTGACTTGTTTAATATTTTGCCACGATTTATGTTGCAGGCATGCAAATTTTAGTATTTATTTGCTTTGATGGTGGAGCCGAACGAGCGGCTTTAATGAACATGTTGCTAGCTCTGGCCAGGTTGGCCGGGTTGGAAAGAGTCATCAAAAGACACACGCATGGCAAATTTGTTGTGTTGCTGTGTTGTTGCTATTTTCTGTTTGGCGCTGCTCGTGCCCGTGTCGTTAAATGACAGAAAATTAGGCAACCTTTCACTGGCGCATAATTTCACCCACATTGAGACATGTAGACTTCCGGCAGCAACAGCAGCAGCAGCAGCCTGGCGAGAGTTATTTGTTTCTTGCACTCAATAGAACACTTTCGTTCACAAAAAGCATTTGGAATGCCTCGCACACTTGAACATAACCAACATTGGGGTTAGGGCAATTTCTAGTGTATGGCCATCGATTTTGGACAGGTGGCCACAGTTTATGCATGCAAAATCAGGTGAAAAGGTAGGAGTTTTTTTTTTTTTGTTTAACAGTCGCCCATTGCATTGCTAATTAGATAAACAAATTTTGGTCTTACCAGAGACAAAGAAAACAAAACATTGTTGCACGCACTTAAATTATTAAAAAGTGAAACAAGAAAGAAAAGTTGAAAAGTGAAGTCGGTATACACTGAAGAGCTTAAGAAATTATGGGATATATGCAAATGTGGATGCGTTGTGTTTCTTTCATAATTAAATATTAAGCTTAGATCAGACATTTTGTTTTGCTAGTGGGTTTAAATAAATTATAAAAAAACATTTCGAACTATTTTTAGATCTTTTCGATCATAATGTGAGGTCGTAAAAGTCGTAAGCTAGGCCCAATAAGCTCCTATTTATTTTCTTGAATAAAAACCAGCTTAAGCTTTAAAAAAAAAACAAAATATTTCTTGTTGAAGTTTAACCAACTTTTAAGGAATCCCACAACACATTCTGGAAACCAAAGAAGAGTTCCTAAACATGGAGAATAATAATGAAAAATTGCGCTATATTTTGCAATATTATTACGACAACCTGAAGAACGCTATGCAGGTTTGTTTAAAAATTTGTGCAGTATACGGTAGAGATACTTTATTGAAATCCGGTGCAGGGAAATGGTTTGCCTGAATTGCAGCCGAACAAGGTGATGCTGTGTGTATGGTGGGACTGGAAGGGAATTGTCCAACAGGAGCTACTTCCAGTTGGTCAGACGATTGATTCTCAACTCTACTGTGGACAACTAAAGAGATTATGTCAGGCAATTGAGAGAAGACGGACCGAATTGATTAATAGGAAAGGTGGTGTCTTCCATCGCGTGAAAACGCCCGAGTACACACTTCTTTGATGACCCGTCAATTGCAAAAGCTTAGTAGAACTCTCTTAATGGAATTACGCTGGCTTCAAGAGAAGCTTGTGAAAACATTTAAATCAGTTGGCATCACGGATCTACCTAAAAAAATGGCGAATCATTGTCGATTATTATGAAGCATAATTAAATTAAATTTAACACTATAAGAAAACACACCCATTTCGGAGATGGAGCAATATTTGTAAGGACGCTTTAGAGCTTCAGATACATAATCTTCTTCTACTCTAGACTATCTGTCTTTACCAACTGATTTTGCAAAAACCGTATTTCCATTTTATGATAGTCTAATCCATGAAAAATTATTAAAAAAAGAGAAGGCAAAGCTAACTTCGACTGTGCCGAAGTTTTAATACACTTGAAAAACTTTACTCCAACCGGATTTAACCGGTAAAATATATATATGATATAGATATCAGATATTTAAAATATTTAAATCATTGATAATAAAAATTTGATACCATAAAAAAACTTTTCTTAGTAAAACACATTTTCCGACCGATCGGTCCTATGTCAGCTATATGCTTTAATCATCCGATTTTGATAAATTTTTTTTTTTAAATTATGTGAAAGCATATAAAACTAATATATGCCAAGAAAACAATAATATTTCTCATAAGAAGTAGTTTTTTGACCGAGCGTTTCTATGTCAGCTATATGAAATTGCCCTCCGATTTTGATAAATTTTTTCACACAACCGTCTACGTGGATTGATGGAAGGATTAAGATATCAGATAATTATTTATATTTTTTTTAAACTATTTTTCTCGACCATTTTATCAAAGATTGATATTTCGACTATTTCTTCCCCCTAAAGAATATCAGGCCATTTTCCGACATTGCATTGCGACATTGGAATTATAAAATGTTTCCGTACCAGAGAACCGATAGTGTTATTCGCTTATTAAGTTCCAATTTATATTCAACTTCAGTTGATTGTCTTGATGGCAAAATAATTTAACCGAATTTTCAAATCGTTTGTTGAAAATAAGAACCATTATCAAACGAAAATTACAGCAGCGCAGTAGGCTTATAGTATCGATGTGCGACGTCGCCGCTACAGCGACCTTTGCCTATGCACACGCTATACTGACGCGTCCTACACTGCCTTAAGGCCATAAATTACTTTAAGACCAACAAGGTATAGCTGTAGGTCAGAAATCTACCATTACTCCATTAGTAAAGTAAAAGAACTAGTTGGAAATTAAAGGACAGATTCGAGTTGAAACAGTTCGCATTTTTCATAGGCATTGAAAGATTATTTCGTACTTAATCGAATAAGATTTGAACTTGAAATATGAAATTTTATAATTTTTTTGGATAACTGTAGGTACGAATAATTCTTGATTCTGAAATGTTTCTTCCCATTTCAATAATATTAACGGTCGTTTTTGGGCTTAAGAATGATTCGTACTTAATAAAGTTTAACTAAAATTTTATTTGGAAAAGGTATACTCTAAAGGTAACTATGCCAGTCTGTTTTTTTTAAGTGTACATATGTATTTAACAGAGCGGATCCTTTACTCGGGGTACTATTAAAATTTCAGGAATGGCAAATAATAACAAATATTTTTTAATGAAAATGACTTAATTGTTTTTCAAAATATTCTCCATGAAAATTTTTGATGGATTTATCATGTAAAGCCCGTGTTAGTATGTTTTCATAGTCTTAAGTCAAGTAGTGTCGTGTTAGTCGTGTATTAAGGGCTTAAAACTGACACGCACCAAATCTGATGTAGCAACACGAATATGTCGTATTGACTCGTGCTTGTTTTTGCCACGAAGAAATACACGAATGGCGCACAACTTTAGTTCTAATACGGCCTTTTCGGTTTAAAGAATATCGATTTTTGAATACCGGTTCGTAAAAAATATTAAATTTCGTTTTTGGACCTAAAATGAATATTTTACCTTCTGCAGAAACTTTTTAGTCAGCGCCTAGAGTGCTTCAAATTTAAAATACAAACTAAAACAAATCTCATATTTTCAGCTTCTTACAAACGTCATGCCCTAGCGTTAGTACTCGTTCAATTCTCAAATCAAAATGTTCAATATTCAGTTTCTAAAAAAGAAAGTGAAATTCGAATGCGGACAGAACGCGGCGTTAAGTTAGCTGCCTAATGGCCTACAGTGTGTTTGTGTTGAGTGTTGTTCACCGTACTTGGCCAGGACCAGACAAGACTCAGACCTGGCCAGACCAGACCAGACCCAGACCTCACCAACTAACCCGACTTGAGTCGCCTTGGCTCAGTCATTCACAAGATTTGATGCTAAACAACTATGACTAATTATGGAGGAACTGACGCACTAAACAGTGCCACATAATGCGCCCGTCGTCTTGGTTTTGACGTAGATGGTCCGTTTGCCAAACGACCGACCGACTGACTAACCGGTTGACGACTTACCAAACCCAACAAACACCCGCAATTTCGCCAATTCGTGGAAAAACGCGTTGATAGCCGATTGTATGAATGAAATGCATTTTACGCGACAAAGTAAGCAAAAGTCGTCTCCACCTTGGCCTAGAGTACGAAGTAGTTTTCACTCTATAAGGTGGCTAATCTCCACTCGTCTCTTGTCTCTCTCTCTTATAGATCTGCTGTCGGCGGGTCAGGCCAAACGCTTGCAAAACAATCCAAATGACAACAACAACAACAACAATGACACTGTCCAGTCTAGGCGACGCCCACGCCAGCTGCACATCAATCAGTTTATCAATCATGTTAAAGGCAGCGACGGTAGCAGCGAGGAGTTGTATGAGGGGCCAACTTTGCGTTGGGGAATTGCACCCGTTAGCCTAATGGCGGATGATTTTGCATCAGCTTTAAGTGTCCTGCCGTTTAACCATCATCGCATACATTCATGTGTGGCCGCCTATCGATCGCATGCCGTGGCCTTTGCCGACAAATATCAAGTGGAGAATGTGTACACAAGCTTTGAGGATTTGGCCAGGTGTCCCAATGTGGGTGAGTTAAGTTAAGATTTATAATTTGAATAATTAATGATTTATATATTTGTGATTTTATGATTTTATGATTTTATGATTTTATGATATTTATGACTTTTATGATTTTATGATTTTTATGACTTTTATGATTTTATGATTTTATGATTTTATGACTTTTATGATTTTTATGACTTTTATGACTTTTTATGATTTTATGACTTTTATGACTCTTATGACTTTTATGATTTTTATGATGTTATGACTTTTATGATTTTATGTTATGCTTTTATGACTTTTTATGACTTTTATGACTTTTATGACTTTTTTATTTTATGATTTATGATTTTATGATTTTATGATTTTATGACTTTTATCTTTTATGAACTCTATGACTTTTTATGACTTTTATGACTTTATGATTTTTATGACTTTATATCCTATGACTTTTATGACTTTTATGACTCATATGACTTTTATGACATTATGACTGTTATGACTCTTATGACTTTTATGACTTTATGACTCTTATGACTCTTATGACTTTATGATTTTATGACTTTTATGAGCTTTATATCTTTTAGACTTTTATGACTTTTGATGACTTTATTTAATGACTCTTTGACTCTTATGACTCTTATGACTCTTATGACTTCTTATAACTCTTATGACTTCTTATGACTCTTATGACTTTTATGACTCTTATGACTCTTATGACTACTTTATGACTCTTATGACTTTATGACTCTTATGACTCTTATGACTCTTATGACTCTTATGACTCTTATGACTCTTATGACTCTTATGACTCTTATGACTTTTATGACTTTTATTACTTTTATAAGTTTTATATCTTTTAGAGCTTTATGACTTTTATGACATTTATGACTCTTATGACTCTTATGACTTTTATGTTTTTTTATTTTATGACTTTTATATGCTTTTATGACTTTTATGACTTTATGACTTTTATGACTTTTTGACTTTTATGACTCTTATGACTCTTATGACTTTTATGACTCTTATGACTCTTATGACTCTTATGACTCTTATGACTCTTATGACTTTTATGACTTTTATGACTTATGACTTTTATGACTTTTATACTTTATAACTTTTAGGACTTTATGACTACTTTATGACATTTATGACTCTTATGACTCTTATGACTTTTATGACTTTTATTTTATAATTTAATGATTTTATGACTTTTATATTATATACTTTTGACTTTTTTATTTTTATTTTGACTTTTATGACTTTATGACTCTACTTTATGCTTTATGTCTTTGACTCTTTGACTTTATTTTTATGATTTAATTTTATGATTTATGATTTTATATTTTATACTTCTTATACATCTTATTATGACTTTTTTCTTTTATGACTTTATACTTTTTATGTTTATGATTTTATAACTTATGACTTTGACTTATGACTTTTATGACTTATGACTTTTATGACTTTTATGTCTTTTATGACTTTGATGACTTTTATGACTTTATGACTTTATGATTTTTATGACTTTATATCCTATGACTTTTATGACTTTTATGACTCTTATGACTCTTATGACTTTTATGACTCTTATGACTCTTATGACTCTTATGACTCTTATGACTCTTATGACTCTTATGACTCTTATGACTCTTATGACTCTTATGACTCTTATGACTCTTATGACTCTTATGACTCTTATGACTCTTATGACTCTTATGACTCTTATGACTCTTATGACTCTTATGACTCTTATGACTCTTATGACTCTTATGACTCTTATGACTCTTATGACTCTTATGACTTTTATAAATATATAATTTTGATTTCTTATCCTCTCCACAGACGTCGTCTACATATCCCCGCTGAATCCGCAGCACGGTGAGCTTTGTCACCTAATGTTGAACCACGACAAGCACGTTTTGTGTGAGAAACCACTGTGCATGACCGAACATCAGGTGGCCCAACTGATAAGCAAGGCTCAGGCACGACGTCTCTTCCTTATGGAGGGCATGTGGCCACGTTGTGTTCCGGCCTATCATTATCTGCGACGTCAAATAATGCGCAATCGTCTGGGCGAGATTTATCAAGTGCATTGTACCCTGGGATTACCCATCACACAGAGCAAGTTGGCTCTCTATGGTGGGGTTTGCAGTGATTTTGGCGTCTATGGTCTGCAGTTGGCTCTGTGGGTTTATCGGGAAGTGCCGCATAAGGTGACGGTATCGGGGAAACTCAATGAAGAGCATATAGATGTGACGGCTGTTATTGAGCTGGAGTTTACCGGAAATCGTTGGGCCACCATTCAAGTGAGCTCCGAGGAGAAACTAAGTAATAAGGCCATTATACGAGGCAGAGAGGGCTCCATTAGCGTAAGTCTTAACAAATCAAATGTCCTTTAGTTCTAACAACGATTTTTCAGATGAGCAACTATTGGTGTCCCACGCGTTTGAGAACCGATGATACTGATGTAGAGTTTCCTTTGCCTGGAGATGATGAAAATAACACTTTCTATCACAATCGCATAGCCATGTGCTATGAGGCCGAGGAGGTGAGAAAGTGTATACTGAATGGCTGCAATGAGAGCGAATTATTTAATCACAAGGAGAGCCTGCTCTTGGCCCATCTAATGGACACCATACACGCACAACTGGCGGTGGGTTTTGCCTTAAATGAGGACGATATTTCAGTAAAGACTGAAAAAACAATTAACAACACCTATAAAAAGTCGGAGGCATTGGAAAGTGAAGACGATGTGTCCTTAGAACAACCCAGGCCCAAGGTTTGTGATGCGCCATAGTGTAAAAATGTAATATTTGTATGTAATTGTTGTTGTTGTTGTTATTTTAAACTACTCCAAATAAATTAACAATTTATTTAGGCAAAATGGTTGACTCTAAACTAAGCTAAGACACATTCAGGTACTAATTCAAAACGGGGAAATTAAGTTGAGACACACACCGCTGTTGCAGTAGTCAAGGCAGAATGGTTAGTAAGTACACAAACCTGTGGAGATATGTATTTCATTGCTTAGCTTGTTGCACCGTGGGCGAAATTACAAATTTTTTGGCTTGGTTGAAATAAAAAAAAAAAAAATGGAAGTACAGTAAACATTCTATACAAGCAACTAATCAGAACCATTTTTTCCAAAAAAGTTTCTTATGTAGAAAAAGTTGCTTGTATAGAAAAAAGGAGAATAAATTTCAAGATAAATCAGTTTTGTGGCTATACAATAATACAAGCAGTTTTATTAGTTAAAATAATATTATTTATGTCTTTAACGAAATGCTTTATCTCTGATTCGACGAAAAAACAAGATCTCATTGCTTGTCAGGTTATTTTCCTCTGTCCATTCTACTGCGACATTGAAGGAATCTATCACATTATCGATGCTGGTTGTGCTTTCTTTTTCCATATAACTGTGTTCTTAAGAGCAATTATGCTTATCTAATAGTGACTAATTACTTATTCTGGCCTAATAAAGTGCAAATATATACATGAGTGTCATTTACTTTATTTGCAGTATTGTTTAAGTGTTTAAATGGCATACGATCAAGAGTAAACGAGACCAGTTGAGGCAAGCTTTTACAATAGGTTTGAAAAATTAATTTAAATGCAAGACTGAAATGCAATTTAAATCTTCTGGCAAAAGAAAACGAGAGACCAAACTAGTTAGACCTTGCTTCACATTATCAGCGTACATGTGAAAGGGTTAAAACTGAAAGAAGATCTTTAATAAATAAAGTAAATGGTAATGGACCCAGGTCATTACCTCAGGGAACACCAGAGGACACGTTGATACATATGGAATATGATTGATTAAAAATCACAGCGATATTTATAACTAATTGTATATTAAAAAGTCTAAGGGCCGATTTCTGATCTCCTACATAGCACTATCTGTCACATAAACTAACAAATAACAGAGCAAAATGTATGTTAATCTGACTCATAGCAGCTATTTAGAAGATGAAAAATCGGTCCTAAATGCCACAGT
This sequence comes from Lordiphosa mommai, assembly GCA_018904225.1. NCBI lineage: Eukaryota > Metazoa > Arthropoda > Insecta > Diptera > Drosophilidae > Lordiphosa > Lordiphosa mommai. Next base: position 21,152 of record JAEIFT010000460.1, read on the forward strand.
GGGACCAGCTGTTTCACAAAATGAAAAGTTGATTTATAATTGTCTGAAATCTCAGGCTGAAAAATACCTCAGGAGGTTGTGAGCTGTCAAAAAACTCATATAAACGTCTCAAATGAGAGTTTCGATTTGAATTTCTCAGATTGACACTATCACTACAACTCATAAGAGAAGTCATATAAGTAAAAATACAGCATAGGCCAACAAATTATTACATTTGGTTCGAATGATCGCTAAAGGTCTACTAATAGTTTCTAAGTTTCTAAACTAAGTGCTAAATTGTTTGGCATTATTAATACCCTCAAGTGGCTACTATGATACCGCATCATTCTAGTTCAGCAGAAGCATCATAATTGACAGGAAAGCAATTTGTTCTACAAAACACGTTTACTCAGTCGCTGAATGTCTCCAGTGATTGGTGTCCTCGCTACGCCCCCCTTAGGTGGCAGCCCCAGCTAAGCAGCTCTCATTTGAAGGTGAATAAGCAAAGTTTACCACCTCAAAGGCAGCCTCAGCTAAGCAGCTCACATTTGAAGGTGAATAAGCAAAGTTTACCACCTCAAAGGCAGCCCCAGCTAAGCAGCTCACATTTGAAGGTGAATAAGCAAAGTTTACCACCTCAAAACAAACACTTGGGTGAATTATCGTTTTTAAATTTTTAATGTTTTCTCGTGGCAGTAAAATCGTATTCCATTCCTGGTAAAAAAAAAATACACTATTTTCGTAAATTTTCGTTTAATTACATTTTAAAAACTTTAAATTTTTTATAAGCTAATTCGTTTTAAACCTATTTCTTCTTGAGCTTCTTCTCTTGCGGTTTCTTCGCTTTACCGCAACATTTGCGCCACAAAAACTTGCATACACACTTTGTGACCAACAAACTGACAATAATAATGGCAGCCAATAAAGCATAGACATCCAAATTGCGACGAGCCACAAAGCCCATATGAACCAATGGACTTTGCATATGTTGAGGCACCATGATGTCTCAGCACATATTCCGTCCAGTATATAACCGATTCCCGGGCAGTCATGGGACGATCACGATATAGCTTGGAAAAACGTGCCAATTTCTCGGCATAAATGGGATTAGTGAGCAATTCCTTAATGGCCGCCTTCATTTCATCCACTTCCAAGGTCATCAAATCCAAACGTAAGCCATAGCCAGATGCTGCTAGCTTATCGGCATTTCCGGGTTGATCGGCAAACACGGGCAAAGCCAACATGGGTACGGCATGATACTGGGCCTCTGCCACGCCTCCCTTACCCGCATGGGTAATGAATAACTTGATATTGGGATGAGCCAGGATGTCATCTTGGGGTAGCCATTTCTTATACAAAATATTGGGTGAACTGCCGGGTGTATGCTTCAGATCATCCCATTTCCAAATAACTTGCTGTTTTAGGCTGGATAAAGCCTTGAAGATTTTCTTGGTGGCTGCCGGCTGAATGTGATCGCCCTTAAGATTGGAACCCAAACTAAATAGGATGGCACCATTTTTGGCTTGATCCAGAAATTGTTGTATATCGGCGGGTAGGGCGTCGGGCTTATCTTTCACTTGAATGCCACCAATTTCAATGACACCAGGAACATTCGGACGAATGGGTCCCTCACTTATGGCATGACTATTGCAAAATACCAAAGAGACATTCTTTTTGGCCTCAGCATAGGGAAGCATATTGGGACTAACACCCCAAAGGCGTCTGAGAAAAAGAGAAAGTAGTTTAAAATATTTGTTTATTTGTTAAAATAAATTATTACTTACTCGTAATATCCATTAAATTTGATATCCAAAAATTTAGCCATGCCACTAAAAGCGGTGGCGGTTAGATAGTTGGTCAAGCGTTGCTTAAAATTCATGGGTTGTCCTGAAGTCACATGCACATTTACAGCGGGCACACTGGATACCATTTCTGGATTACCCAATACCATATCAACCATAGACATGGGTGGTCCCGACCAGGTAACAATCAAGGGACAATTGAATTTGGCACCCAATCCCACTTGATACAGATTGAAAAAGAAACCATTGATGACCAAATCAAATTTGTTATCCTTATTCAAATAGAGCTCCGTGAATTTGGGATGTTCCAATACTTCCACTTGCTTGCCCACGAGTAGCGACAAGGAGCCAAACATGGATTTCATGGTAGTGTATAAGGAAGGCTTTTGCTTAGCCATTATAGACATGCCATCACTCATCTGCTTTTCATCTTCCTCACTTAAAGGTATCACAATATGTTTAATACTTTTATGGGTAACTTTTGGATGAACGGATGAAACCACCGTAACGTTGTGACCCTGCTCCGCTAGGACTTTCATTATGGACATATTCACAATGAAATGCGATGGACTGTGACTGGTGAAAACGCCCAAAATGTTGGCTCCTTCAGTGCAGGGCGCTTGTAGGCCGGCCAGGCAGACCAAGAGCAGCAATACGGCTCCTCCAAATTTCGTCATGTTTGCTTTCAAGTCTTTTAGTTAACTGATTATATTTCTGAATTTACACACGTTACTTATACCCGCCTATCGGTAGACTGATAAGAACTGATAAGCTTCCACCAGCTCAGCTTGTTGCTCTGCAATTATTGTAGGTTTATTAATAATTATTTTAATTTCAACATTATTTATTAAATAAAATAATTATTATGAAATTGTTGGGTCAAATGATTTAATAATTTTGCCCACTTTCAATGTCAATTTGTAGGTTAACTAGGCGTTATACCTGGTCTATCTAGAGAACAACAACACCAACAGCAACTACCACAATAGGCGACTAAATACTATTAAATACTATATAAAATTTATTCAGAAAAACAATGCGCGTTCGACACGCGTTAAGCACTACGGCTACGATTCACTGGCATCGACAATTTTGTATGTGGGGACAAATGTGAGAGGGCGAACTGAGTGAGATTTGTGGAGAATGCTCATTGAGAGATATTCTATTTATACATTACCCCAGAGAGTAAGGAACAACTTGTTGAACAAATTGAACTACATGAGTTGAATTGTTTATTTGGATTTTAATTTGAATTGCAGCAATTAATGGGCAATTGCAAGTAACTTGGGCGTATCATAGAGGCAGCTACTAACAGCTACTAAATATGGAAACTCCTACTTAACAAAAGTGGGGAATGGAAGAACTGATTGAGACTGCAAAATGAAACATTTTTTAAAAGGTTAATGGAGGAACTTATTATACCCTTTCAGAGGGTATATTAAAATTGTCACGATGTTTGTAACGCAGTAAAGGAAGCATTTCGCGACCAAAAGTATATATATTCTTGATTAGCAAGACGAGCTGAGTTCATTTCCGGTCTGTCCGTCTGTTTCTATGCTATCTCTCTCCTCAGTTTTGAAGTTATCTTGACCAAACTTTGCAAAAAGTCTTTAAATACAAATACGACTCCATTTGTCGGAATCGGCCGGATAGGATGACTATATATATAGCTGCCATAGGAACGATCGGCCCAAAAACTAGTTTGATGAAAAATTTCCGCGGTATATATTCGACTTTTGTTTTTATTTGCTTGACACAATTTCTGGAAAAATTTATCAAAATCGGATGACTATAGCATATAGCTGCCATATAATCGGTTGGTCCAAAATAGTTCTAGTGGGAAAACTTTTTTGTTTTCCATCGTAGCATCACCAATCGGTGGTATATATTAGTTTCATATTCTTACATAATTCTGGAAAAATTGATCGAAATCGGTGTTTTTTATAAAAATTCTGGAGGGAAAATCATAATTTTTTTTTTTTTAATTTTAATCAGTTTGGTTTTTTGTTACTGTTTTTTTAACAAGACTTTTACAATTTGGTTTTTACATTTTGTTTTTTATTTTTTTATTTCTTCCTTTTAAAGATATGTTTTGGTCCTTGCATCTGTACGGTAAACAACTAACTCAAAAAGCATGGGAATTCTTAAAAACAATATCATCCTCCTACAGAAAATTGTGATAAATTTGGGTACAGGGTATACCGCTAGTCGTATCCTCACTGCGGGGCAGCCTTTTTGAACTCGAAACAAGTGTTTATATTTGATTGGCCGTGACTAATCAGTTGCATCGATTAGATTTTAGAAGCGGCTAAAGGCTTAACCTAGTTAAATGTCTTTAAGCTTCATAGATAGAAAGAATGGCCACGCCAACTCTTTGATAACATTCTTGAAAAAAAAATCGTATTATCAGACACAGTAACCGAAAGGCCACGACAACCAGAAGCAACACCAGTGCACAGACATCAAGATTTTGTCGATCTATCACATTAACATGCATGACCAGTGATTGAAAAGGTTCTTAATTTTCTAACAAGGAAAATGCAAAATAATCTAAGTAAGGTATAAGGTATCCGGAATTTTCAGTACCTAGGTAAAGGTACTAAAAACGTACTTTGAATTAGCCTCTAAAAGCTTGGTTAATTTTTATTTGGAATTTATTTCTTTGCTAAGATTTTTAAAAATTAAATTATAAAAAAAAAAAAGTGTGATTTTTAATAAATTTTTTCATTTATTGTAGGTAGAGATTAAGACGATACGAAAAATAAGTTTATCTCATTTTGTTTTGGGTTGTCTTACCTTTTGAAGACCGGAAAATTACTTTGCAGCCAGATTAAAAAAAAAGTTATTAAAGAAAAAGAACGTCCTTGGGCTAGCTTAATCAACTTATAAAATTTGAGATATACAGCCATGATCGAAATTCCACTTCCACAAAAGTTCTGTGATTTCAAACCAGTTTTGCACCAAATTTGGTCTCCAAATCACAAAACGTTTGTGGAAGTGGAATTCAGAACATGTTTTTGTCTATAGATTCGACCTTCAGAAAACTACTTTTTTGAAAATGGATTTAGATTTGGCGGAGCTTAAAAAATGTTTTAAACGTGTCATCTGGACTTAACTTCGCTTTTCTCTATTTTTTAATATCGGTCCGAAAAACACGGTCAACTACTCACCTGGGCTTAACACGAATTGCCTGACCAGTCTATTTGAATTCCTGAATTTCGATTACAAATATCAGTTTTGTTTAATTTCCATTACTGGTACTGTTAGTCATCAGACTCATTTGAGTTCATTCCTATTATTCACAAAAATTTTTTGAATTTTCTTAACATTTCTTAATCAGCCAGAAAATGTTTACTAAACTTCAGTACCTTGCCTTACAAGTTAAGTAAAAATGTTCACCTAGGTAAGGTAAAAAGTTATTCGAGATTTTAAATACCGAGATAAGGTAAAAGGTACACAAAATTGTTTAAATAGGTATGTACCCAGAAACAAATACCTAGGTACTCCCTAACACTGTGCATGGTCTCCTATTTTGTACCTTGTTGAAGTTGAATATGTATTAAGTTCAATAGATCGTGTTTTCTTTTTTTGTAAGTACGATGTACGATTTTTGTTTCATTTTAAACACCAAACTATATTGATTTTAAAATATGAAGAGAATCGGAATAAATTTATGTTTGTCAAAATATTTAAAACAATTTTTTAATTTATTGAAAATTAAACTATGTTGATATTACCCTAAAAGCCTTAATTGTTGATATTACCTATAGCCACTTAAGATTGCGGCCCATCTTTTTCTTTAATTTGTCCTGAAAGTACTTATTTCGGTCCACAAAAAACGCAATTTTCATCTCATTATATAAAATGTCACAAATTATAGCGCAAATTTATAAATTTGAATGGAAAAGTAGTTCTAGAGGATTAATCCCTTCTTCCATTTTCGTAATTTTTCGGATGCATCGGGGTTGGACTTTATTCCGTTCCCAATTTTGTCAATCCATCCCGTCCCGGCGTATACCGAAATTGTTTTAGAGTCCGTACGTTACAGAGTCGAGAAGCTCAACTGAATAGTCTACTTTATCGCAAATGTGAACTTAAATGACATTGTGAAAACAAAAATTATCTCATTCTCTCTCTCTCTCTCTCTCTTCCTTTCTCTTGAGAAACCATAAATGGTTTAAAGAGTACGATTACTTTTGCTGCGAAAGGGTGACTGGGCTGTTTATTCCGTCTCCACAATCACCACTTGCGATTCAGTTTCTCTGTTGTTGATGATTAGTCTTATCGACAAACAATGGCACACTTATCAGTCTTGTCTGGCAGAGACTGGTTGGTGACGAAACAAATTCTGAAACCAGATTATTTGAACCAGCAGGTCAATTGATAAGTTAACGACTATTAATGAATATTACAATTATCCCAACGAACCAGCAGGACTCCGCTGGTACACCTTTAGGACTCCTTTACCTTCCTAGAGAGGCTCCTAAAATTAGCTAAAGGTGATTATCCGCGGAAAAACAAGGCCTTTAATTTTTAACTAAATTTGTAGACTTAAATATAACATTAAATATTGGGTAATCTTACCTTATCCAAGCAAAAACAGTACTTAAAATTTAATATATATTACCAAATGGTTGACTTATTAAATGCCTTAAATTTTAGGCAATTTGTACCTCAAATTTACCGTAAAGTGCCTAAACGTTTTGTATTACCTACAAATTTAGGATCAAATGACCTTGGCGCATTATCGGGTAATTTTTCTTAAATTTCTTAGCCAATTTATATGTCGATTTTCTTTTTGAGTGTACTTAGACCGGATGGTTCTTGAACGCGGAACGTCCGGTCTCTATAAAATCGTTTTTTTCCTAAAATTTGTTGTTCTCAGTAAACAAAAAATCGGACTTTACTTTTGCGAGAACGAAAAAGCGTTTTTCATTTGATTTTTTTTTAGTGTTTAGGCGTTGCCTATTTTATCAATTTCGAGTAAAATGCTTAATTTTACTGGTGGGTTCAATTCAAAATTTCGTAAAGGATAAAGCGTATACGATGTACTTTACTTGAATAACGTGAATTGATGCACCCTGTCATCCGGCAGCACCCTGTTCGAGCATTCAGTTAAAAGCTTAAATGGTTTTTAGATTTAAAAATATTTTTTTAATTCAGAAGTTTTTCTTGTAACGAAAATAATTCTGTGCGTCGACTGCGTGTCTGTTCGTTCTAAAAACACATAAAATCAAGGGTACAGAGTATTTCGTAGTCGGGGCACTCGATTCCCGCGCTCTTACTTGTTTTTATGTTAATATTTTGAATAACTTAAAAGACTATTTTATAGTTTGAACAGGTTTTCGGGGTTCGTCGTTTAAAAATCTATACTATTTGTTTATAATTAATAAATAAACTCTGTACCTGCCAAAGTTTATAAATAACGGAAGTGTGCCTCTTGAAGTGTGTGAGTGCAGCTCAACACGGTTAAGCCCAGTGCTATACAGGCTAATAGTGCAATTTGCTTTTCACCTGTTTGTTCCCTTTTTTTTATAATGAGCCTCGATATTCCATTTTTCCAAGTTCCGTCGAAATGCACGAAGTTGTCCGCTTTTAAAATGTTTGTTCCATAAATTCTTTTCCAAAAATTTCCAAGTGACCCTCGAAATAAATTTCTTATCAGTTGAAATTCTTTTTTTTAACCATTTCTGCAAACAAACACACATTATAATATTTATCTTAAAAATGTTTTTACAATAATTTAATTTATTATACATATTTCGGGTACAGCTCTACAGTTCAAACATATTTCTATATATTAAGCTTAATGTTTTTTCTGTTTCTTTGAGTTTTTCTTATTTGTTCGCTGGAAAAGTTTACGCCAAATAAATTGCAAAACTAATTTAGTTATTAGGCAAACTATAAACAAAATTGTTATCAGCAAAGCGTACACATCGAGATTATAGAAAGCCACCGTGCTCATGTGTACGGCAGGGCTCTGCAAGTGTGGGGCACCCTTATGCCTTACAATATACTCAGTCCAGTAGAGCACCAGCTGTCTGGCTGTTAGCGGTCTATCGCGATAAAGTGAAGAGAATTTGCCTATGGCCTCTGCATATTTCGTATTCTGCAAGACTTCTTTGAGAGCAGCACGGAAACTCTCCTCATTGAGGGATAACAGTTCCAAATTCAAGCCATAGCCAGCATTTTGCATGGCATTGGCATTGCTGGGTTGATCTCCAAAAATGGGCAAGGCAACCATGGGCACACCATGATACTGGGCCTCGGTGATGCCACCCTTGCCCGCATGTGTGATGAAAAGTTTGGTGTTTTTATGTGCCAAAATATCATCCTGGGGTAGCCATTTTTGGTACAAAATATTGGGCGAGTTTCCGGGTGTATTCTTCAAATCTTCCCATTTCCAAATGACATTTTCTTTCAAACCCGACAAGACTTTAAATATGGTCTGAATAATCTCGGGCTTGACGGCTGTACTTTTGATATTCGAACCCAGGGAGAGTAGAATGGCACCATTTGTAGACTTCTCCAGAAATTCTTGTATATCCTGGGGCAAAGGATTGGGTGTGTCCTTCACTTGTATGCCACCAATTTCTACAATAGCGGGCACTAGCGGGCGAATGGGTCCCTCGCTTATCAAATGACAATTGGCAAATACCAGGGAGACATTCTTGCGCATTTGTTGCATGGTAGGAAAATTGGGCTCCTTGCCAAAGTGTTCATTATAGTACTGATTCATGCGACTATCCGCTGCTGATAGGGTAAAACGTATCATCCAATCCATGGCCAAATTTTGTAATCTCTTAACAAAACCCATGACTTCATTACGTTTTACTGAGGTACCCATATTGGGCACATAGGACACCTCCGTGGGATTGCCCACATAATCATTGACGATACCCATGGGCGCCTGCATCCAATCCACCATTACGGGTACTTTCAATTTAGCCGCCACACCCAATTGAAAGTCATTGATGAACCAACCCATTATCATCAAATCGAATTTTGTTTGGTAAATAGCTTGAAATTCCGGATGGGAAAGTAATTCGAATTGGGAATCAATCATTACGCTCATGCTGCTCATCAAACGTCTCATGGTATCGAATACGGAATTCTTTTGCGAAGCCATTTGTACCATTTGTTTTTGTAAAATCTCCTCCTGCTCATCCGTCACGGGTATCACTATCAAATGTATATCCTTATGCATTACAGTTGGCTTCACCATGGATACCACCGTGACATTATGACCAGCTTCGGCCAATGTTTTGGCCACTGACATGTGCAAGATTAAATGCGATTGACTGTGACTGCTGAATAGACCCAAAATGTTTGCACCCTGAGCGGGCAATGTCAACGACAGCACCAGCAAAAGCAAGCGAAACGCGAACATTATGAATATTTATTATTTTGTAAATTGAGCGAGTGACTCTACTGGCCAACAAATTAATGGAAACTAAATGGTTTCAGCAAACGCCGCAGTAATATATGCTAGGCGGCAAATTGTATATGCTGCTCGCTTATCTGGAACGTTTGGAGTGTCAGGTAGCGAATACTCTTTTAATGTTTAGTCATGTTGGAGATAATACTAGGCGCTCGGTGAGTAATCGTTCTTATACCCTATTTTGTTTGTGGAGAAATCTAATCAAGTGTGGGACCCACCTTCAATCTATGTTTTTCCCCTGGCGACACTATTTCATAAGTGGGAGGTAATGGCATGAAGCAATAACTAGATTTATATCCAAAAGTTCAACTAAAATGCGCTGTTAATATCCAAAATCATCTAAAACTTCACACACAAAGAGATTAGGTTATCTGTACAGCAATTTTAAGATGCTTCGGTTCAATCATTATTTCAAATTACTAACGAAATTTAATTTTAAAAGGTAAGGTAAGCAACCAATTCTGTTTGAACATTTTCCCTAAATTTATATAATTTAAAAAGTTTTCTACTTTAATCGTTGAAACCACAAATGATGGGTTCTTATGTTCAATCTTAAATTCAATCTGAAAATATGCAAAATTCGCTGTGTACTGTTTAAGTGCTGCCCATCACGGTTGCGGCCGGTGCAGCCCAGCGGAATTAATTGGTTTTCTTATAACTCGACAACCGATCATCTGATCGTAGAACGATGTAACACTGTGCAAGTCGAAAAAAAAGACATGACCAACTTAAACGGTTTTCTCCTATTTTGGGCCCTGGGAATCGAACTACATCATTAGTTTTAAGAGTTATAACGATGGCTTCATAAAAATTTTCTTTTAAAGTTTCTCATCACGCTAAATTTTTTTCTAAATTGTAAAAAAATTATATCTGATTCTTGTAAAATCTGAATAAATATATTTAATTGTCCTCTAATTTACAACATTTACAGATTTTCGCTATCATTGCGCTTTCAAAAGTTATTGTCCAAAAATTAAAATAATTGCAACCTTTTTTTTGATAAAATTTTGTACAACAAATTATTTAAAATTTCCAAATATTAAGTAAATCACAATAAAATAATTTTTTAATGTATTCCCTTTTGTTCCCCAACACTAACTTGATTTCTAATTAAATATTTCCTAATTTAATGTCATTTTGGTAATAAAAATTATGTACAAAAATTTTTTTTTTTTTATTTTTTTAGATATCGAAAACTGAATGTATTACATTAGAGGACATTTAAATCTATTCATTTAGAGTTCACGAGAAAAAGATATTATTTTTTGAATTTACAAAAAAAATTTCACTTCGTAAAAGACTTAATAAAAAATTGTCTATGAAACCATCGTGATAACTCAAAAAAGTAATGATGCAGTTTGATTTCTAAGGCTCGAATTAGAAGAAAACCCGTCATGTCTTTTTTATTTAAAAAAAAAAACTATCACACTGTTATTAATGATAATTACCATTAATGTCTAAAAGGTGCGAACAATCTATCTAAAAACTGTGGAAGATATGAAGTCATTATTAAAATGGCGTGGGGCGGGAGGAGTGAAAAAATTGACAAATTGAAATTGATAGAAAATGCTGATTACTATATATGTCACAAAGGTTCTAAATCTTCAAAATTGTTTGAGATATGAAAACATTTTTCAAAGTGCGGGGGCTTGGCAAAAAAAATGTAATAGAAATTCCAGGCAGCTCAACTGCATATTTTAGGAGTTTTCATACAAAATTATTTAGCTTTTACCATCATTGAGAAATAAATAAGAGAACCGGAAAGACCTGTGATATAAATATTTATGTTTATACAAGAATTAAAACCCAATTTGTAAGCATAAAACCATAAACATTAGGCTAAGTGTGACTTTAATTTCAATGTTGGGGTGTACCTACACTCGAGAAAAAAATAGTTCTAAAAATGATAGAGTATATCCCGCTTTTTTTTGAAAACGAGTGGTGCTTATTTCATCAAATATTAGCACTGCTGTTAACTGAAGGTACGAAGAGTATATTGGGTTTGTTCAAATGTAGGATACAGCCAGAAGGAAGCATCTCCGACCCTATAAAGTATATATATTCTTGATCAGCATCCATCGTATACACATGTTTTTCTTAGATCTCAAAGATGATAAAAGTTAGAGGTTTGAAGTGTATGGAACATAAGCTACTTATACTTGCAGGCAGATCAAGTTTAGTTTTCATTTTTGCCGCGCCCCCTGCCGCCACCACCCAATTTGAAAAAAACCTCATCTTTTCCACAATTTTGGAGTCAGGTTGTTCAAACCCTTCTAGACATATATTTTAATCATCATTTCTTATCGAGCCCCCATACATCGTTTTCAGATCAGATGAACGATAATAGAGTTGCCACCCCCACAATTTTAAAAAGCCTCAAAACTCCCCTCAATTTTAGAGTTAGATTGTTCGAACCTTTTAGTCATATATTCTACTCATCAAAACTTAGTAAGCTTTCAAACATCGTTTTCGATCAGATGAACAATAGCAGAGTTGCCACCCCCACAATATAAAAAAACGTCATATCTCCTATAATATTAAAGATAGATTATTCAAACCATTTGGGCATACATTTTAGTAATCGTTTCACATTGATCCACTATACTCCATTTCCAGATCAGATGAACGATAGTCGAGTTATAAGCTAAACAAATAATTACGATGGGCCGCACTGGCCGATATCGTTTTGGGCAGCACTTTTTGTGTGACCCCACACCTGGAAGTTTCCATTTACGTACAATCTTTGACAGGTACAGAGTATATTACAGTCGGGCTTGACCGACTTTCTTATTTGTTTTTAATGAAATTGATCAATTCACGAAATGTTAAGCAAAACACAATTTAAACATACAAATTCAGTGAAATTTTTGTTTTTTTTATGATTAAACTTAAATTAAATGCCCTGAAAATACCAACCGTTTATCACCCACTTAAGCCAAAAGCTTAGTAAAATCATAAACTTATAATGGAAACCTCAGGAAGCAGCTTTTCTTTAAAAAGCTTTGGCCTAATAGCAAGAGCAAGCTTTTGACATATATACGAAGAGAGAGAAACAGTTCATAAAGGGAAATTAAGTAGGGAAAGCTCTTATTCAAAATGCATACAGTTGAACGATTAGTATTTAATTTGCATACTTAGTGGTCCAAAGTTTATAGTTTTCCTAAATAAAATACAACCATTTTCTATAAGTAAATAAATTTTTATTTTATACCCTCAGCCCTCCCAATATAAATGTCATATCTATTCAAACTCTTACTGCCCGGAGCCAAGGGATTTGCCGTCATGCGTAATAGCTGTTGATTTTGTCCCCTTAATATGACCCCCAATGATTCATTTCACGCAATTCTACCTTGAACTCTTTTAAGGTTTGTTCCAACTCCGGATACAGTTGCTTAAGTGTACTATGATCCAAAGTGGGAAACAGATGATGCAGAGCATGTTCACCAAAATGGGTGAGCACCAGCAGATCAGACCATTTGATATCACCACGATCTATAATTGTATCCATTTGATATAAGCCCCAATCGCGATCGGAGCGTGGTGTATCACCGTCATGTAGTATACGAGGATCATGATGAGCAGCTGTAAGACCCACAAAACCAAAAATAAAGCTACCCATACTAAGTATGGTCAACCAACTGAGTAACGCCTTAGTAAATCCCACTCCAGTGGTAAGATAAAGAAACAGAGGTAAGCTAAATCCTATCAGATCATGCCAGAACATGGCATTGGCTTTGGTTAGGGAGAGGACCACACTGCGGGAAATAAAGAAAACTCAACTTTGATTAAAAGTGTAATCAAAGATAATTTTGAACACTCACCGTGTAATTAATTGAACCCAGCTCAATAATATATATATCAAAGGCGAAATGACCACCGAAATCCAGCGTTGAAACCGACTTGCATAATGTCTGCTGGGCACCCAGCATAAAAATGGCTCAAATAAGGACATTTCCAGATCATACAATGAATTGGGATACACATGATGGGATAGAGCATGCGATATGCGCCAGTCGTTCATATTCATTAGAATCAAATTGAAACAATACATGCGCCAATTGTTGCGTTGATGAAAATAATTATGCGATGCAGTGGCTATCCAACAGAGTGCCAAACCAGCCAAAGATTGGAAGAACAATGATTGCCAAACAGTGGCCAGCCAGCTAAAGAAAAAGACAGCAACCAAGATACCAGTGTGAAGGAGCTAAAAAAGGGAAAGAAAAAATAACAATTTTTAAAGGAATTAAGAAAAGCTTATTTAAATGTCTTTTAATGAATAATAATTGCCTTTAATCTAGTTTAAGAATATATAATTCTTTTCAAAGGGGAGTTCCTAGTAAAAAGTCTTTCAAAAATGCTAATAAGTATAGTTTTAAAAGTTAATCTGTCAATAAAAAGTCTTTCCTAAAGGTCATCATCAAAGATGAAATGGAGTATATTTTTTAATCAATTAATTAATATTCCAAGACAGTAGTTCCCAAAAAAGTCAACTTTCCTAAAAAGTTTTCACCAAAAAGAAAAATATAAAGAAGTAGGAAGAAAGGGAAGTCTTTCAAAACGTACACTCAGAAAAACAAATCAAAAATTCCGTACTAAAACAGGGGGATTTCAAGTACAAACGACCTCAAATATTTTTAATTTTGAGAACCAAATTCTCATTCCAAGTTCATTTTTTTAAATTATAAATTCACTTGAAATAAAATCTTTCCGGATACTACAATCCGATTTTTATTTACTCTTACTATTTTTTTTATTCAATTTATAATTGATTTATTCATGATGCAATTAAAACAAGTAAGAAAGTCGGTCAAGCCCGACTGTAATATACTCTGTACCTGTTTGTATGTAACTGATAACTTTAAAGTGTGAGGTTTTTTCAAAATCTGGGGGTGGCAACTCTTTCGAAAAACGATGTACGGGCTCGATAAGTAATGATGGGTAGAATTACCCTAGTACATAACTCGTAAAATTATAAAATTTGTATATAATTCCCTATTAACATAAACGTATCTATATTAGTCACGCGGGAATCACGCGTGATTTCTGACCGCAGGCCATCTCAATTGCATCGCTCCTCTCATACTTGCTCTTTGCCTACTTACACAAATATCTATTGGAAAGAAGGGAGGGGGAAACTGAAAGCGACGCAGTCCAGTAAGCTATTGCCCTCTCGCTCTCTCTTTCTCGTAAGTGGCTGCGGTGTTGTTGTTGTCGTTGCATTAAATTTTCTTTTACGTATAGCGCCACTATTGTTCATCTGATCGGAAAACGATGTATGGGGGCTTGATAAGAAATGATGAGTAGAATATATGTCTAAAAGGTTCGAACAACCTAACTCCAAAATTGTGGAAGATATTGAGTTTTATTTAATTTGCGAGGGAGGCAGGGGGCGTGGCAAAAATCAAAACTATACTTGATCTGCCTGCAAGTATAAGAAATATATGTTCCGTACACTTCAAACCTCTATCTCTTATAATCTCTGAGATCTCTTCGTTCATACGGACAGACAGACGGACAGACGGACATGGCTATATCGACTCGGCTGTTGATGCTGATCAAGAATATATATACTTTATAGGGTCGGAGATGCTTCCTTTTGGCTGTTACATACATTTGCATAAACCCAATATACTCTGTGTACCTTCGGTACAGAGTATAAAAATATCGTTAACAATGTAAGAACAAAATGATCCTGATTTATTCACGGTCATACCTAAATATAGGATTGTATTTTTTTCTGAGTGTAGTAAATATGACTTCTAAAAGAAGATAGTTTTATTAAAATCTTTAAAAGGCAATTCCTTTCTCATAGAGAAAGTCTTTCCAGATAAAAGTTCTGTAGAAGTTCGTCTTAATCCTACAAACAATTTTTTAAAAAGAAAGCCTTCTAATAATGTCTTTAAAGTCTTCACTGATGTAAGTCTTCCAAAAAGAAACTCTGCCAAGAAGTATGCTTTAAAGAACTAAGTCTTTCAAGAAGCCAGTTTCCAAAGAAGAAAGTCTTCCAAAACAAAAGTCTTTTAAGAAGAAAGTGTCTTTAGAATGATGTATTCCATAAATAAAGTCTGTCAAAAAGAAAGATTTCTAAGAAGAAAGTCTTATTACAAAAAAAAGTCTTTAACAAAGTAAGTCCTCTAAGGGCCATTTTTATTTTTTAAATGCAGGAATTTTAGAACTATGGTTGCGGTGTACTGGATAGCATATTTGCCTTTAATTCGGGAGACCTGAGACCTGAAATCAAGTAGCCTTTGAACAGTATGTATACAAATATGTTTTGAGAGTTTTTATAAATTTAGTAGGCCTTGCTTTGGCCTAAAGTTTTCTAGTTGAGTTTGCGTCTGAGAATTTCATTTCCATTCTGGCTGCCAACATATAAAGTTTCATCTGGATTTTTTTATTTCTTCTTTTTCTTTTATTTTTATATATTATTTGCCATGGGCTCTCATGTAGTGGTAAATCATTCAACAGTTTTCTTTATATTTTTTAGTTAACTTATTTCCGTTGGGCTCTCATGTAGTGGTAAATCATTCAACAATTTTCTTTGTATTTTTCCCCAGTTTTTTTTACCTATTTCCCTTGTTGTGTCAAGCTTCCCGATTTCTTGCTTGGGCTCTCATGTTGTGGCAAATCATTCAACATTTTTCTTAATATTTTTCTTAGAGTGTATACCTATTTCCCTAGGGTTCTAAAATTTTTCTTTCAAGTCTTATCAACAATTATCTATTTTCTTATCCCCATATTATCTTTTGCATCCAATTTTCTCCCGCAACTTCTTTCACCAAGTCATTAACTTACATCTGTCTTTATGCTGGTTTGATACTCCAACGTTCTCAACTTTTCACGCACTCTCCGCTTCAGGGTCATATAGAAACCCTGTGGTTCAAAGGTGAACTTATAGTTACGCGGCTTGGCGGCATCTCGAACTTCAAATTTACTCAGCATATTTTGGGCCTTATCTTCAATGTGATGCGACACAAATGGTTCGGTAATATCAGTGCCTTTTCTCTATCCAGAAAGCCCCACCCGGATGGCGTTGGGCAAAATCTGTCAAGTCATACAGCTTATCTTTAATACGCCAAAGACCCTCGGCCTCATCATCCCGATGTTTGCCCTCACCCCCCTGAAACGGAAGGGAAAGTGGTTAGTTATCATATTTCCCCTTAATCATTTCAAATGATTTACCCATCATTAGTGATAATCTTGTTTTTCCGATAGCTGGGATAGGTTCTTGAAATGTCAGATCTACGCCAACTTTCCTCTTCCAAATTTGGTGTCATTATCACATAGAATTTAATCTGTACACTTGAAAATTAATCGTTATTCTGTTTTTATGTTTTCATAAGGTGGCCGGAGTCCAAACTACTTGTTGAATAAAACAAAAAAACCGGTAACCTTAATCCGTCTGCTTTGTTTACGTATCACCTACTGAGCTTCTATCGGAGGCGCTGCTCTGTTTTTTGTGTTTCGCGTGTGGCATTTGACGATTAATTAAATTGAAGCAAAGCTTTCAGAGCGTTTTTCTCTCTATTTCAATATGTCTCTCTTTCTTATCAAATGCATACAAGGCCCATTAATCTTATAGTTTACTCAGGGAATGTTTTTTTTGTTTTATTTGAATGCTTTTCAGAGAGCTTTAAATATACAGATACTTGACTTGGGTGATAAGGTCACGGACTTAAGACTTTAAACTAAAGAATATGGTATACCCTTACTCAAACTATGTAAATATGAGAGAAATGGATTCAACGTTACTTCTTTCTAAAACTCAACTTTCAAGTGTGGCTTGAACTGATGCATGCAACCTATTTAAGTACTGTGGTTTCAGATCGTTTTATCCTTGGGGTACATTTGTACCCCTAGAAACTTTCAAAGCAGGATTTAGGAATATTCAAAGTCAGAATCAATGATTATCTAATTTATCAATCCTTTGTAAGTGTAACGAATTGTTAAGCGATATTATAGACATATAAAAAATTCATTTGAATTTGATTGATTTTCATACAATTGTACTAGGGTAATAATGTACCCCAAGGACGGAAACTGTTTGTTTTGACTAATGATAGGCGCAGAATAGAAAATTGTAAAAAAACCAGCCCGTCCCGAATCAGAAATGCCATCACGCCCAATTCCGGAAATTTTTAATTCGGAATCCCAAAAATTTTTTATTGCGAAAAACTTTTTAAACACTTTTTCTAAATAGTACAGGAAGGCATTCTGAAACATAGTATTTTTTTAAGAGCTGAAGAGTTGGTCTTTCTTCTGGAATTTTACTGAAGGCAGAAAGGACTCTCTCACTGGTTGCTAATAAATTTGGCTACTGAAATACTTCCCTTGCAACTTTATGCATTAGTGGAAGCGCAGTACCGTCTTTGCAAAACGACAAAATGGATAATTCCTATATTTATTTAATACGATGTGTATAAAAAACTTATTTCATGAGATAAAATATCTTCTTTATCTGATAATTCTTTTATAAATTCTAAGAAACCACCTTTTATTCTTAGATATTAAAGAGCTGTCCAAAAAGGTTTCTTTTAGGACCCAAATGAAGCTTATATGTTTTTGGATACACAAGTCTTAGGTCATTTGTGAAGAAAACAATTTGATGCTAGGCGAGCTTTTTAAGAACGGTGGATGTCACTTTATTTTTAACAAGGTTATTCAAATTCAATTGAAATCCGCTTCCAGTCTTCTTTAAATTTTTTTGAACTTGTGGCAAAGCATGCTAGTTGTGCCATTTGGCGATTTATGTGGTATTTACACTTCAGATTAAGATGACGGATTAATAAGATATTTTGTATTTCTCTATTGAAGTCATGTTGGTTTGGTAAAGAGTGACCATAATTTGCATAAATAAAAATACCTAAGTGCAAAATTCACTTTTTTTCAAGATTGAGTGATCATGTTTGGTATAGGTGAATATTCTAATTCAAATCCGAAATATTCTGAACATTATAATATCTTTAAGGACCGTTTTCTCATGTTCCTGTTTTTGCTAATCTAGGTGGATTTTTCTGAATTTTTTTCTCCTACACACAAAAAAACATCTTAATGGATTTTGCAGCCATGTACTTTAACTTTATGGATTTGAAAACCATGTACATTGTTTTGTTCTTACCGAACAATGTACAAAATAAAGCTGCCACAAAAATATTCGGTAATTTAAATTAATGAATTTGTAATAAGAAATCAAAAATGAAAAATATTGGATGGTCTTTTTATATACAGTCACTTGCAGATATAGCTAAAAAGACAAGCGCAAAAGGCAAGTTCACTGCAACGATTTTTAACACCGATTAGGGTTAGTTTTCGTGGAAGTTGCAGGTGTTTGCAAGGCAACTCGAGTGTCAGTTGCCAAATTATTGTAATACCCCTTGACATTCCTCCTCTCTTCTTTGCCTTCTTCTGACGACGTTAACTTAAAGGGGGGGTCTTCTACCTTTGAAAAACATTTTTTTATATTTTTATTTTTACTTATTTTTCTTAGTAAGAATCATATAATATTATGCCCCCCCGTTTCTTACTTTCTCTGCTTAGCCAGTTTCCACCAAATGCAAAAATGCAACTTAAAAAGTTCGAAAAGTCAGTTTCGAAAGATAACCTCCTTTTGCATTAAACCTTATCATCTAAAAGTAAGCGTCACATTATCACATAGACACTTGCCACCAGCCTAAACTAGACTGATTACCGATTACTAATTAAACATTTTAACGATATGCCCATCTTTTTTTTTTGCTCAGCAACCACGTGTATTGTAGCTCTAATCTGTTGGAAATTGTACACAATAATCTTATCAATATGGAAATGTTTTTTTTTTCATTATATTTATTAATCGATTTTTATAATTTGCGTATTTAATCTGAAAATATGTTCAGTTCTTAACGGAGGCTGTTGCCCGTCGGTTGTGTTGTGTGAAAAAAAGAAAAAAAACAAAATGGTGATTGAGGATGGAAGAAAAGTGGCATAGCCACTAAATTTCCCACATATCGCAATTCAGCTTTAGTCACTGACAAAAGCTGGCTGCAGGGTAAACGTAAGGATGATGAGGCCGAAGGACTTTGGCGCATATACGATAGCATCTATGATTTTACGGAATTCATTGCCAAGCATCCGGGTGGCCCATTTTGGTTAAGAGAAACAAAAGGCTTGGATATAACCGAAGCATTTGAGGCACATCATTTGACCTCAGCACCAGAGAAAATCATAGCTAAATATAAGGTGCGAGAAGCGGGCAAGCCAAGAATCTATACGCTGACTTTGCATGAAAATGGTTTCTACAAGACACTAAAGAAGAGAGTGATCGAGAAGCTCAAGACTGTTGATAAGAGGCCTAAGCGAAAGAGTGATGTGAGTGAAAATTGTTTTTTTATAAATATTTTGAATTGAAAATTTTTAAATTTGATAAAAAGAAAAGTGGAAAATGAGTCAGTAGCTTAAAAGTAAAAACCAAAAATCATAACTCTTACGGAAGTCATTTTTAAATCTGTGTGAGGGCTACACTTTATTCTTTAAAGCCTCAAGTTTAAATTCAAATGAACCCCTGAAATTGTACATACATTTTTATTTGCTTACGGGTGAATACAAAACTTATTTTAAAATTCGACAATTTGGAGAATACTTACCACAATCTTTTGAAGCAGCGGTGGGCAGCCCCTTGCTCCAATCCGTTATGTTGATGCCACTCAAACGGACGGCTGCTCGTCTCGAGGCTCCCTTATAAGGGTTGGATTTTTTCCTGTTGTTTTTGGAGTGCTCCCAAACTCAAATTTCATGCCCACCGCTGATCTGAAGTTTAAGCTCTTTTATTTCTAAACCACAGTATAGGTAGCATATCTTTAAATTTCCCTTTTTTATATTGATTTGTCGGTTTTTAGATCTTCACTTTCAACTTTATAATATCGGGCTACAACGTTTAATTTTTAGAAATTTTAAAAAATGTGCCTGATACAATTATTTTTATTTATTTTAGAAAATTTCTTTTTGAAAAATGTATTATATTAATTTTGTTCCTGATAAGGTCTCAAAAAAAAAGGTGTAGAGGTGGTAAATATGATTTCGGGACTCGTATCAGAATTGAAAACGGTAAATTGTTATGATCAGAATTGATAATTCTGGCCCGTACCTCAATCATATTTTTTTCTATATTTTTTGTAAATTATATTTCATTTATTTTTATTTGTAGTTTAGTGTGAAAAAATAGTAAGAAAATGTTTTTTCCTCTGATTGAAATACGGGCCAGAATTACATCAATTATGCGTCGATGGGAACAGGATCAAAATCGGTCTAGTAAAAACGGGCGCAATCAAGGCTACCAGGTTCAAAAACGTGGTTTCGCAAAAAACGTGTGTTAAGTTTGAGCAACGTAAAATATACTCACTTTAGCAAGAACATTGGCCATCTCAAATAGCTGAAAATAGTTGAGTGATGAAAGAAAAATGTCTCGAAATTTCAAAAAAAATGCAGGAACAAAAAAATCGAAAAAAATATTACAAAGAAAAAAGACCCCCCCCTTAAACTAAATTTTAAAACTAAAATTTATAATAAAATTCACCTAAATGTATTTTTGTAAAACTAAATCAATTTGTTCGAAAACTGTTGCATCATCCACTTCGCTTATAATTTTCCCAGTGTTTAACCTCAGAACTTCCTTTTAGCAGCTTTATCACCGTCACGACTCATCGGCTCTGCGTTGATTAATTTTCTGCTGATTTTCATGCAATTTTCAATCCATCAAACTCTCAGTTTTCAAAGCACAAAAAAATCTATGACTACGGATGTGGCACATCAAATTCACCTTCACCAAAGCGAAATCGAACAAAGAATTAAACAGGCTGAATAAACTTAGCCTGGTGTGATGCTGGGCCACAGGCACTCCTCAGAGTCGCAGTCGGATTCGCAGTCTGTGCGCATTTATCTTTCACTTAAAGTGAAGATGACATTCTTTAAATGAAATTAACTGCCGGCAACAAAAGTCAAGTGCAACTGCTGAGATGCAACTCGATGATGCTGAAGCTTTGGCTGCAATTAGTATTTGTCTTTGGCTAATACGCTGCCATGTTGGTATGCATCTCCAGTTTGTTGTTGTTGTTGTTGTTGCGACCAGTTTGCTTTACGCATAAAAAGTGTCGCACACTTGAATGAATCGGTTTTTTGCCTCGCTTGTTTGTCTATTTTGTTGATCTGTTTGTTTGCCTAGCAGCCACTTAACAGCTGTCTCTTGAGGGGATTGGGCTTAAAAAAATAAAAAAAACAGAGTGCATTTGGGTGCCCACTGAAAGTGTGTGTGGAATGCATTTATGATATGGCATTAGTTTGAATGCATTTTAATCATAAAGATGCTGAGGAGAGATACACAAAAGGATGTTGCAGGAATTTTGATGGCAAAAAAAAGTTAAGAGAAATGGAATAAAAATAGCGGGTATTAGCGCGCAACTGGGCTGCACCTAAAAAATAAGTGGGGTGTCTATATAGCTATTTTAAGGGTGTTCAGAATTAGTGAATCAATTCGTTATCATATTTATTTAAACAATTTTTATCTCTTCATTTATAATTCGTTCTGATAGATAGTTTCACACTGTACACCTCCTAAACGGCTGAACCGCTAAATGTAAATGGAGTTCAACATCAAACTGTTTAAAAAGCGGACCAGATTGAACCATATCTCGGAAATTATTTAAGTTGTGAACTTACAATTTGGTGTTCAAGTTTATAATATGAAATATAATATGAAAATTAGGTGTGTGGGTTCATAATTTGAAGTAAATCATTTCAGTGTTTAAAAGCCCCTCCGCACCCGAATGAACCGATTCAAATGTGCCTCAAGACTATTTCTAAGAAATTATTTAAGCTAAGAATCTTGAAGTTTGATGTGTAGATATGTTATATGGAAATCAATATTTTTCCAGATCAAAACCGGCTCCGAAGCAGATAGAACCAGGTTCAGAGCTAAATATTGAATTATTAAAGCTATGAACTTAAAATTTGAACGTTAAGTTTCATAGTACCTCTTCTACCACGGATCCCAATAATCCTTTTAAACCAGCCATTCTATTCAGATGCCTGCAATTTCTGATTCGTGATGATAAGACAGCGTGTTTTGAAAATTTTTAGATTGAATATGAGCAGTCAAAAGCAGTGAGCCATCTTCCTCACAGGACAACGTCTGCCGGGCCTCCAAGTTTATTGGTTGTATAATTTTATTTGGGCTTATAATAGGCATGGCAATTTGCCATTTGCCCAAGGACGTTATTATAATTCGGTTTTCGCCAGTTAAAATTTTGTTTTTCACTTAATATAAAAGTTATGCATAATATAATATAATATATATAACCATTATAAAAACTAGACAGCGGATTTCGCATATTTTTAGATAGAATTTTGTCCTAGTAGGCCAGGGTTAATTCGTTTTTCAAGAACCTTTTTGTGATTTGAGCAGGCCATTTTGTGTTTTTTCTGCTTTTTCAAGACCTTTCTGCTTGCCTACTAGGAATTAAATTCTACTTGAAATTATGCAATATCCGCTGTCTAATAATAACAAATTAAAAATTTTATTAATATAACAAATTTTGACTAAGTGATTGTGGGGATATGATTTTTTGGGGTTTTATCGTTTCTGATGATTTTGTTTTTTATATTGTTGGTTTGATTATTTCATTGTGATTGGTTTTTTTCATTGGGGGGGTGGTTGGAATTGAAAACTTTTCTTGAAATCAAGTCTTCTATGTGCTGCTTTGTCCGAGATCTAGGTGTTCATACAGCATTTTTTTACAAAAGTCAGCATAAAATTGAAATTATACCAGACATTACATATAGGTTTTACATTTAAAAAGATTCATATAAAATTTGATTCCTAAATTGTATAGCGTAGATTATATATAAAGCTATATCCATCCATTGGTGATGTGGTCTGTAATATATCTGAAATATAGATACTAACTCGCATAGAAGCTGTCGCAAAGAAAACAAGGAGCTTTGCTCTAAAAATTATTATTTCGAATACTTTTCTTCTACCTTCTTAGGTATGGGCGTAAAAAAATGGGTAAAAATGGGGAATCGCGTTCAAACTATTTTTGACGAGATAAATAACTTAAATGGGCGTTGAATAACAAAGGAATGTTTGTCTGCCGTTTTTTTCCACTTTTAATAAGATTATAGTAAATGAGCTAGAGATGGGCGCGGGACAGGATTCCCGCGGAATTCCAAAATTTTCCGAATATCCCGAATAAAAAATATTTTCAGTAGAAATCATTGCAAATTTTAAAATTTAGTAATCAAATTCATCTTTTGGCGTCCCAAAGAAGTGGAAGCTTTAAAATTCGGGTACCGCGAACATCTATAAAATAAACTCATCGACCCAAACCAACAAAAATTGTCAGTAGATTAAGAACCAGCCGGGAACCAAAGAAAACAGTCTTCCTTTTGATATTTGTTGACGTTTTAGAGAAAATTTACTTTACCATAAATCAAGGTGACCAAATTGTATTTTTTATTTTTAGATTTATGTTCTCTTTTTAGGCACATTTTATTTTTGAGTACCTAAAAATTTAAGATGTTGAAGATCATTCAATATCTAATCTGCGAACGAAACATGCTTTAGTTAAGGAAAAAGCTACTCAAATGGGAACAGAATTTGAAACAACATTCAAAGGGTTAAAGGCAGATCTCACACATCTCTTGGGATGAAATATTCTGATATGCTGCTTCTCCATATTCTAAAGAATCGGACATCGCTTTTCACTTTGAAACGCTTCATAAGTTTGGGCACATTTAAGAATGGTTCTATTAACATTTGCTTAGTCAGGAAATCGAACTCAAGACCTTGCACTGAACACGAATGGACTGCAGCATCCCGCACGCTTGTTGCCATATGTCTTAAATGCTTCTTATATATTATTTAATGGTGATTGAGTTGAGTGGAATTTAGCTTAGGCTGGGTTTAAACTGTTTGACGAATGAGACAGGATAATCTAGTAGGTCTTCATGTTGTCATGTTTTCAATATCAAATGACAAGCTATTCACAATGAAAACAAAATGTTATGTAGAATGAAATAATTATGTCTCATGCGTTGAACATATCGCTCATTTAATTCAACATCGGCATAACTCAAGAAATACTATTTTTGAGAAAATGCTGCAGAAATATTGGCCTTGTCATATTTTCTATTGTGTCAATTTTGTTCTTATTTTGAGTTTCCGGCAACTTATTCTTAGAGCAGCTTTTTCCCTTTAAGACAACTGGACACTTTTGGTAATTGTGAAAGGACGTATTAACGTAAGTTTATAGGCAATAATGTTTATAGAAGACATAAAACTCGACCTAACAAATGTAGGTTATATCAATAGATGAAATAGCGGCTAATTCTTAAATAATCCAATTAGTAATGAACCAAACCTTAAACTAAATGGCTGGCTTGAACATTCAGATCGAACCTTCTTGAAAACTTCCAAAAAACAAAAGTTCAAAATTCAGTGAATTCCTTGCCGCCTCTTAAACCCAAAACTGACAACTTTATTTCAAATTTATGAGCAACTCAGCGCATTCATTTCATGCTGGAAGGCTTAACTCTGGGTGGGCCTGTCTGCTGTTGGTCCTAAGGGTTTTGTCTTATCATCATCATTTCTTTCTCCCTCTTTGTCTCCCTGTCACCCAGTGTTTTCTGTTTTGCCCGTCATGTTCCCATCGAAAGTGAAATTTTTGTGCATAAAAGAAAATTTGCATTTATTTTGCCGCTTGCATCGTCTGTTGTCGTTATTCGTTGGCGTCTCAACACGGCGGCAATCGTAAAAATTAACTTGATTACTACACGCATAAATAAAGCCATTAAATGGCCAAACATCTTGCTTTGCCCGCAATTAAAATCAAATAAAATTCATCGCTAATAGACCCTGAGAGAGTGTGAGAGGGGTGAGTATATTGCGAGAGTATTGCCCACATATTTCTGGTAGTGTTGGTCTTATGATGATCTGAAAATATTGCCCGCTCTCCTTTTCTTTATTGGCCATCAAAATTGCCATCATTTTATTCACACGTTCATCGTGTAAGTTATTTAATGATCTTCAACGTTTAACATAGTTTTTTTGTTGTTGTTGTTTCTTTTATGTACATTACAAATTTGCATAAGTCGCGTTGTAATGCATTTAATTACGCATCATTTTGTGTTATGTTATTTCATTCAATTTGCGATTGTCGTTTGTCGCATGAGCGACAGTTAAATGCGATGGATTGTGTAGGGAATTGGCTATGTAATGGATTATGAGTTGGTTTATTTTGGCAGCTTAATGGATACGTTGTAATTAGTTTATTGTTCGGTTTTTATTCTAGTTCAAATTATAGCAACATTTTGTAATCTTTCCTTAATGCAGCTGAAGGCACCATTTTACTTAATGTTGTAATAAGGTAGACTTTTTCTATACACAGTACAATCCCTCGACAAGTGCTAGAGTTTGATCCAAATTTGATCAATTCAGTGAATCCAAGTCAGGAAATTGCAGTTGACTTAAATTTTTAAAATGGTAATGATAAGGATATTGACAACGCAGTATCTGTATCAGGGAGTGCTGTTATGATAATAAAGGAGCCATTCATGTGAAAACGAAGCTACTAAAAACATACAGCCTTTCTGTGTTCCGACTTGTGTGCATTATTACGTTTCGTTAACATCATTACGTGCATTTGTCCAAATTTTTTATTATTATTAAATAAAGGCGGTTCGTCTGTTTTGTTGTGTCCTTCTGCCCAGTATTTAGACCCATCTCTTGGGTTCATCGTTACACCGAATTATTTGCCAGTGTTTTATCTTTCAAGAAATGTTTTTGCGTTATAGTACTGTACTAAAAGAGCTTCTTATGGACTTCGTGGAACTGTCTTTCTGATTTCAGTTTTTTTATTTATATTTTCCTCAGGTATTACTTGTTACTGAGGATTTTTCCCCTACGTAACGCGTTCAGAAATAAAAATTCTTACGCACTTCCTTTTTTTTTCCACCCGATTCACGATTAACCAACCCCGAATTTTTGCGTGGAGAGACCTGAATTCTATCATGTGTTTCTTGCAGCTGCAAGCATCAGAGTAACGTAGAGTAAATCAAATATATATTCACGATGATTAACTTTATCACGTACGAATCACTCACTGATCACGGATTCACACTCACGAAAGTCTGTGTTTTACGATCAGATCGTGACATGTCGTGACTCACCGTGACACGATAAAATTCACGTCACGCGCGCACCTCTAGCTGGGATACAGTATTCATTGACTGAAGGAAGGAGGGTACCCCACATCAGGAGGTACCCCACGTCAGTAGAGGTACCCCACAAGGGGGGGTACTCTCGCCTCTTCTATGCGCTACTGCGTTCAATGGAAGGGGGTGGCTGCAAAGTGATTGCGTACACGGATGATGTTGCTATCGTCTTCTCGGGAAAGTTCCCTCAAACATTATGCGATCGCATGACCGCATCCCTTCAAACCCTAACCAACTGGGCAAGGAAAAGTGGATTGAGCGTTAACCCATCCAAAACGGAGCTGGTACTCTTCACTAGGAAGTACAAAATCCCTCCCTCAAAGCTCAGTGGAGAAACTCTTAAACTCAGTAACAGCGCCAAATACCGGCCTCACATTAGATAGGAAGCTTGATTGGAACCTGAACTCCGATGAACGGGTCAGGAAAGCCACCGTCGCCCTCTAGCGTGTGGAAAACTATCGGACTTAAATGGGGTAGGACTCCAAACATAGTTCGATGGATCTACACGGCAATCGTTAGACCGGTCCTACTGTACGGAGTAACAGTATGGTGGCCGGTCCTAGAAAAGACAGCCCAGCAGCGCAGATTCTACAAGGTTCAGCGCATGGCTGGTGCACTCCGCACCACTCCTAGTGACGCTCTCGAAGCTATCCTGAACATATCCCCTATTGAGCAGATGGGATACAGAGTAGCTACCCTTTCTGCTCTTCGCTTGAGCAGACTGACTACTGTATCCTATACTGTATATATAGAACACCTCTCCACCCCCTTCCACATCTTCATCTTTTCTAGAGAAGAGTGGAATCAGGGTCCGCCAGGACCGCAGAAATCAATACAAATATATACTGATGGCTCGAAACTCGATAATAGAGTGGGTGGCGGTGTATACTCCGACGGACTCGGCGTCAGTCATTCTTTCAGACTATCAGACCACTGTAGTGTCTATCAGGCTGAAATCCTTGCGATCTAGGAAGCCTTAATATGTGCACAGTTCTCAGCCATTAAAGCACTTGGCTCAATATCCACCAACTCGGTATCGGTTAGCGACTGTCGCAGATCTCTCCAGGAGATGGCAGAACAGTCCGATATAAGCCTTATCTGGGTCCCAGGTCACAGGGATATAGAGGGCAATTGCAAAGCAGACGAACTCGCGAGACAAGGGACCTCCTTCCAGATAAGGAAAATGTAGGTATGCCCATGGCTACGTGTAGGCTCATCATTAAAGAACTATTCGAGCAGAAAGCTACTGAAAAATGGCAGTCAGTCAGTACCTGCAGGACAGCGCGACTGACTTGGCCAGACCGCAGCGAAAAACGCTCATTGGACCTATGCAAGCTCGGCAGAGCAAACTGCGCAGCAGTTGTCAGGTCCATCACAGGACACTGGCTGGTCGGAGCACATGCCGCCAGACTAGGTGCCCCCTACAACGACTTCTGCAGAAGCTGTAGGGACGAGGAAGAAGTGGAATCTACCTCACACTTTTTCTGCTCGTGCCCTGCTCTAAGTCGTCGAAGAAAGAAATTCCTAGGCTCATACTTCCTAACCGATATTTCCGAACTCTCGGTCATATCCCCAAGACAAATCTCAGGATTCATAAAGGCATCAGGATGGACCTAGCCCCATAATATGTTCCTACAACAATGGAACTAAATAAATAAGTTGTAAAAATTTTAGGCCCCACAAATAGGAGGAATGGATGCGGAGAGAGTCCGCAAGCGGCATCACAACGGGCCAACTCAATGGCCTAAGTGTGTTGAAGGGTCTCCCCCCTTCAGCAACCGCCCTAACCTAACCTAACCTAAGTCCTTTAGTGCATAAAGTTTATGGAATAGCCCAGTATACTATAAAAGCTTTGATTCCTGCATTCGTTTTTTTCTTTTTATCTTTTCCATTCTTTTTTTATTCCTTCTTCCTTTATTTACAAAAAACACTAAACCCTTAAGCATTCAATGTACCAGAATTTATCAATATATAGATATTCCATTTTCGATCTCACAATGTTACATTTCATAATTATTCAAATTAGTTCTATTACTTTCACAACATCTTACTCAATCCGTTTAGCATCTTACATCATATCTCTTACCATTCAATGCAGCTGACCCAATAATAATCCTCAATTCAGCCAAAGTAATTATGCAAAATTATTTGTTTGGATTTTTTATTTTATTTGTATTTAGTTTTAATCAAAATTTTGCAAACATTTCCCTGTCACAAATCAATAATCGAAACACACAGACACTTTATGCCCAGAGACATTTCATTCAGTAAATTTCACTTTTAAACGATCGACGAGCCTGAGCTCTTCTTGCACTTGAACCGAGGAGAGACATTCGCACGGCTGCGGCTTTTACAAAGAGGAGTAAGGCCAGAAACTTGCTTGACTATGGCTTGGCTACGCTGCAGTGCATCCGTTTCAAAACGCGTCCGTTTGTTAACTGATTTCGCGTGGCCAAAACTCAAATTCGAAAACTGTTAAAAACAGGCGGCGCGTTGTGAACGTTGACTGAGGCAGCAGCAGCAGCAGCAGCGGCGGCGATTGCAAGTACTTCGTCTGCACTTGCTTCGTCTGCTGACCAAAGCGAATCAATAAACATGCGTCGTCGTCACCAAAGTTGTTGTTGTTGCTGGCTTTTCGCTTTTGTTGTTTACAGACTCACTTTTCACTGCAACATGTTGCTGCAACATGTTGCCTTAGAACATTCGAAATTCCTAAAACTTTCGCTTTCGTGTTGTCTTGTGTGTGTTTGAAAAACACAATTTCTACCTGTAACTCAAACTAGGAAAAAATATGTTAAAAGCTTTTGGCTAACAACAGAAAAAACAATTGGCAATTGTCATGACATGACAGACTGTCAATTGTTTGTTGTTGTTGCTGCTGCTGTTGCTGTCGATGTTGTGCTGCTGGGCGTGTGCGCATAGCGCTGGTAAGCCATTAAAAAGTGCTTATAGAGACTCTTCTCTGTCTTTGACGTGTTAATTAAACCTGCAATGCTGCAAAAATGATCAAAATTGCAAATTTGCTTAGGAAAAATCAAAAGACTTAAGCAACGAACTTGCCCATGACTTTCACAAAAAAATAAAACATGAGTCAATATTTGTGTACACTACATACATATTTAGGTAGAATTTGTAGGAGAAATGAAAAAATTACTACAAAAAGGATATATTTAGCATTTGGTTAAAAATCGAAAAATCTTTAAAAATTACAAAAATACTTAAATCCAAAAAATTCCAAATATTTAATAAAATGTTTTTTTCCATAATTATTTATAATAGAGTGGTTTTTTATTATCTTAAATTATTTATAATTATTATTAAACAAATATTATTATTTTGGGCTCTCAATTTAAGAGTTTTTATAATCATAATATTTTATATAATTTGTCCTTGTAAGTACAAAGTCTTCCGGTTAATTGATATAAATATAGGCCTTCCGATGGATGAAACAAATTAAATGGAAGAAAAATCTTCTTAGTCTCTAAATAAGTTAATTGCTTATTAAACCAACAGCTGACTAAATTTATAACTTTGCTACTTTGATCAATTTTTAGGGGTACCTCTTTTAGGAATGTTTATACAGACATTTTTAAAACTATGGTAAGCTATCATTTTTTGTGATTTCTTTTATTTGACAGCCTGATGGTTTTATAGTATCTTAAGATAATTTGCTACTATTCGGCAAAATTCTGTGGGTGAAACCAGAAAGATTTCCAATAATTTTTCTTAAATTATTTTATTCGACTTAATTTGAGATCGTTATGTATTGAATAACTTTTATAATAATTCAAATTTCGAAAACAAATTTTTTAATATTTTGACATTCAAACAAAAAATTTCTGATACATTTTATGCTTTGATTAGAAACGAAAAAAATTGGGAATAATCATTAGGCTTGAAAATAAAACTCAAAATAAAAAATAAATTTTAATTTTTAAATATTTAAAATAAAATAAAAAAACATATTTTATCATTGGAAAATTATTATATATGAAATGTCTGGTTTTTTGTTCGTTATTTTTATTTTATTTTTTTCATGATAGTTTATTACGTTTGTGTTCGTCGGTCCAAAAATACAGTAGTTACCGTCTTTCTTAAAATTACCTTATTGCTAATCTAAAATACTAATGACCATATAATTTATACATATTTACATTTATGGGTTATTTTTTAAAAATTTGTACCCAGCCTACATTATAATGAAATAAAGAAACATTTTTTTCTGTTTTTTTTAGACTAGTTGTTCTCAGGCCATACCGGCTTTTTACGTTCGGGCCCCAATCCTATCCATATTCATAAGTATGCAGTTCCAAAGTACATCAACTGTACATCAACCAACCCAGAATTTTTAATAACTATTTTTATATTTTCTAACAATTAGCGACAAAAAAAATCCCCCAAAATGTTGAACTCCAATTATTTTAGACTTTCAGTTAGGTACCCCCTTTTTACTTGGTTAATTGTTATTGAAAAAAAAAGGAGTTGTGGTAAAAATTAATTTAAACAATAATGTTAAAAAAAAGTTCTTGAAGATCCACATGGCTTTCGATGTTGTAGAAGATTTAATAGTCCTACACACAAAAAAACGTTGATTTAATTATTTTTCATTGGTAAATCCCCATTTCTTTTCTTTTTTTTCACCCAACAATTTTTCATTTAAATAAATGTTTCCACTTTTGATTTTCAAAACTGTTTTTTTTTGATTTTAAAAGTGTTTACTTTAATTACATATTCTCTTCACCACCCACAAAACCTACAAACAAAGTCGTCCTTTTTCCGTTCTTGATTCGTTTGTTTCCAATTTTTCTTTTTATTCTTATTAAATCTTTACCTTGTCTGGGACTCGAACAAACGACCTGTACCCCAAAGACAAACGCCTGCCCTCTCCGTGATGATACATTTTGTTTCTGTTCTATTTTAGCA
Organism: Lordiphosa mommai; assembly: GCA_018904225.1. Lineage (NCBI taxonomy): Eukaryota > Metazoa > Arthropoda > Insecta > Diptera > Drosophilidae > Lordiphosa > Lordiphosa mommai. Next base: position 52,541 of record JAEIFT010000460.1, read on the forward strand.
TATCGACTCGTAAAAATGTCTAATTGATCAAAAATTCAACATTTTGCTTCAAAAGTGATCGTAATTGAAAGGTAATATTCTGCTCTTTTAATCAAACATTACGAGTTTTAAATGTCGTTTTCGTTTCTTTTATTGGTCTATTGTTCGTTAAAAAGAAACACTTTCTTCTACATAAAAATAGTTCATTTTTCATGGAGGATACGAAACAAACATGCGGAACAAAGAAACGAAAACAGCTGCCAACATAGGAATCTTATAAATTCTGGTATGTCACCAAGGACAGATGAATCGCCAAAGCAATTAATGGCAATTAATCATACTAAGCAGCTATAATTTATCAATGACTTTAAAAATAATTTCAACCGCTAATATCCTAAAAAACTTTTTGATAAATAAAAAAAGTTTAAAAGTTTAAAAGTTTATTTAAAAAATATTATTTTTGATTTAATTAATTTTAAACAATTTTCAGACCTTCAAAATTTTTGAGAACACAAATTGTTCTCGAAACGACAATAACCTGTTTAATATAAAAGTAAATTCTAAATAATTGGAGTTAAAAGGAATTTCTAAAACACGGTTGTGTTTTTAAAGTTTGAAAATTATTCTGGGAGAGTGTTGACATGCCTTAAAAATATGGGATTTTTTTCAATGTTGGGTAGATGGCCCGAAAAAGGCATGAGATGGGTTGGTACTAGAAATATAAGTACTTTCTGTTGATGTACTTTGAAACTGCTTACCTAAAATATGGAACGCAATGGCTTCAACAGTGACTGCAAACTTGAATGATTCTTAGCACAAGCTCAGCCAGTTGCAAATCTGCGAATAGTTTTGTGGCTATTTGCATTGTCAGTTTAGGCATCAGTTAACAAAGCCGGAAAACAACAAACCAAGTGTTGCATGATTGCAGGACGGCATTGGTTAGAGTTACAAACTATTGTGTAATAATTATATCTCCCATCAGGCTCCTTCCTGCCGGTGTGCTCTGAAATGTCGGCAATGTTCAGAAAAACCAGCTTCGGAGTTGTAAAGTCTTCCGCATTTTGCGCTTTTTCCGTTTTGAATCTTTAAGGGGTACTTATCTGGGACTTACACTATGATTATATTTGTTTTCTTTGTATTTTTTGTTTATTTGATTTTTGTGGATTAAACCAGGTGTAAAGTTTAAGTCATTAGATTTTTCTTTAAAGTTTTTTTAGGGTAATAGTTGTTTGGTCCTAAATTAATCACAAAAGTATGTAAATTATTGAAGTTGAGGCATCTTATAACCAAAACAAAAGATAAAAGGTATTAGTTCAAGACTTCCTTTAGCAAAAATTTACACACTTTTTAATGTCAATTTCGTATTCTAAATCAAACCCCTTTTAATTTGTTGAATTTGTGTAATCAGCTTCATCAAGCGTTTTTTTTCTCAGTGCACTGTCATTTATCCCAGCTGAAGGGTTCCCACCGATGACAAATCATTTTTGGCTTAATGGCCACGCCCCCGCACTCCCAGCAATTTTTTAATCATTTTATTTATCTCCACCTCTTCAAGTCAAGTCAGTTGGTCACTTGGTTAACTTGTTTTCATTTGCCATCTTTTTTTGCCATTGGTGTCCACCCCCGCCAGCAGTCATATCCCCTCTCGCGCGCAGTCCATCGCCACCCCCCTTAATTAAAGCATGTTGCGTGCCGCTGCAACGTCTTTTGGGTTGTCTTTGGCCCACTCGACCGTGTAAATTGTATCAATAAATTTATTGATTTCAACTGTTGCTGCTGACTTGTTTAATATTTTGCCACGATTTATGTTGTAGGCATGCAAATTTTAGTATTTATTTGCTTTGATGGTGGAGCCGAACGAGCGGCTTTAATGAACATGTTGCTAGCTCTGGCCAGGTTGGCCGGGTTGGAAAGAGTCATCAAAAGACACACGCATGGCAAATTTGTTGTGTTGCTGTGTTGTTGCTATTTTCTGTTTGGCGCTGCTCGTGCCCGTGTCGTTAAATGACAGAAAATTAGGCAACCTTTCACTGGCGCATAATTTCACCCACATTGAGACATGTAGACTCCGCAGCAGCAGCAGCCTGGCGAGAGTTATTTGTTTCTTGCACTCAATAGAACACTTTCGTTCACAAAAGCATTTGGAATGCCTCGCACACTTGAACATAACCAACATTGGGGTTAGGGCAATTTCTAGTGTATGGCCATCGATTTTGGACAGGTGGCCACGGTTTATGCATGCAAAATCAGGTGAAAAGGTAGGAGTTTTTTTTTTTTTTGTTTAACAGTCGCCCATTGCATTGCTAATTAGATAAACAAATTTTGGTCTTACCAAAGAAAACAAAACATTGTTGCACGCACTTAAATTATTAACGAGGCAAAGTTAACTTCTGACTTGCTGAAGTTTTAATACACTTGAAAAACTTTACTCCAACTGATTTAACTGGAAAAAATATAGGATATAGATTTCAGATATTTAAAATTATTAAATCACTGATAATAAAAATTTGATACCAAAAAAACTTTTCTGAGAAAAAAACACATTTTCCGACCGATCGGTCCTATGGCAGCTATATTTATAGTCATCCGATTTTGATAATTTTTTTCAAAATTATGTGAAAGCATATAAAACTAATATATACTAAGATTGGGGACGCTACCATAAAAACAAAAATTTTTCTCACTAGAAGTGGTTTTTTGACCGACCGTTTATATGGCAGCTATATGCTATAGTCATCCGATTTTGATAAATTTTTCAGAATTGTGTGGAAACATATAAAACAAATATATACTACAACCGAGACGCTACGATGGAAATCAAAAAGGTTTTCCTCACAACGACTTATTTTTCGACCGATCGTTCCTATAGCAGCTATATGATATAGTCATCCGATTTTTTTTAAATTTTCCTCAATTATGTGGAAGCTTATAAAACTAATATATACCAAGATTAGTGCCTCTGCGATGGAAAACAAAAAAGTTTTTCTAACTAGAGCTAGTTCTTAGACCGATCGTTCCTATGGCAGCTATATGATATAGTCATCCGATCCGGCCGGTTCCGACATATTAGTTGTCGGAAGATGTGCAAAATTTCAGCTTGATAGCTTTAAAACTGAGAGACTAGCTCGCGTAGAAAAACAGACAGACAGATTGACCAGACGGACGGACGGAAAAACGGAAATGAACTCAGCTCGTCGTCCTGATCAAGAATATATATAGTTTATGGGGGTCGGAAATGAATAGTTATGGCGATAAAAAATTTTTCTAGTGATAAAAAGTGAAACCAGAAAGAAAAATTTGAAAAAGGAAGTCGGAATACACTGAAGAGCTTAAGAAAATATGGGATATATGCAAATGTGGATGTGTTGTGTTTTCTTTCATAATTAAATATTAGGCTTCGAAAAGACGTTTTTGTAGTATAATAAAAAAATAATTCATACACTTTGAACTATTTTGTGATCTTTGTTCATAGTTTTAGGTCGTAATAATCTTAAGTTGAGCCGTTTTTTTCTCCTTAAACAAGAATTTTCCTGTATAAGAACCAGCTTAAGCTTAAAATAAGAACAAAATGTTATTACTACGAATAAGTACAAAATATTCTTGATTTAAGCCCATTAAATTCTAAAGCAGTTTCCAATTTGTTGTTGTAACGAAGTTCTTTGTATCAAATTAAATAATGATGCAAAGATCTTAAGGTAAAGATCTAACTAAAGACCAAGAAGGTTAGAAATCTACTATTTCTCCATAAGTAAAGTAACGGAACCAGTTGGAAACCAAAGGAAAGAATCGTGTTGAAATAGTTCGCATTTTCATTGGCATTTATAGGTCATTTTTTGGATATAAGAATGTTTTGTACTTAATTTAAGTACACGCAAGAAAAAACCTACTTAAAATTTTAATTAAAAGTCGGTATAAATTGCATACTGATCGTAGAAGATCTCTGGCAGTAGTTTTTAATTGAAAGCATCCTTTACGTTGGGTACTATTTATATTTCGGAAATAGAAAAATAATTAGAAAAATAATAATAACAAACAAACTACAATCAATCGATTTTTGGTCCTTCGAGCCGGATTTTTTGGTGCTTCGAATGGACAAGAAAACATTATAAAAGGCAATGAAGTTAAAAATAGTGTGAAGCGTTCTTCGTGGCAGGGCAGGGTCTACCTGGTGACCTTATTAAAAACATTTTTAAAAAACCCGGAACAAAAATTTATAAAACTTTAAATATGCTGGCCGAGAAGTGCATTTTTTTGGTCCCTCAGACAGATGTTCGATATTTGAAAAAAAATTGTGTCAAGTGGCACACATTTTTTGGTTGTTGAAATCCATATCGAATATTTGAATATTCGACAAAACCATGGCGCAAATCAAGTTTTATTGGCAGACAAGATTGAAGGTCGAAGTGAGTGACCACGCCATGCATGAATTGGCCGAGCCATCAAATGGAGTTGATGTGCAGCGGATAAGGTACATGAAACCAATACATTATATTGAAGCGAACACATCGCGCTCTGTATGACCAATAGATGAATTAGTAAATCTATTGGATTGAGTGGCCACATGACCAATTCGACTTGAGAAACTGGCCACCATTTGTTTCGCGCGCTTTCAACTTTTGTGGGATTTGTCTCGCTTTTGAACACCCACCCGGTCAATTGGCTTATCATCCTTTCGTAGCCTGTGACGATATTATAAACGTGTTTTAAAGCACCGCGATTGTAATTTTTCATCATTTCCTTGCACCAATCCACACGAGTCATATTATAAGAATTGTCACAAATATGCGGAATTGTTAAAACAAACATTTTTAACGGCAAGATGGCTTCATAAAACTTATATGCGGGTGAAACTAAAATAAAGATGTCCCAATCTACTTAAAACCAAGTTAACAGTTGTCGATTTTTCTGGCACAACAAACCGATTTTGGACATTGAAAAACAAAACAACATGAAAGCCTACTAGACTATCATGTCTCATGCGACGAACCTCTGTGAATCCAGCATTATTATAAAAAGGAAACTGTTTTGATAAAACTATTATGTTCTTAAAAGTTAAAACTTAGAACGTGAATTTTCTTAAAACAAGTAAAAGCATATTTAAAACTTAAAATTTAATTTGAAAATAAATGAATTCGTATGTTCAAGTAAATAAAAATGCAGAAAACCTGCAATTTTTTTTTATATTTCTAACAAATTAATTTCTCTTCTATACAAATTTGGAAAAACTTGGGACGTAACAAAGGTTCGAACCAAACCCTAGCACAAAAAATCCTTGGACCTTAAATTTCTGAACCTTAACCATTTAAATTTTTAAACGATTTGGGTTTGCAGCCCTGTTTTTAAATGTAAATCGATTTTAAATTCATACAATGGCTTAATGTATGGAAGTTACGATATATAATATAGAATATAATGTTTCAAGTCCATGAGAATCGATTACTTATTGAGTGATGTTAAGCGATAGTACGACTGTAGATACTTTACTTAAAAGTATAATATATACAAGAAAACACGGTAGCTGACTAATTTCGAACAGCTGACTAATTTCTGAGTTTTTATTTTTGTACATGAATCCCTTCTGTTGACATTGAATTTTAGATGCATGAGATGTATGAAATTCAATATTTATTCTGTAAGTGTATAGTTATTCGGTTCTGATTAGAGATGACTGTAACACAAATGGCATGACGACACGTAACGATAGATAGTAAAAAAAAGAATTCTGATGTACTGCCTCCGAAAATGTGTTTTTAATTTTGTTCAAACGAATCGATTTTGAATAAGTGTGACCAACAATCGATCAACGATATTTATCAAGTAGTGTCGGCTTGTTTAATGTTAGTCCTGTTTTTTCGTGCTAGACCGTGTTCATGTATAAAGAGCTCAAACTTTCGGTTCTGATTACAGTTTTGGACCTGGATTAAAAGATTCCAGCTTTAAATTCTGCGCATATTTTACCTTCTGGAGAAACTTTGTTATCAGCGCCATTGGGCCGAAATTAAAAATAAAATCTCATATTTTCATCTTCTTACAAACTTCATGCCCTAGCGTTAGTACTCAGTTCAATTCTCAAATCAAAATGTTCAATATTCAGTTTCTAAAAAAGAAAGTGAAATTCGAATGCGGACAGAACGCGGCGTTAAGTTAGCTGCCTAATGGCCTACAGTGTGTTTGTGTTGAGTGTTGTTCACCGTACTTGGCCAGGACCAGACAAGACTCAGACCTGGCCAGACCAGACCAGACCCAGACCTCACCAACTAACCCGACTTGAGTCGCCTTGGCTCAGTCATTCACAAGATTTGATGCTAAACAACTATGACTAATTATGGAGGAACTGACGCACTAAACAGTGCCACATAATGCGCCCGTCGTCTTGGTTTTGACGTAGATGGTCCGTTTGCCAAACGACCGACCGACTGACTAACCGGTTGACGACTTACCAAACCCAACAAACACCCGCAATTTCGCCAATTCGTGGAAAAACGCGTTGATAGCCGATTGTATGAATGAAATGCATTTTACGCGACAAAGTAAGCAAAAGTCGTCTCCACCTTGGCCTAGAGTACGAAGTAGTTTTCACTCTAAGGTGGCTAATCTCCACTCGTCTCTTGTCTCTCTCTCTTATAGATCTGCTGTCGGCGGGTCAGGCCAAACGCTTGCAAAACAATCCAAATGACAACAACAACAACAATGACACTGTCCAGTCTAGGCGACGCCCACGCCAGCTGCACATCAATCAGTTTATCAATCATGTTAAAGGCAGCGACGGTGGCAGCGAGAAGTTGTATGAGGGGCCAACTTTGCGTTGGGGAATTGCACCCGTTAGCCTAATGGCGGATGATTTTGCATCAGCTTTAAGTGTCCTGCCGTTTAACCATCATCGCATACATTCATGTGTGGCCGCCTATCGATCGCATGCCGTGGCCTTTGCCGACAAATATCAAGTGGAGAATGTGTACACAAGCTTTGAGGATTTGGCCAGGTGTCCCAATGTGGGTGAGTTATGTTTGGATTTTATAATTTGAATAATTAATGATTTAATGAATTTTATGATTTCTATGATTTTATGATTTTATGATTTTATGATTTTATGATTTTATGATTTTATGATTTTATGATTTTATGATTTTAGATTTTATGATTTGATGACTTTATGATTTTATGATTTTATGATTTTATGATTTTATGATTTTATGATTGATGACTTTATGATATTTTTATTTTATGATTTTTTATGATTTTATGACTTTTATAATTTTACGATTTTTATGATTTTTGACTTGATTTTAGACTTTATGACTTTTTTGAGTCTTATGACTCGTAGACTTTTATGACGTTATTCTTTATGAGTTTCATATCTTTTAGAACTTTATGACTTTTATGACTCTTATGACTTTTATAACTTTATGATTTATTGATTTTATGATTTTGATGAGTTTTATATCTATTAGAACTCTATGGCTTTTATGACTTTTATGACTTTTATGCCTTTTATGACTTTTATAACTTTTATGACTTTTATGACATTATGACAGTTATGACTCTTATTACATTTATGACTCTTATGACTTTTATGTCTTTATGATTTTAATGACTTTTATGAGCTTTATATCTTTTAGAGCTTTATGACTTTCATGACATTTATGACTCTTATGATTCTTATGACTCTTATGACTCTTATGACTCTTATGACTCTTATGATTCTTATGACTCTTATGACTCTTATGACTCTTATGACTCTTATGACTCTTATGACTATTATGACCCTTATGACCCTTATGACTATTATGACTATTATGACTCTTATGACTCTTATGACTCTTATGACTATTATGACTCTTATGACTCTTATGGATCTTATGACTTTTATGACTTTTATGACTTTAATGACTTATGACTTTTATAACTTTTATGAGTTTTATATCTTTTAGAACTTTATGACTTTTATGACATTTATGACTCTTATAACTCTTATGACTTTTATGACTTTTTTTTTTATAATTTTATGATTTTATGACTTTATAATTTTATGACTTTGATGACTTTTTTTACTTTTATGGCTTTTATGACTCTTATGACTTTTATGACTCTTATGACTCATAACTATTATGACTTTAATGTCTCATGACTCTTATGACATTTATGATTTTATGATTTAATGACTTAAGACTCTTAAGATTTTTATAATTTATGACTTATTTTGACTTTTTATTTATGACTTTTATGAATTTTATGTCTTTATGACTTTATGACTTTTTTTTTTATGATTTTATAATTTAATGACTTATGTCTTATGACTTTTATATCTTGTGACTTTTATGAATTTTATGTCTTTTATGACTCTTATGACTTTTTATGACTTTTATGACTCTTATGACTCTTATGACTCTTATGACTCTTATGACTCTTATGACTTTTCTTTTATGACTCTTATTTTATGACTTTTATGACTTTTATGACTCTTATGACTTTTTATGACTCTTATGACTCTTATGACTCTTATGACTTTATGACTTTATGACTCTTATGACTCTTATGATCTTTTAGACTCTTATGACTCTTATGACTCTTATGACTCTATGACTCTTACTCTTATGACTCTTATGACTCTTATGACTTTTTTTATGACTCTTACGACTCTTCACGACTCTTAAGACTCTTACGACTCTTAAGCCTCTTAAGACTCTTTTGACTCTTTTGACTCTTATGACTCTTATGACTTTTTTGACTTTTTTTGACTTTTTGACTCTTTGTACTCTTTTGACTTTTATGATTCATGACTGTTATGACTTTTATGACTTAATGATTTAATAATTTTGATTTCTTATCCTTTCCACAGACGTTGTCTACATATCCCCGCTGAATCCGCAGCACGGTGAGCTATGTCACCTGATGTTGAACCACGACAAGCACGTTTTGTGTGAGAAACCACTGTGCATGACCGAACATCAGGTGGCCCAACTGATAAGCAAGGCTCAGGCACGACGTCTCTTCCTTATGGAGGGCATGTGGCCACGTTGTGTTCCGGCCTATCATTACCTGCGACGTCAAATAATGCGCAATCGTCTGGGCGAGATTTATCAAGTGCATTGTACCCTGGGTTTACCAATCACACAGAGCAAGTTGGCTCTCTATGGTGGAGTTTGCAGTGATTTTGGCGTCTATGGTCTTCAGTTGGCTCTGTGGGTTTATCGGGAAGTGCCGCATAAGGTGACGGTATCGGGGAAACTCAATGAAGAGCATATCGATGTGACGGCTGTTATTGAGCTGGAGTTTACCGGAAATCGTTGGGCCACCATTCAAGTGAGCTCCGAGGAGAAACTAAGTAATAAGGCCATTATACGAGGCAGAGAGGGTTCCATTAGCGTAAGTCTTTACAAATAAAATGTCCTTTAGTTGTAACAACGATTTTTCAGATGAGCAACTATTGGTGTCCCACGCGTTTGAGAACCGATGATACTGATGTAGAGTTTCCTTTGCCTGGAGATGATGAAAATAACACTTTCTATCACAATCGCATAGCCATGTGCTATGAGGCCGAGGAGGTGAGAAAGTGTATACTGAATGGCTGCAATGAGAGCGAATTATTTAATCACAAGGAGAGCCTGCTCTTGGCCCATCTAATGGACACCATACACGCACAACTGGCGGTGGGTTTTGCATTAAATGAGGACGATATTTCAGTAAAGACTGAAAAAACAATTAACAACACCTATAAAAAGTCGGAGGCATTGGAAAGTGAAGACGATGTGTCCTTAGAACAACCCAGGCCCAAGGTTTGTGATGCGCCATAGTGTAAAGATGTAATATTTGTATGTTATAGTTGTTGTTGTTATTTTAAACTACTCCAAATAAATTAACAATTTATTTAGGCAAAATGGTTGACTCTAAACTAAGCTAAGACACATTTAGGTACTAATTCAAAATGGGGAAATTAAGTTGAGACACACACCGCTGTTGCGGAAGTCATGCCAGACTGGTTAGTGAGTACACAAACCAGTGGAGATATTTCATTAGCTTGTTGCACCGTGGGCGAAATTACAAATTTGTTGGATTGGTAGAAATTAAAAAAATAAAAATGAAACTATACAGTAAAACTAATAAAGCAACTAATCAGAACCATTTTTCCAAAAGTTTCTTATGTAGAAAAATTTGCTTGTATAGAAAAAGGAGAATAAATTGCAATATAAATCAAGTTTTGTGGCTATACAATAATACAAGCAGTTTTATTAGTTAAAATAATATTATTTATGTCTTTAACGAAATATTTATCTCTGATTCGACGAGAAAACAAGATCTTATTGCTTGTCAGGTTATTTCTCCTCTGTCCATTTTTCTGACGGAGGTTAAAGGAATCTATCACATTATCGAATTTTGTTGTGCTTTCTTTTTCCATAATAACACTCATTTTTTGTGTTCTTAAAAGCAATTATGCTTATCTAAAATATAGTGATTAATTACTTATTTTTGGTTAAACAGCATAAAATATATACAGTGTCGAGTGTTGATGTTCCAAAATACCCTCTAGATCATTTAATTTATTTGCAGTATTATTTAAATGTTTGAATGGCATACTATCAAGAGTAAACGAGACCAGTTGAGGCAAGCTTTAATAATAGGTTTGAAAATTAATTTAAATGCAAGACTGAAATGCAATTTAAATCTTCTGGCAAAAGAAAACGAGAGACCAAACTAGTTATAACTTGCTTCACATTATCAGCGTACAAGTGAAAGGGTTAAAACTGAAAGAAGATCTTTAATAAATAAAGTAAATGGTAATGGACCCAGATGATTACCTTAGGGAACACCAGAGGACACGTTGATACATTTGGAGTATGATTGATTAAAAAGCACAGCGATATTTTTAACTAATTGAATATTAAAAAGTCTAAGGGCCGATTTCTGATCTCCTACATATCACTATCTGTCACATAAACTAACAAATAACAGAGCAAAATGTATGTTAATCTGACACATAGCAGCTATTTAGAGGATGAAAAATCGGTCCTAAATGACACAGTGGGACCAGCTGTTTCACAAAATGAAAAGTTGATTTATAATTGTCTGAAATCTCAGGCTGAAAAATACCTCAGAAGGTTGTGAGCTGTCAAAAAACTCATACAAACGTCTTAAATGAGAGTTTTGATTTGAATTTCTCAGATTGACACTATCACTACAACTCATAAGAGAAGTCATATAAGTAAAAATACAGCATAGGCCAACAAATTATTACATTTGGTTCGAATGATCGCTAAAGGTCTACTAATAGTTTCTAAGTTTCTAAACTAAGTGCTAAATTGTTTGGCATTATAATAGCCACTTGAGGGGCTACTATGATACCGCATCATTCTAGTTCCAGAAGCATCATAATTGACAGGAAAGCAATTTGTTCTATAAAACACGTTTACTCAGTCGCTGAATGTCTCCAGTGATTGGTGTCCTCGCTACGCCCCCCTTAGGTGGCAGTTTCAGCTAAGCAGCTCTCATTTGAAGGTGAATAAGCTAAGTTTACCACCTCAAAGCAGCCTCAGCTAAGCAGCTCACAATTGAAGGTGAATAAGCAAATTTCACCACCTAAAAGGCAGCCCCGCCACAGCTAAACTAAAGGTGAATAAGCAAAGTTTACCACCTTAAAACAAACACTTGGGTGAATTATCGTTTTTTTTTATTTTTAATGTTTTCTCGTGGCAGTAAAATCGTATTCCATTCCTGGTAAAAAAAAATATATTTTCGTAAATTTTCGTTTAATTACATTTTAAAAAATTTAAATTTTTTTATAAGCTAATTCGTTTTAAACCTATTTCTTCTTGAGCTTCTTCTCTTGCGGTTTCTTCGCTTTACCGCAACATTTGCGCCACAAAAACTTGCACACACACTTTGTGACCAACAAACTGACAATAATAATGGCAGCCAATAAAGCATAGACATCCAAATTGCGACGAGCCACAAAGCCCATATGAACCAATGGACTTTGCATATGCGAGGCACCATGATGTCTCAGCACATATTCCGTCCAGTATATAACCGATTCCCGGGCAGTCATGGGACGATCACGATATAGCTTGGAAAAACGTGCCAATTTCTCGGCATAAATGGGATTAGTGAGCAATTCCTTAATGGCCGCCTTCATTTCATCCACTTCCAAGGTCATCAAATCCAAACGTAAGCCATAGCCAGATGCTGCTAGCTTATCGGCATTTCCGGGTTGATCGGCAAACACGGGCAAAGCCAACATGGGTACGGCATGATACTGGGCCTCTGCCACGCCTCCCTTACCCGCATGGGTAATGAATAACTTGATATTGGGATGAGCCAAGATATCATCTTGGGGTAGCCATTTCTTATACAAAATATTGGGTGAACTGCCGGGTGTATGCTTCAGATCATCCCATTTCCAAATAACTTGCTGTTTTAGGCTGGATAAAGCCTTGAAGATTTTCTTGGTGGCTGCCGGCTGAATGTGATCGCCCTTAAGATTGGAACCCAAACTAAATAGGATGGCACCATTTTTAGCTTGATCCAGAAATTGTTGTATATCGGCGGGTAGGGCGTCGGGCTTATCTTTCACTTGAATGCCACCAATTTCAATGACACCAGGAACATTCGGACGAATGGGTCCCTCACTTATGGCATGACTATTGCAAAATACCAAAAGAGACATTCTTTTTGGCCTCAGCATAGGGAAGCATATTGGGACTAACACCCCAAAGGCGTCTGAGAAAAAGAGAAAGCAGATTAAAATATTTTATTTTTTTCAAAAATAAATTATTACTTACTCGTAATATCCATTAAATTTGATATCAAAAATTTAGCCATGCCACTAAAAGCGGTGGCGGTTAGATAGTTGGTCAAGCGTTGCTTAAAATTCATGGGTTGTCCTGAAGTCACATGCACATTTACAGCTGGCACACTGGATACCATTTCTGGATTACCCAATACCATATCAACCATAGACATGGGTGGTCCCGACCAGGTAACAATCAAGGGACAATTGAATTTGGCACCCAATCCCACTTGATACAGATTGAAAAAAAACCATTGATGACCAAATCAAATTTGTTATCCTTATTCAAATAGAGCTCCGTGAATTTTGGATGTTCCAATACTTCCACTTGCTTGCCTACGAGTAGCGACAAGGAGCCAAACATGGATTTCATGGTAGTGTATAAGGAAGGCTTTTGCTTAGCCATTATAGACATGCCATCACTCATCTGCTTTTCATCTTCCTCACTTAAAGGTATCACAATATGTTTAATACTTTTATGGGTTACTTTTGGATGAACGGATGAAACCACCGTAACGTTGTGACCCTGCTCCGCCAGAACTTTCATTATGGACATATTCACAATGAAATGCGATGGACTGTGACTGGTGAAAACGCCCAAAATGTTGGCTCCTTCAGTGCAGGGCGCTTGTAGGCCGGCCAGGCAGACCACGAGCAGCAATACGGCTCCTCCAAATTTCGTCATGTTTGCTTTCAAGTCTTTTAGTTAACTGATTATATTTCCGAATTTACACACGTTACTTATACCCGCCTATCGGTAGACTGATAAGAACTGATAAGCTTCCACCAGCTCAGCTTGTTGCTCTGCAATTATTGTAGGTTTATTAATAATTATTTTAATTTCAACATTATTTATTAAATGAAATAATTATTATGAAATTGTTGGGTCAAATGATTTAATAATTTTGCCCACTTTCAATGTCAATTTGTAGGTTAACTAGGCGTTATACCTGGTCTATCTAGAGAACAACAACACCAACAGCAACTACCACAATAGGCGACTAAATACTATTAAATACTATATAAAATTTATTCAGAAAAACAATGCGCGTTCGACACGCGTTAAGCACTACGGCTACGATTCACTGGCATCGACAATTTGTATATGGGGACAAATGTGAGAGGGCGAACTGAGTGAGATTTGTGGAGAATGCTCATTGAGAGATATTCTATTTATACATTAACCCAGAGAGAAAGGAACAACTTGTTGAACAAATTGAACTACATGAGTTGAATTGTTTATTTGGATTTTAATTTGAATTGCAGCAATTAATGGCAATTGCAAGTAACTTGGCGTATCATAGAGGCAGCTACTAACAGCTACTAAATATGGGAACTCCTACTTAAAAAAAGGGGAAGAAATGATCCTCCAAAATGAAACATTTTTTAAAAGGTTAATGGGGGCAAAAGCTAATATATATAAAATTATAAAAATATATTTTATTTTTATTTTTTTTTTTTAAATTATGGACCGGAGTGCATAGATAAATATATAATTTTGTAAGGTATAGGGTGGTTGATGAAAATAAAAAAAGGAATAGCTTTGTTTTGTCTTATTTATTAGATACTTTTCTTGTTTTGATTTAACTGGCTAAGTTTATGATTTCTAAAATATATGGTATATTTTATATTAGGAAGAAAGATTTCTTTTTTTTTTTGGTGTAATAATTTTTTTTTTTTTTTTTGCAAGTAGAGGTTCGTATTTAGGGTTTTTTCCGAAATATAAATACTTCGCAGTCAAAAATTTTTTTTTTAGTTGAAGATTTAAACAAATTTTATTATTTTTAAATGCTTGCTAAAGTAAACCATTGTAAAATAAATATGGAAAAAATCTGAAAATTGCATCGTATCCCAAACATCTAAATTACTTACTCTTTAAGATTAAACCAATTTTTTACAACTAAATTGCGAAAATTTGTAGACAAAATTAACTGCTGCGAAAAGGTATTTTTTTCCTTTTTTGACTCAAAATTTCGTCTTGTATCCAAATCACTTTTCCAAATAATTTAAATAAATGAGAAAAATATTCATAACTCCGAATCTAATAAGGTGTCCATTTACAGTTTTATACATAAATTCCTTGATACAAGACGAAATTTCGAGAAAAAACGATGGAAAAAAATATACCTTTTCGCGAGAATTATTTTTTGTGTTCAAATTCTCGCGATTTGGTAGGCAAAAAATCGGCATAATTTTAACTTTGAAGTTTGGTATCCTTCCATAGCCAGCAATTATAAATAATAAAATTTTCAAATGTCATATTTTAAAAACAGAATTTTGGCCATGAATTAGCCGTATTTCGGGAAAACCCAGAAAATACGCACCCACTATTTTCAACAAAGGTTGCAAAAATAATCCGAGTGGTAAATTTTCATGGAATCACCCATATACTTTAAGCAACGAACTTGCATTTAGCGTTAAAAAATATTTATTTGAATTATTATTGAAGTTTGTTAATGTAGCATCATTCATCAGCCACCCTATATTTTTCAAGTAGTTAGTATACTGTTTGTTACTTTTAAAAGCCATTTTGCTACCGATTGGCTATGGCTGCTATAGGATATAGTCATCCGATTTATACCAAATTTTTCAGAACTTTTTAGAAGCATATGATATTCATCATTGCTGAGTTTAAAAGCGATTCCATAGCAACCAAAAATATTTTTCCTACTAAGACCTATTTTCCGACTGATCTGCTATAGGATCTTACGATATTAACCATATTTTGCAGAACTGTTTGAGAGCATATAATATTCATAATTGCTGAGTTAAGGAACGCTATCAGAGAAAACATAGAAGTTTTTCTCATTAAAACCTATTTTCCGACTGATACGGTTTTTACCTAATTTGCAGAACTGTTTGAAAGCATGAACTACAATATTTCTATTCAGTGGAGTAAGATCTAACTCTTTCCACTGTAAAATTATGCCCTCATATACAGGTATCTTTATTGAAATAAATAAATATAATATGGATATCCATTTTAATTACAATTTATTTCTTTGTAACGTTTTTGGTGCCTATTACTTCTACTAATCCTTTGACATATGTATGTTTGGTCTTGCACTCGTTTAAAACAACCTCTAGAAGCTGCTTGTGAGCAATTGCACCCATTTTGATTCGAGTATTCCGAAAAATAATCCCATCCTATTACAGAAAATTGTTAGCACAGGGTATACCGCTAATGAATCCCTACTGCGGGGCAGCCTTTTTGAACTCGAAACAAGTGTTTATATTTGATTGGCCGTGACTAATCAGTTGCATCGATTAGATTTTAGTAGCAGCTAACGGCTTAACCAAGCTAAGTGTCTTTAAGCTTCTTGAGATAAGAAGAATGGCCACGCCAACACTTTGATAACATTCCCAAAAAAAAATTGTATTATCAGACACAGTAACCGAAAGGCCACGCCAACCAGAAGCAACACGAGTGTCCAAACATCAAGGCTTTTTCGATCTAGCACATTCAGTTTTGTATCTTGTTTAAGTAGCATATGGGTATTCTTTTTAAAATGGTTGATATTGTAGATTTTATAAACAATTTCAATTTCATTAATTTTAAAAATCAAAAATTCAAAGAGAATGGATTTAAAAAAAAATTAATATCTCAAGCTCTGTTTATCGGATAAATCTCGGGTTACATATTATGAATATAATTTTATTTTTGGCTTTTAAAATGATTAATTAAACAATTAATTCATTACTTAATAATATTACATAATTGTTGCTAAAGTTTATGTTTAACTTTTTCAAAGTGTTAACCATGATTATATAGCTCCTAAGAATAGACAATTTTTTGCCCCATCTCCATGCAGTAAATTAAGGAGCTTTCAAAATGATGGAGTCTTATATAGTTTCAAATATATTAATTTTTTAAGTAAAAATTAAATAAAAAATATAATCAAAACGAAACTTCCAGTGTTTTGTTATTTTTAAGGGGTTTACCTGTGTTGAGGTCAAAAAAATCGACTATGTTTTCTTTTCATAAATCGTATCTATAACTTATGTAGTATATGTGATTAAAAGGATTTTTCGATATTCGATTCCGTTAGAAAGTTGTAGCGCTGAGAAGGAATGCGTTCGAACGCCTGACAACTTGCAAACGCGTTTTCTCGAAACCACTTTTTTCATCTGGCTATCATGATATTTAAAAATCGAATTGACCGATCACCTTGAAATTCACAGGCATGTTCAGCACATGTGGCTAAGACCGGAACTAAAATAATTGAAAAAGGCCACGTCGACTTTTTTTATACACAACAAAATAGAGCAAAAAAACGTGATTTTTTAGAAACAAAAATTGAAATTTTTTTTTTCAATATTTTTGAAAATTGTTAGGCCATAGCCCTGCAGATCAAAATGCTTTTTGAATTTTTGATTTCAGATCACCCAGTTTGGCGGAATCGAGATAGCCACGAAGATTTTTACATACGTTGCTTTATCACGCTATAACTTCTGAAGTTTTAATTTTTTTTTCATTTCAAAAAATTTGTAAATGTAAATTAACTAAATATATGGTAAAAAAATAAAGTTCTATCCTTTAATCTCCTGCAAAAACTTTAAAAAAAAAAAAAAAGTAATTATTTTACCTTAATAGCTTACAAATAAAGTCAACATCAGCCAGATCAAACACGTATATTATATAGCTGCCATAGGAATGTTATGTTAAGCCTGCACTTAAAGATTCTAGCCTTTTTTTGAACTTGACCGTAAAAGTACATATTTCGGTCTTCGGAAGGAATGACCACAAAAAAATAACAACCAAAATCCATCCAGACCCGGCGTATACAGAAATAGTTCTGGTGTCCCTTGAGATACAGAGTAGAGAAGCTCAACTGAATAGTCTACTTTATCGCTCGTTCACATTTAAATGACATTGTCAAAACAAAGATTATCTCACTCTCTCTCTCTCTCTCTTGAGAAACCATAAATGGTTCAAAGAGTACGACAACTTTTGCTGCGAATGGGTGACTAGGCTGTTTTATTCTGTCTCCACAATCACCACTCGCATTTCAGTTTCTCTGTTGTTGATGATTTGTCTTATCGACAAACAATGGCACACTTATCAGTCTTGTCTGGCAGAGAGACTGGTTGGTGACGAAACAAATTCTGAAACCAGATTATTTTAACCAGCAGGTCAATTGATAAGTTAACGACTATTTTAAATGAATACTTATCACAATTATCCCAACCAACCAGCGGACTCCGCTGGGTACACCTTTAGGACTCCCTATACCCTCCTAGGGAGGCTCCTAAAATAGTCCCAAAGGTGATTATCCGCAGGAAAACAAGGCCTTTAATTTTTAACTCAATTTGTAGACTTAAAATAACATTAAATATTGGGTAATTCTTACCTCAATCCAAGCAAAATAGTACCTAAAAAAAATATATATATATATTACCTCAATTCTAGGACATATCATGCCTTACATTTTTGGCAATTTGTACCTCAAATTTAGCCCGTAAAGTGTCTTAACGTTTTAGGGTTGGAATTACCTAAAATTTTGGATCCTATGACCTTGGCGCCTTATTTAGGTAATTTTTCCTAAATTTTTAGGCAATTTTTTTAGGTCATATTTTCTTTTTGAGTGTACTTTCTAATAATAAGACCGGATGGTTCTTGAACGCGGAATGTCCGGTCTCTATAAAATCGTATTTTTACCTTTAAGCTCGTCGTTCTCAGTATAAGAAAAAAGACGGACTTACCCTTTTTTTGAACGAAAAACGCGTTTTTCGGTACATTTAGAACGGATTTTTTTTTTAGTGCAGTCATGTTCTGAATCCCACTACTTTTCTACGTTTCCTTTCTCAATTTCGAGTAAAATGGCTTAAATTTTACTTTTGGTGTAGCAATGTTCCCAACATATTTTTGTAGGGGATAAACCGGTATACGATGTATCTCTTACTTGAATAACGTGAATTGATGCACCCTGTCATCGCAGCACCCTGTTCGAGCATTCATTTAAAAGCTTAAATGGTTTTTAGATTTAAAAAATTTTTTTTTTTAATTCAGAAGTTTTTCTTGTAACGAAAATAATTCTGTGCGTGGACTGCGTGTCTGTTAAAAACACATCAAATCAAGGGTGCAGAGTATTTCGTAGTCGGAGCACTCGATTCCCGCGCTCTTACTTGTTTTTATGTTAATATTTTGAATAACTTAAAAGACTATTTTATAGTTTGAACAGGTTTTCGGGGTTCGTCGTTTAAAAATCTATACTATTTGTTTATAATTAATATAACTCTGTACCAGCCAAAGTTTATAATTAATGGAAGTGAGCCTCTTGAAGTGTGTGAGTGCAGCTTAACAGGGTTAAGCCCAGTGCTAACAGGCTAATAGTGCAATTTGCTTTTCACTTGATTGTTTCCATTTATAATGAGCGCCCGATATTCCCTTTTTTCCAATTCCGTCGAAATGCACGAAGTTGTCTGCTTTAAAATGTTTGATCCATAAATTCTTTTCCAAAAATTTCCAAGTGTCCCTCGAAATAAATTTCTTATCAGTTGAAATTCTTTTTTTTAACCATTTCTGCAAACAAACACACATAATCCCATATTCACTTTCCAAACTTTTGATTTACAGACCAAATTACCCAACGGTTTGAATCGCAAAATTTTTGGATAATGTTTTTATCTTAAAAATGTTTTTACAATAATTTAATTTATTATACATATTTCGGGTACAGCTCTACAGTTTAAACATATTTCTATATATTTAGCTTAATGTTTTTTCTGTTTCTTTGAGTTTTTCGTATTTTTTCGCTGGAAAAGTTTACGCCAAATAAATTGCAAAACTAATTTAGTTAATAGGCAAACTATAAACAAAATTGTTATCAGCAAAGCGTACACATCGAGATTATAGAAAGCCACCGTGCTCATGTGTACGGCAGGGCTCTGCAAGTGTGGGGCACCCTTATGCCTTACAATATACTCAGTCCAGTAGAGCACCAGCTGTCTGGCAGTTAGCGGTCTATCGCGATAAAGTGAAGAGAATTTGCCTATGGCCTCTGCATATTTTTTATTCTGCAAAACTTCTTTAAGAGCAGCACGGAAACTCTCCTCATTGAGGGATAATAGTTCCAAATTCAAGCCATAGCCAGCATTTTGCATGGCATTGGCATTGCTGGGTTGATCTCCAAAAATGGGCAAGGCAACCATGGGCACACCATGATACTGGGCCTCGGTGATGCCACCCTTGCCCGCATGAGTAATAAACAGTTTGGTGTTTTTATGTGCCAAAATATCATCCTGGGGTAGCCATTTTTGGTACAGAATATTGGGTGAGTTTCCGGGTGTATTCTTCAAATCTTCCCATTTCCAAATGACATTTTCTTTCAAACCCGACAAGACTTTAAATATGGTCTGAATTATCTCAGGCTTGACGGCTGTACTTTTGATATTCGAACCCAGGGAGAGTAGAATGGCACCATTTGTGGACTTTTCCAGAAATTCTTGTATATCCTGGGGCAAAGGATTGGGTGTGTCCTTCACTTGTATGCCACCAATTTCTACAATAGCGGGCACTAGCGGACGAATGGGTCCCTCGCTTATTAAATGACAATTGGCAAATACCAGGGAAACATTCTTTCGCATTTGTTGCATGGTGGGAAAATTGGGCTCCTTGCCAAAATGTTCATTATAGTATTGGTTCATGCGACTATCCGCTGCTGATAGGGTAAAACGTATCATCCAATCCATGGCCAAATTTTGTAATCTCTTAACAAAACCCATGACTTCATTACGTTTAACTGAGGTACCCATATTGGGCACATAGGACACCTCTGTGGGATTGCCCACATAATCATTGATGATACCCATGGGCGCCTGCATCCAATCCACCATTACGGGTACTTTCAATTTAGCCGCCACACCCAATTGAAAGTCATTGATGAACCAACCCATTATCATCAAATCGAATTTTGTTTGGTAAATAGCTTGAAATTCCGGATGGGAAAGTAATTCGAATTGGGAATCAATCATTACGCTCATGCTGCTCATCAAACGTCTCATGGTATCGAATACGGAATTCTTTTGCGAAGCCATTTGTACCATTTGTTTTTGTAAAATCTCCTCCTGCTCATCCGTCACGGGTATCACTATCAAATGTATATCCTTATGCATTACAGTTGGCTTCACCATGGATACCACCGTGACATTATGGCCAGCTTCGGCCAATGTTTTGGCCACTGACATGTGCAATATCAAATGCGATTGACTGTGACTGCTGAATAGACCCAAAATGTTTGCACCCTGAGCGGGCAATGTGAATGACAGCACCAGCAAAAGCAAGCGAAACGCGAACATTATGAATATTTATTATTTTGTAAATTGAGCGTGTGACTCTTCTGGCCAACAAATTAATGGAAACTAAATGATTTCAGCAAACGCCGCAGTAATATATGCTAGGCGGCAAATTGTGTATGCTGCTCGCTTATCTGGAACGTTTGGAGTGTCAGGTAGCGAATACTCTTTTAATGTTTAGTCATGTTGGAGATAATACTAGGCGCTCGGTGAGTAATCGTTCTTATACCCTATTTTGTTTGTGGAGAAATCTAATCAAGTGTGGGACCCACCTTCAATCTATGTTTTCCCCTGGCGACACTATTTCATAAGTGGGCATGAAGCAATAACTAGATTTATATCCAAAAGTTCAACTAAAATGGGTTGAAAATATTCTAAACGAGAAGGCAAAGCTAACTTCGACTGTGCCGAAGTTTTAATACACTTGAAAAACTTTACTCCAGCTGATTTAAAATTTATACATCATTGATAATAAAAATTTGATACAGTGCCCTATCATTAACTGATTATATAAGTATGGAGTGCACTGAACAAAACTGCATAATCGAGTTTGTTCCATCAGCTCTTCTTCCCAAGATATGGCGGAAAAACGGATTTCTTGTACATTTTGCCCTCTCGAATTTCTTGTGGTCACAATCGGCATGAATTTCTGAACTTATTTGGCCTATTCGACAGAGCACATATTAATGCTTCTGTAAAAAATCAAACGCCCAAAATTCGATCATGCAAAAGGGTCCAAATTGGTCTCTGAAGTCAGACGTTTCTCGATAACAGTTATGAAAGTGAAAAAATTACTAAGAAAAAATGGATCCCCTGATGAAATGGAGTACTTGAATCTTCATAATTTTAAATGGCGAGTCCTAAAATGGAATAAATTTTTATTTACACTTTTTATCACAAAAAAATTTTGAAATTGTTATATTATAATTTTTAAATAAAAATTTTGTTTTAACAGTTAAATTTTAATTTTTATATAAAAATTTTTGAATAACAGTTAAAAATCAATTTTTATTATAAAAATATTAATTAATCTTTATTTTGTAATTCTTATATAAAAATTAATTTTTTAATTGTTATGAAAAAATTTGTATAATTAATTTTTTTTTTAAATTACTAATCTAGTAGGCATTAGTAAATATTAGAATGACTTTATAGGGTACAGATTACCAAACGAACAACAAAACTGTGGGAGATATAATTTTTATTGAAATGGCGGGGGAGCTGGAGGAGGAAAACAGACAATTGAAATCGATAACCGTTTTTATTAGGAGTCTACATATCAAACTTGGGCCCACCATCTCTGAATCTGTTGTTAAACGATTCGATCATACAGGTTCGAAGCAGCTTTATTCTGCCTTTTACAAACTTATATTTGCACAATATTTTACTTTTGGTACTGCACCCAACAAAATTCGTATCAATATCAATTTCAGAAAAATTAATTTTACGATATTTTTTATTTATTATTGTCAAATTGTTAAGGGCTAGTATCAAAATGATACAAAAATGTTTCAAATTGATACTTAAAAAATTAATACAAAGAAATGTCATTCTGATACAAATTTGTATCATTTTGTTAACATCGAAAATATTATTTTGATACTATCGAATTAAATTTTTTTTTGGGTGTGGGTACTAAAACTGCTTATAACAACAATTTATGCTTGACATTTGCTGATCAATCATTAAGCGGTGAAGAGAGCAACACCAATACTAGTGTATCTGAAATAGCTGACAAAGTAGATGCATGTTATCGTAAGCTTGCAAACATTTTTTGGTGTTTTTATCTCTCTCTGTAAAAAGATTGCTTTGCGATAGTTTGAGTTGAGAGTTTGAGGATAGTTTGGCGACTTACACTAACGAAATACATTAGATTTTGCATTTTAAACTCACAAGGATTGATTAGCGATATGTTGTACCTTTTTTTACTAATCGTATGGATATATTTCTAACTGTTATAGAATAGGTTCTATATCAAATCAATAAATGGGATATATATCCCTTAACTCGAGATAACCTAGAAAACTTGTATGCGATTCTTTTTAAAAGATAGTTGAAGAATATAAACACAGTGTTCCGTATATTCCCGACGTTAAGCGTGTTCAACATTTACAACGTTATGCGTTCGGTGCAATAACATAGCATTTTTACATGTTTAATGTCGTACTGACAAACTGAATTACTTAAGTAAAAGCTTAAGATATCCTTCTACTAATTTAAGACATCCATAAAAAAATTTGTATCTTTCCAATTACTGCTTATTTTAAATCTATTATCCTAATGCTTCTAGGAACGGTTCGACATAAATGTTAGGCATGTGTTTAGTTATGTGTATTTTAATCAAGGCAACACTCTTGATCATTGTATGTCACAGTAATTATAAAAGCTTCTTTCTTATTTAATTCATAATTTGTGCATTCTAGAATATTTTTTATTGGTGCTTGTTTCATGCTTTCTGTTTTTAGTTTTCAGGGTAGTGCTCGAATTTTTTTTAATTATCCACTATTTTTAATGAAATTCATCATAGAAATAGATACTCTAGAAATGTTAAGCTAAATACGAACTATAACATTACAATTCAGTGAAATTGTTTGTTTATTTTAATTATAACTTAAGGTAATAGCCCTGAGAATACCAAACGTTTATCACCCACTTAAGCCAAGTGCTTAGTAAAGTCATAAAAATATAATGGAAATCTCAGGAAGCAGCTTTTCTTTTAAAAGCTTTGGCCTTTTAGTAAGAGCAAGCTTTTGACATATATAGAAAAGAGAGAGAGAGAGATACAGTTCATAAAGGGGAAATTAAGTAGGGAAAGCTCTTATCCAAAATGCATAGAGCTGAATGATTAGTATTTAATTTGCATACTTAGTAGTCCAAAGTTGATAGTTTGATATAGTTTTCCCAAGTAAAATACAACATTTTTTATACGTAAATAAAATTTTTATTTCATACCTCAGCCCTCCCAATATAAATGTCATATCTATTCAAACTTCTTACTGCCCGGAGCCAAGGGATTTGCCGTCATGCGTAACAGTTGTTGATTTTGTCCCTTAATATGACCCCAATGATTCATTTCACGCAATTCTACCTTGAACTCTTTTAAGGTTTGTTCCAACTCCGGATACAGTTGCTTAAGTGTACTATGATCCAAAGTGGGAAACAGATGATGCAGAGCATGTTCACCAAAATGTGTGAGCACCAGCAGATCAGACCATTTGATATCACCACGATCTATAATTGTATCCATTTGATATAAGCCCCAATCGCGATCGGAGCGTGGTGTATCACCGTCATGTAGTATACGAGGATCATGATGAGCAGCTGTAAGGCCCACAAAACCAAAAATAAAGCTACCCATACTAAGTATGGTCAACCAACTGAGTAACGCCTTAGTAAATCCCACTCCAGTGGTAAGATAAAGAAACAGAGGTAAGCTAAAACCTATCAGATCATGCCAGAACATGGCATTGGCTTTGGTTAGGGAGAGGACCACACTGTGGAAATAAAGAAAACTCAACTTTGATTAAAAGTGTAATCAGAGATAATTTTGAACACTCACCGTGTAATTAATTGAACCCAGCTCAATAATATATATATCAAAGGCGAAATGACCACCGAAATCCAGCGTTGAGCCCGACTGGCATAATGTCTGCTGGGCACCCAACATAAAAATGGCTCAAATAAGGACATTTCCAGATCATACAATGAATTGGGATACACATGATGGGATAGAGCATGCGATATGCGCCAATCATTCATATTCATCAGAATCAAATTGAAACAATACATGCGCCAATTGTTGCGTTGATGGAAATAATTATGCGATGCAGTGGCTATCCAACAGAGTGCCAAGCCAGCCAAAGATTGGATGAACAATGATTGCCAAACAGTGGCCAGCCAGCTAAAGAAAAAGACAGCAACCAAGATACCAGTGTGAAGGAGCTAAAAAAGGGAAAGAAAAAATAACAATTTTGAAAGGAATTAAGAAAAGCTTATTTAAATGCCTTTTAATGAATAATAATTGTCTTTAATCTAGTTTAAGAATATATAATTCTTTTCAAAGGGGAGTTCCCTAGTAAAAAGTCTTTCAAAAATGCTAATAAGTTAGTTTTTAAAAGTTAATCTGTCAATAAAAAAGTCTTTCCTTAAGGTCATCATCAAAGATGAAATGGAGTATATTTTTTTAATCAATTAATTAATATTCCAAGAAAGTAGTTCTCAAAATAGTCAACTTTCCTAAAAAGTTTTCACCAAAAAGAAAAAATATAAAGAAGTAGGGAAGAAAGGGAAGTCTTTCAAAACGTACACTCAGAAAAACAAATCAAAAATTCCGTACTAAAACAGGGGGATTTCAAGTACAAACGATCTCAAATATTTTTAATTTTGAGAACCAAATTCTCATTCCAAGTTCATTTTTTTTAAATTATAAATTCACTTGAAATAAAATCTTTCCGGATACTACAATCCGATTTTTATTTACTCTTACTATTTTGTTATTCAATTTATAATTGATTTATATATGATGCAATTAAAAAAATAACGTTAACAATTTAAGAACAAAATGATCCTGATTTATTCACGGTCATACCTAAATATAGGATTGTATTTTTTTCTGAGTGTAGTCAATATGACTTCCTAAAAGAAGATAGTTTTCATAAAAGATTTTCTTATTAAAATCTTTAAGGCAATTCATTTCTCATAGAGAAAGTCTTTTCAGATAAAAAAGATAAAAAGTCTTTCCAGATAAAAGTTCTGTAGAAGTTCATAAAAGTTCATCTTAATCCTACATACAATTTTTTAAAAAGAAAGTCTTCTTAATAATGTCTTTAAAGTCTTCACTGATGTAAGACTGCCAAAAGAAACTCTGCCAAGAAGTAAGCTTTAAAGAACTAAGTCTTTCAAGAAGCCAGTTTCCAAAGAAGAAAGTCTTCCAAAACAAAAGTCTTTTAAGAAGAAAGTGTCTTTAGAATGATGTATTCCATAAAGAAAGTCTGTCAAGAAGAAAGTTTTCTAAGAAGAAAGTCTTTTAAGAGAAAAGTCTTTCACAAAGTAAGTCCTCTAAGGGCCATTTTTATTTTTTAAATGCAGGATTTAAGACATTTCGCATTCACATCTTGACGTTAGCAAAATACAAAGCTTCTATTAAAATATGGCAACTCCTTGCTAGAGCTTCAGAGCGAGTTGCCAATGCGAGCAGAAAATGTTAGAAATGTTGCCAGTGTAAGGTGAAAAATACAAAGTAGAACTATGGTTGCGGTGTATTGGATAGCATATTTGCCTTTAGTTCGGGAGACCTGAGACCTGAAATCAAGTAGCCTTTTAACAGTATACAAATATGTTTTGAGAGTTTTTATAAATTTAGTAGGCCTTGCTTTGGCCTAAAATTTTCTAGTTAAGTTTGCGTCTGAGAATTTCATTTCCATTCTGGCTGCCAACATATAAAGTTTCATCTGGATTTTTAAAGCCGGGAAGTCTTTTTCTTTTATTTTTATATATTATTTGCCATGGGCTCTCATGTAGTGGTAAATCATTCAGCAGTTTTCTTTATATTTTTTAGTTAACTTATTTCCGTTGGGCTCTCATGTAGAGGTACATCATTCAACAATTTTCTTTGTATTTTTTCCCAGTTTTTTTTACCTATTTCCCTTGTTGTGTCAAGCTTCCCGATTTCTTGCTTGGGCTCTCATGTTCTGGCAAATCATTCAACAATTTTCTTAGAGTGAATACCTATTTCCCTAGGGTTCTAAAATTTTTCTTTCAAGTCTTATCATCAACAATTACCTATTTTCTATTTTATCCCCATATAATCTTTTCATCCAATTTTCTCCCGCAACTTCTTTCACCAAGTCAACTCTATTTCATTAACTTACATCTGTCTTTATGCTGCTTTGATACTCCAACGTTCTCAACTTTTCACGCACTCTCCGCTTCAGGGTCATATAGAAGCCCTTTGGTTCAAAGGTGAACTTATAGTTACGCGGCTTGGCGGCATCTCGAACTTCAAATTTACTCAGCATATTTTGGGCCTTATCTTCAATGTGATGCGACTCAAAGGGTTCGGTAATATCAGTGCCTTTGGTCGTCTCTATCCAGAAAGCCCCACCCGGATGGCGTTGGGCAAAATCTGTCAAGTCATACAGCTTATCTTTAATACGCCAAAGACCCTCGGCCTCATCATCCCGATGTTTGCCCTCTAGCCAGCTGAAACGGAAGGGAAAGTGGTTAGTTATCATATTTCCCCTTAATCATTTCAAATGATTTACCCATCATTAGTGATAATCTTGTTTTTCCGATAGCTGGGATAGGTTCTTGAAATGTCAGATCTACGCCAACTTTCTTCTTCCAAATTTGGTGTCATTATCACATAGAATTTAATCTGTACACTTGAAAATTAATCGTTTTTATGTTTTCATAAGGTGGCCGGAGTCCAAACTACTTGTTGAATAAAACAAAAACCGGTAACCTTAATCCGTCTGCCTTGTTTACGTATCACCTACTGAGCTTCTATCGGAGGCGCTGCTCTGTTTTTGTGTTTCGCTGGTGGCATTTGACGATTAATTAAATTGAAGCAAAGCTTTCAGAGCGTTTTCTCTCTATTTCACTATGTCTCTCTTTCTTATCAAATGCATACAAGGCCCATTAATCTTTTAATTTACTCAGGGAATGTGTTTTTTGTTTTATTTGAATGCTTTTCAGAGAGCTTTTAATATACAGATACTTGACTTGGGTGATAAGGTCACGGACTTAAGACTTTAAACTAAAGAATAGGGTATACCCTTACAAAAAGGGAAATGGAATAAACGTTACTTCTTTCTAAAACTCAACTTAGGGTAACGTTTCAAGTGTGGCTTGAACTGATGCATGCAACTTTTTAAGTACTGTGATTTCAGATCGTTTTGTAATGCCTTAACCTCAAAAACTTTCCTGGGGTACATTTGTACCCCCAGAAACTTTCAAAGCAGGATTTAGGAATATTCAAATTTTATATAAGTCAGAATTAATGTTTATCTAATTTATCAATCTCTTGTAAATGCAACGTTTTGTTAAGCGAAATTATAAACATATAAAAACATTTGAATTTGATTGATTTTCATACAATTGTACTGGGGTAATAATGTACCCCAAATACGGACACTGTTTGTTTTGACTAGAGATGGGCGCAGAATAGAAAATTGCAATCCAACCAGCCCGGCCCAAATCCAGAAACTTGCTGATTCGTCATGCCCAATTCCGGAAATTTTAAAAATGTCCCGCCCGTCCCGAAACTCAAAAATGTTTCATTGCGAAAAAACAATTTTTTACACCATGATTAAAATAGTTTTTAAATAATAAAGAAATGCATTCTGAAATATGGAATTTTTTTATAGATGCATTTTTGTTTTGAACTAGAATTTTTGCACTTCTTTTGGGCCGGTCGGATAATGTTTGATGGCCGCACTATCGGCTCAAGAAGAAACCATTTCTTCCCAGCACTTTAAAATCTACAATTTACGGGACAGTCTTAAGTATATTCACGTGTACATTCGGTAGTGGAAATCGGTCTTAAGTCATTTGTATAGAAAAAAAAATTGATGCTAAAGCTCAAAACAAAAATCTCTATACAAAATTTTGACACAAAAGGTGAATAAGATTGCACCAAAGCCCAACCCCGCGGCTTTTTTAGATTCAATTGGGCCACACTCGGTGCATGCAT
Source organism: Lordiphosa mommai (assembly GCA_018904225.1). NCBI lineage: Eukaryota > Metazoa > Arthropoda > Insecta > Diptera > Drosophilidae > Lordiphosa > Lordiphosa mommai. The sequence continues at coordinate 81,292 of JAEIFT010000460.1, forward strand.
ATGCAGAAAAAGTTGCTGCTGCTCGCCAGGCAACGCGGTAGCAGTTTATTGACCAAATTATTGTAATACTTCTTGACATTTCTGTTTTGCCAGTTCTGACTTGGACTTACTTTTCATTAAGATTAAATTAAATTTTTTGTTACTTATTTTTCTTAGTAAGAATCATATAATATTATGCCCCCGTTTCTTACTTTCTCTGCTTAGTCTGTTTCCCCCCAAAGCCAAAGATGCAACTTAAAAAGCTGTGAAATGAAGATCAGTTTCGAAAGATAACCTCCTTTTGCATTAAACCTTATCATCTAATAGTAAGCGTCACATTATCACATAGACACTTGCCACCAGCCTAAACTAGACTGATTACCGATTACTAATTAAACATTATAACGATATGCTCATCTTTTTTTTTTGCTCAGCAACCATGTGTATTGTAGCTCTAATCTGTTGGAAATTGTACACAATAATCTTATCAATATGGAAATGTTTTTTTTTTCATTATATTTATAAATCGATTTTTATAATTTGCGTATTTAATCTGAAAATATGTTCAGTTCTTAACGGAGGCTGTTGCCCGTCGGTTGTGTTGTCTGAAAAAAAAAAAAAACAAAATGGTGATTGAGGAGTGGAAGAAAAGTGGCATTGCCACCAAATTTCCCACATATCGCAATTCAGCTTTGGTCACTGACCAAAGCTGGCTGCAGGGTAAACGTAAGGATGATGAGGCCGAAGGACTTTGGCGCATATACGATGGCATCTATGATTTTACGGAATTCATTGCCAAGCATCCGGGTGGCCCATTTTGGTTAAGAGAAACAAAAGGCTTGGATATAACCGAAGCATTTGAGGCACATCATTTGACCTCAGCACCAGAGAAAATCATAGCTAAATATAAGGTGCGAGAAGCGGCCAATCCAAGAATCTATACGTTGACTTTGCATGAAAATGGTTTCTACAAGACACTGAAGAAGAGAGTGATCGAGAAGCTCAAGACTGTGGATAAGAGGCCCAAGCGGAAAAGTGATGTGAGTACAAATGTTTTTTTAAAAATATTTTAAATTGAAAATTTTAAAATTTAGTAAAAAGAAATCTAGAAAACTCAGCAGTAGCTTAAGAGTAAAAACCAAAAATCGTAGCTCTTACTTAGTTCTTTTTTAAATCTGTGTGAGGGCTACACTTTATTATTTGATGCCTCAAGTTTAAAATGCAAATAAACCCCTGAAATTTTACAATCAATTTTATTAGCTTGGGGGTGAACAAGAAACTTATTTTAAAATTCGACAATTTGAAAAAGAATACTTACCACAATCTTCTGAAGAAGCGATGGGAAGCCTCTTGCTCCAATTTGTTATTTTGACTCCAATCAGTCGCTCAGGCAATGAACAAGCAAACGAAATATAAATGACGACTCTTCTTTACGGCATCAAGAAAGCCAAATGAATGGGAGCAAAAAAAAATACAGGCATCTTTTTATTTTTTTACTGATGTTTTTAACATACTAATTTGATTTTTTCCTGCTGTTGTTGGCTGCTCACAACTCATCAGCCCACCGCTGCTGGCTTTATCAAATTTATTGGTAATATATCTTTTAATATCCCTTTTTAATTGTTGTACTTTCAGTTCCTCTCCTAATACAACGTTTAGTTTTTGGTATTTTTAAAAAATATGTTTGAAATAATTATTTCTTATTTTATAGAGAAATATTATTTATAATTTTCTTATATTAATGTTGTTCCTGATTTTTCCTTTCCAGTTCATCCACTTGGCCCTTCTGCTGTCTACCTATTTCTTTGCCATAGCCAGTGCCAAATATGGCAGTCTATTGGCTTTAATATTGGCCGGTGTGGCTCTAGTTTGGAATGTGATTGTCGCCCATAACTATTTCCATCGTCGTGATAATTGGCAAATGTACACCTTTAATCTCGGTTTAATGAACGTTTGCTCGTGGCGCATTTCTCACTCCCTGTCACATCACATATATCCAAATACCTATTTTGATCTGGAGCTTTCAATGTTTGAGCCATTGCTGTGTTGGATACCCAATCCGTATATAAAGAGTAAGGCCATGCGTTACGTATCCTGGGTGACAGAACCATTGGCCTATGCTATGGCCTTCTTCATACAAATTGGCACGCGGTAAGTTAATGATTTATGAATCATCTTGAACGATGAAAAGTTTGGGTGCAAACTGCTTATTCATTTTTACTCTCATCAGAAGATCTCAGTAGCCTCCTGCCTGAATCTCGTCAGCAGCTTATTGACCCTGTTAGTCACATTATTGCATATCCTAGCCACAAGAGGGATCTTCGTGCTGGTGTCGTGCCTCCTAAGTCTCCTTTTGATTTTCAGCTAAGCATTGTAGATTGTTTGCGGATCAAGGTAAAGGTGTAGGATTATTTTCAGGTCCATACCAAAAGCCTTTACCGAAAAAAATATGCACACTTTCAATCGTTTTTCAAATTGACAACTTTAACTCACCTATCGGAAAAAAATGTAGGAAATCAGAATGCTTACAAATGCTGCTTCATTAACTTAACTCGTAACTTCTATTTGGGTTATAAATTGCGCCAATATATCGTAAATCTTAACAGTGAACAAGAAGTAGAAGATACGAAAAATTTAGTCCGAAAGCGTTGGGTCCATTTGCTCAATGAAACAGTTAACAGTTTTAAAAAAATACGCCTGCCAGCGTTCTAGATCGAACGGCATAGAATTAATACCGTTTTGTACTCCAAGTTCAAGAATTTTTCGTAATTGGTTGTACTTCAACAAAGTACGAATTAGTCTTAAGTTTCAAATTTACCCAAAATGTTCCTAAAATGAGAACAAAATTCTTAATTTACCTTAATTTTACGAACTACCTAAATTAAGAATTCCTTTATTCTAACAGTTTTAAATTAATGAGAAAACACCTCACTCAAACCCCAATCACAAATAAAATTTATCAAACAATATTTTTTTTAACGTTCTATATCGTGAATTAATACCGTTTTGAACTTAAAATATTAACTATGATTCGTTCTTGGGTGTACTTAAACTAAGTTCAAATCAACCGAATAGGAATGAATTCGGATTGGTTCAAGACCATAAGGTACATAAAACCTTGGAATAGCCCAATATGTTCTCTAAGTATCCCGAATCGGTCTTAAATCAAGTATTAAGGAATTTAAAAATTGTACTTGAACCAAGTATTTTCTACTTTGCGTACTATTAACACCATTTGTACTTCATTTAAGTACAAAGTTCTCGGTTTTTTTCTGAGTGAATAGAACGTTGTGGTGAACGACAAATCTTGTGTAAAAGTGGACTTAATCACGTTGAACAATAAGAAAATTGGCTTTATCTTGCAGCATTAATTTTAACTACAACTAATTTTATTTCTTTTTTTTTCGTTGCAGCATTTTCTACTCGCTGCGTTATAAGAATATTATGTACTGGCATGACTTGTTGCCCCTGACTTTACCTCTTACCATGTACCTGTGCTCAGGTGGTACCGCTAGCCTGCTCTTTTGTGTACGTCAATGGTTGTCAATGACATCGATTGCCAGTTTTGCTTTTTGCGTAATTGGTTTGAATGCGGCGCATCATGATCCGGAAATCTATCATGAGGGTGATGCAAATCGTAAGGATCGTGATTGGGGTCTCTTCCAGGTGGATACCATTATTGATCGTGGTGAACTCAAAGGATCGCAATTCCTGGTGCTCACACATTTTGGTGATCATGTGCTGCACCATTTGTTTCCCACCTTGGATCATGGCCTGCTGCCGGCTCTTTATCCAGTGCTCTATGAAACATTGGATGAGTTTAAGTGTGAGCTAAGGGAATGTAATCACATTCAGCATATTATAGGTCAGCATAAGCAATTGCTGCGCATTAAGGCCAATACCCAGGCACCAGGCGAATAAAGAAAACAAGAATTCATGTTTTTTTTTTTAAATTGATTTACATTTATTTTGTTCCTTTTTTGTATACTTTTTTTTTGTTTGATGATGTGTTGTTTTTTTTTCAAATAAAAAATTGTTTAACATAGACATAAGAGCCAAGTGTTTTGAACTTATTGCAAAGATTTCAAAAACAAAACAATATTTCGCATTGGAACACCTTGCACGTAGACCCGTTGACTTTTTTGACGGGGCTCACTTTCGCTTTTCTCAGATGGTTGAATGCATGTTTTTGTGTGTGTGTTGAAAGTTGTATAAAAAATATATATAAATACAAATACCGAGTCTAGGCGTAGTGTTCGAAAGCAAAATGTTGCGCTACACAAAGAACTTATGTATGTTGGTGTTTGTTTTTTTGCCTAAGTGCATGTTTGTTTGTTTTTTTTTGCCTCCCGTCGTTTCGATATAATATTTTGTTATAGTTTTATTACTGTTTTGTTTAAATTAAGAAATTAAATTAAAATCATAAACATAAGCATTATGAAATATCATTTAAAATAAATTAAAAAATGAAATGGCATTTAGAATTCGTTTTCAGGATTAAGGTCGAATCTGGGTGGGAAGGCCAATCCGTCGAACTGTGGCCTAACGGATGTCGCACGGGGCTACAGAGGAAGAGAGAGAAAGAAAATCAAATTAATATTTCTGTTAAGTAAATTAAATTTTCAAAGCATGCGGGGGAAAACGCCTGACACTACATTTTTTGTAGAGCTAACAGGGAAAACTTTGAACTTTGAGCGTTTTGTAGCTGCTCGTTGGTGGGAAGAGGGGGTATCAAAATGTAACGAGTACAAAAATAATGTAACGAGAGCACAGATGAGCGAGTGAGCGTGAACGTTGTGACTCAAGACAGGAACAAAACAAGTACAAATACAAGTACTTCGCCGAGTTCACTTACAAATGTTTCAAGAAATTATTCGATTTACTCCAGCAGCTCCAGCAGCGCGCTCTTGCGGCCACCCTTTGACGCTGTCGGCTGTGGTACACACACATGTACAAATATTCATATATGTATAAATATATATATATATATGTATAATATAGTGGAAGAATAGTGTTTTGTATGCAGATATGGTAGAAGAAAGCAAAAGTCGATTGATTTTGATTTGATTGCTTGGCTGAACGCATTTTTGGTTGGTACGAGGAATCGATGATTTATTTTTTTTTTTTTTTGATGCACATCCCATTTCAATTTCTCTGTTCTACCGAATGTCGTATATATGATGCATCTACATATATTATTTTATATATATTATATTATTATTGTATCATAATTCTTATAAGCTATAATTCTCTTTGCATGTTTTGTTCTCTCATTATTTAATATTATAATTGAAATTTATTCAAAAGTTCTTTAATTGATTTTTATTTGGCGAATTTAGATCTGGATATTATTATATTTTTTTGTAGTGGTGAAGAGAGAGTGAGGAGCGGTTGGCATATATGAAAGGGAAGAATATATATATATATCAGATTACTAATTTATAAGCAAAAAAAAATGGTTGCTCTATGCATGATTTGCTGTAGAATGTTGTTCCAAAAGATTTGGTGTGCTCAGAAAAAATGGTAAATCTTTTTAAATTCAAGATTTAAGCATTAAATGTTTTAAATGGAAATTGATCTTGATTTAAGAATTTTTCGAAAAAGCTGGTTTCACTTTAATTCTATAATTATAACTTAAATTTGGCATTTCGTACTTTAAAATTGTTTTCTGCAGCTGACTCAAATAAAATTCGCAGAAATCTTGAATTAAGAATTTTGTACTAGATTTAAGAATTTCGTATTTATACTTTTATTAAATCTTGGAATATTCGATTCAGCTTATTTTTGCTTTAATTTAACAGTTGTACGTTTACTGAACTTTAAGGAATAAATTCTTGATTTAAGAACTTTCGAACTTGCATTTAATTCTTTAGTTATAGCTGAAATCAAGGCCCTAAGTGCTATTTTGCACTTTAAAATCTTATTCTCCAGCTTATTTAAATCAAAGCCGCTGAAATCTTGAATTAAGAATTGTGTACTAGATTTAAGAATTCCGTATTTGAAACTTTTATTACAGCTTGAAGTATTCTTTTAGCTTATTTATGGCTTAAATCAACTATTTTAAGCTTTTTGAGCTTATAGGAATATATTCTTGATATAAGAATTTTCCAATTCTATATGCAGGCTCTTCACAAATCTCCAGCTAATAAAGCATCTTGAAATGTGTACGAAGAACAAACAAAGCAGTCTTTTCATTAATAAATAAGTTTGGATATATTTGATTTAAGAATTTTCGTGTTAGGCTTCATAAAAATGTAACTTGCATTTAATTCTTTAGTTATAGCTGCAGTCAAGGCTCTGGGTGCTATTTTGCACTTTAAAATCTTATTCTCCAGCTTATTAAATCAAAGCCGAAATCTTGAATTAAGAATTGTGTACTAGATTTAAGAATTCCTATTCTAAACTTTTTTTAAGCTAGAGTATATTTTACTTTTAGCTTCCATTCAACAATTGAGCTCTAGAACTTTTAAAATCTATTCTTGATTTAAAATTTGTTTATTTATTATTTTTTCTTTTTTTTATTAAATCTTTTCAACTTGATCAAGCTTTTTGTACTAAATTATTTTTTGCTTCTTTTTGCTTGATTGGAAGCTTTGAATAAGCTCAAATTAAGATTTTGTTGTACTAGATTTAAGATTTTCCATTTATTTTTTTTCTGAGCAGCATTTGACACTTAATACACTAAATGACTCCACTTACCGCTGGGCTGGCACCACGACCAACCGAACCGGCACGTCCCTTGGCACGGAATTTGCTAATGGCCTGTTCAGCCAGATCGGCACGCTCCTCGGCTTCCTCGAGCTCCTGCTGGGCCTTGCGGAATTTGGCCAAATTCAAGGCGGCAATCTCTTCGGCCTCCTCAATCTGCCTCTTGTATGTCTTGATCTTCTGTTGCAGCTTATCGACCAGATCTTGCATACGCTCATGGTTCTTGCGATCCTCCTCGGACTGGAAGCTCAACTCCTTGACGCGACGCTCCGATTTGCGCAAGTTCTTCTGGGCATCGGCATGTCTTCTCTGCTCACCATCCAATTCGTTCTCCAATTCGCGAACGCGTTGCTCCAACTTCTGGATGGCCTTCTTGCCGCCCTTAAGGGCATTGGCCTCAGCCTCATCCAGACGCACTTGCAGTTCCTTGATCTGCTGTTCCAGTGCCTTTCTCAATTTCTCCTGGGTCTGGGCATGATCCTGCTCGGCGCGGAGCTCATCGGCCAAACGGGCGGCATCAACCATAGCCTTCTTGGCCTTCTCCTCGGAGTTCTTGGCCTCGTTCAACAGCTCATCCAAATCGGAGTGCAGGGTCTGCAGCTCAGACTCCAACTTCCTCTTGGCGGCGGAGATGGAAGCATTCTGGGCAGAGACTTCGTTCAACTGTTCATGGGCATCGGCCAATTCCTGTTCGGCCTGGCGACGACCACGGTCGGCCTGTTCCAGGAGAGTGCGGGACTCTTCCAGTTCGTTCTGCAGAGCATTGGCACGACGCTCAGAGATGCCCAACTGTTCACGGGCATCGTCACGGGCGCGCTGTTCTTCCTCCAGGGCGGTCTGGATGTCCTTAAGCTGCTGCTGGTAGCGCTTGATGTTCTTCTGGGCCTCGGCGTTAGCCTGAAGAAAGAAATGGTCAGTAAATGATTTACCTAGAGAGCGATTCCGCTAGTCTTACCTTGTTGGCATGATCCAGAGCAATCTCCAGCTCGTTGATGTCGGCTTCCAACTTCTTCTTCATGCGCAGGGCCTCAGCCTTGCCCTTGGCTTCGGCTTCGAGGGAGGCCTGCATGGAGTCGAGAGCGCGCTGGTGGTTCTTGCGGGTATTCTCGAATTCCTCTTCCTTCTCCTGGATGCGGCGATCAATTTCCTGGCGCACCTGCGACAGCTCCAACTGAGCGCGCAACACCTTGTTCTCCTCCTGCTCCAAAGCAGCCTCGGCTTCCTCCAAAGCGGCCTGCAGCTCATCCTTCTCAGCCTCCAGGCGCTTGCGTGCCTTCTCAATCTCATGGATGTTGCGGCCACCCTCACCGATCTGGTCGAGCAGATCCTTGACCTCATCGGCCAAGTTCTTGTTCTCACGACGCACAGCCTCCAGCTGCTCCTGGCCCTCCTCATAGGCGCCCTTAAGACGGAACAACTCGGTGGAGTAGTTGCGGCACTCCTTCTGGGAGGCATCCAACTCAGCGGCCAAATCATCAACCTTGAGCTTCCATTCGCCAATGATCTTGTCGAAGGCCTTCTGCTTCTTCTCGGCGGCATTGGCAATGGCGTTGGCACGGTCCACTTCCAGCTGCAGATCCTCCACCTCGGTGGACAGACGCTGCTTGGTCTTCTCCAGGCCAATGCACTTCTGGTTGAGCGACTCAATGGTCTCCTCAGCCTCAGCCAGGCGAGCCTGCAACTTCCTCTTGGCTTCCTCCAATTCCTCAGAGCGGGCCACACCATCGGACTCGTACTTGCTGCGCCAGACCTGGGCCTCGGCATTAGCCTTGCTGAGCTGACGCTGCAGATCGGCCTTGCCCTCAGCCTCCTCCTCAACCTGCTCGCGCAAGTTGTCCAGGTCGTGCTCCAAGTTGCGGAACTTGCCCAACAAGGTGGCACGTTCGCGAGACTCCTCATCGGCCAGACGCTTGGTATCCTCCAGCTGGGTGGTCAGCGAGATCTTAATCTTGGACAGCTGCGACACCTGAGACTCGGCTTCCTCCAATTGACGCAACAGATCGGAGTTCTCAATGGACAACTTCTTCTTGCTGGCATCGAAGTCGTTCAGAGTGCGGTTGGTCTCATCCAATTTGGATTGGACTTCGTTGAGGGTATGCTGCAGCTGCTTGGCAATCTTCTCTTGGGCAGCCTACAGAGGGAGAAGAATACCAGAGAGAAAGGGGGTTAGAGGACGAGAAGACAGGGTGGGGGGTGTATCAAGTTGTATCGACTTTGTACAGTGTAAGTGAGTGGAAAGCGGGTATGTACATTAGGTTAGGGTAGAACTAGGGTATGCTGGGGATGTGGGACTATCCCAGAAAGTAGACTACATAACCTGGTTATAGCATTTAATTTACAGCAGCGGTTTCAACTTTTTTTTTTTTTTTTGCATAGTAAATTAGTTGGTATACCTTCTCGTTGGTAATGTGATCAACACCGGCACGCAGATCGTTCAACTGGCCGTAGTATTCGTTCTTCTCCTTCTCAGCCCTGGTTTAAACAGATAGAGATTAAGAGAGAGTGTTTTTGGTGTGGTTAGCAAAAGGGGGTTACATTTGTGGTCGGAGGTATAGAGAGCGAGAAGCGAGTCCTGAGCTAAAAATTCAAAAAACCTTTCACACATTTTCTTATTTTCTTTTTGGTAGTAAGACATCAGGTGGTACATGCTGTGTGTTTTGAGTGTGTCTGTGTGTCACCCAGAGATTGCTCCCTTATATTACCTTATCGCGACCCATTTGATCGCAGGCAGTACGAGTCTGATTCAACTCATTGTGGCAAGTCTGACGATCATGTTCAGCCCTGGTTTAAATAAAAAATACAAGACAATATTGATTAAGCACCCTTTCGGGGGGAACCCATTGACACACTTTTTGGCCCTTGGACAAGAAAAAAACCTGTGGAAAAGCTAGCGTTTCTTCCTCCTCTAATCGTTTTACTTACTTAGCCTTCAGCTTGTTGAGCTGATCGACCTGTTCGGCCATCTCAGCCACAGCATCGTTGTGCTTCTTGCGCAGATTAGCCAGAGTGGATTCGTGCTGAATGTTGGCCTCCTCCAAGTCACGACGCAATTTGCTCAGTTCAGCCTCACGTTTCTTGTTCAGCTCAATCTGGGCAGAGGTGGCACCGCCAGCCTCCTCCAGACGCTCACCCAATTCCTCGAGTTCGCGAGCCAAATCAGCACGCTGCTTCTCGGCCTTGGCGCGAGCTTGACGCTCGGCCTCAACCTCTTCCTCGAGCTCTTCGATGCGGGCCTGCAGTTCCTTGATCTGGCGCTGGTGTTTGCCCACCACCACCTGCTCATCCTCCAGCTTGGCGGTAATGGAAGACAATTCCTTGTCCTTGCGCTGGATGGTCTGCTCCAATTCCTTCTTGTTGCGCTCCAAATCGGAGACAGCCTCCTGGGTAAGCTTGAGGTCACCCTCAACCTTACGCTTGGACTTCTCCACATCACCGCGCACCTTCTTCTCACGCTCCAACGAATCCTCCAGCTCATCCAGAGTCTGTTCGAGCTTGGCCTTAACCTTGTTCAAGTGATTGATCTTGTCCTCGGCAGCCTGGAGTTCCTCACCAGTCTTCTGGTTGGATTCACCCTGCATCTTCTTCTCCTTGTTCAGCTTGTTGATGAGCTCATCCTGGTGGGCAATCTCATCGTTCAAGTTGCGGATCTGGTGATCCTTGGTGGCCTTATCTTGTTCGGCCTTCTGGACATTCAATTCCAAATCTTCGATATCCTTCTTCAGGCCAGAGATTTCCTGATCGGCCTTCTTCTTCTGCTGGAACAGCTGGTTGCGGGCATCTTCCTCTTGGGTCAGGCGCTCTTGGATATCCTATATAGATCAGAGAGAGAGAGAGAGAAGACGAGATGAGAGGTGAGTCTAAATATAGCCTAGTGCTTTCATAGCTCAAAATAGCTACGGTTATGCCTGATTACACTTAGTTGATTTAGTTTTCTTAATTCCTTTTCACTGTAAATTTGGTGGCACCTGATTGAGGTTCTATATTTCACCGTTTATTTATGGTTTATAAAAATATTTCAGTTTTTAAGACGAATTTTAATTACATGAACCCTCAGCATTTTCTTCGTTCCATTCTTATGTTGAAACTACACAAGGTAGTCTAGCTTGTCGACAACTACCGTTTCTTTTTCTATACAAAGATGGTCAGATGGATATTCCATTTAGAAATATTAAAATTATAATTTTTCTAAGGTTTTTTTTAGGTTTTAAATAGTTTTCTCATTTTTAAAACTATTTATAAGTCGGATTAATCTACTAATCGCGACTAATCTAATCGCCTACAAAATTTTCTAAATTAAGTTAATGCTTATACTGATTCGCTGGATTTTAATCCTTTTCTCATTTTTTTATTTTTTCCCTTTTTTTATTTTTTCCCTTTTTTTATTTTTTTTATTTTTTCTCTATCTATGGAACGTCAGTTATACTTGATTTACCATAAGCAGCTAAGCTTAAAAGCGATTTTTTACCACCTTTTCTCCCACAAAATGTTCAAAATTTAGTTAATGGTTATACTGATTCGCTGGTTTTTAATCCTTTTTTAATATTTTTTTTTTTTTTCTTTTCTAATATTTTTTTTTTCCTTTTTTTTTTTTTAATTTTCTCTTTTTTTTTTTTTTTTTTCCTTTTTCCTTTTTAAATTTTTTAATTTTTTTTTTTTTTTTAAAGTTCTTTCCTCAGATCTGGTTTCGATTCTTTTGCAGAGTTGCTATAAATAGCTCCTGGGTTTTAATCCATTTAAATTATTGTTTTTTTCTATTTGTTAATTTTTTTAATTTTCTACCTTTTTTTTTTTTTTTTTTTTTTTAATATTTTCCTTTATTTTTTTTCTGCATTAAAGATTTTTCCTCTGCATCTGGATTATATTCTTTTGCAGAGTTGGTTTAAATAGCTCCTATATAGTTGATATAAGGTAATCAAAATAATGAAGTGTGTGTGAAGTAATCCAGGATTCATCCAAATTCACTTAAACATTGGTACTTAAATGCAACAATTCCTCTTAAAGATCTAGTAAAAGAGCAATAGATGAACTATTTGACTCAACTTAAGTACCTAAGCGCAGCTAGTTGTACTTAATGAGGTCTAAAAATATTTTGTTTCCCAGTAACTAGGTTTCTAGGTTTCAGTACTGAGTTTAACAGTGCCGAATTCAGGCTGATTGATTTCAGTTTCTATTTGTTTCCTAATTTTTATTTAATCCCTGTTTTTTTTTTTTTGCTCTTATTTTTGTTGTTTGTTTTGTTTGTCCTTTTAAAGTTTCCATTATTTTTCTTTTCTTCTAAAAATTTAATTTTTCTATTTGTTTCCTGATTTCAATTTCCTGTTTTTTTATATTTATTTCTATTTATTCAATTTTCTGCTGAATATTAAAATTTGTTCTTTTTTTTCCTGATTTTTATTTTTCCTAATTTTTTTTTTCCTAATTTTTATTTTTTTCCTGTTTTTATTTTTTTTGTTTCCTGATTTTTTATTTTTTTTGGTACTTACGCGCAACTGGTTCTCGAGGTCGTTCTTCTGGGCAGTCAACTTAGCATTACGCTCCTGGAAGTCCTGCAGCTGACCCTTCTCACCGGACAGAGAGTCCAACAGGGCAGTCTTTTCGGCCAACAATTTGGCATTCAAGACCTCCAACTCCTTGCGTACTTTCACTTCAGCGGCATGCAATTCCTCAGCCTTCTTGGCCTTCTCTTCCAGACGCTGTGAATCAAGGGAAGGATTAGAAAATGCTGTCGTTTCACTAGTGGCTTCTACAGGTGCAGCAGTTGCAGCAACAGCAGCAGCAGTTGCAACTTCCGCCGCTGGCTCTGGTTGTGCAGGAGTTTCGGCAGCAGCTGCTGGTTCACTTGAAGGCGGTGGTACGGCCGCTGGTTCTTCCACAGCAGTGGGTGTGGTGGCTTCGCTAGTTTTTTTCGTTTTCTTTGATTTCTTTTCATCGGCCATTTTGATGAATTATATTTGATATATTAATTTTTTTTTTTATTCGTTCTCGTTTTTTTCGGGTGCGCACCGCAACTGGTCAAATATACAACTGGAATGAATGCTGTGCTGCGCTAATGCGCTCGAAAAACTAAATCAAAACGCACATACATAAAAATATGGTTGCGGGCAGCTGCCTTTGGCATGTGTAGAATTTGGTTGGGGGGCCTTCATAAATTCAAAATTCGCATTTGTGGGCTATCATTTCGCACTTATGGCAGCAGGTGTACCCAAGCAGCCTACTCGCACACATTGGGTTATAATTACTCATCAGCCGCCCGATCATGATCATCATCATCATCGAGAGTGCAAAAAGAGGGGGAAAAAAACGCCATGGCGCCCTGAACTGCCTGCCAGCCATTTTTTTATTATTTAATTAGCAAGCTAATTGGCAAACTAATTGCATGCCTCTGGGCACTCTCACACGCTCTCAGCTTTCCGAGTGCTCGGATATATTTTTAGTTTACACTCGAAATGTTTCCTGCAGATTCCAGGCAACCATTTTTATTTATAAATGGTGAGGTGCGAGATTATGACAGCATTTATTTTTAAATCAGATCGAATCATCGATTTCAATATGTGGGCAGCTGTTTTGGGGCGTGGGTGTGTCCCTGTTTAAGTGGGCTGCTTAATTAATTTCTTGCAGCTGCTTTACACTCATCCAATTAGGCCTGACAAAAGACCTATGAAAATTGATTGCCAGCCGCAACTGCTGCTGCTGCTGCACTTGCTGCTGCGCCAAGTTCATCAAAAGGTTTTTTCTAAATACTCACGGCAATCTCATCCTCAATACGGCTGACGTTGAGCAAGGGCTTGATCTTCTGCCACAGTTTGTACCAGGGCCAGGTACGCAACTGCAAGTATTTGCGCAAGTTGCGCTGGACGACCTTGAGGGCGACACGCTGTTCTTGCAGCTTCTTGAAGCCCTTGCGGGACAAGTAACCACGAGCCCAGGCCTGCATCCAGGACATAATTTTGCCCAAACGTTCATCACGGAACTCCTCCATCTGACCCAGGACACCGGCACGGAAGAACACCTAGATTTTTGGTCAAGTCGTGGTAATAGGTTAGCTTTGGGTTGAACATTTTCTAAGGTATACAAAAGCGTGCACTAAGCAGTAGTTTTTTTTTTTTTTTTTTTTTCGCTTAAGCAATTCTTCAAAAACACTTTTAGACAGGTGAAACTGGGATAGATAGAGGAGGATGGAATATAGAACGAAAAACACACAAAATACAAGTACAAAAATATACATACATTTAAGGGTCAGTACAACAAATGCTGGGTGGGTTAGGACTTATGACTAGACAAAACAAAAAAATTACAGTGACAGAGAAGTAAGTAACCTTTACTCGGACTCTTACAAACAGAGAACACTTATGATGAAAGGGGAGAACAAATTAATTATACATTTTTTATGATGTACCATACCATTAAAGGCGAATTGTATGTGTCATGATACCGAAGGAATAATTGCCGGAACCATTATCCTTTTTAATGATCTTCTTTCTGAGCTCGAGTTATACGGTATTACAATAGCTACCGCGATCTTCTACTTAAACTTTGCATTTTGATTCTACTTTAAAATGTAGAGCCCACTTTCTTGTGCTTAAAATGAAAAGCATACAAGCCAAGAGAGTGCAGAGAAGCTCAGCTAAGCCATATAAATTATAAATGTATCATAGAGTTTAGCCGTTACTTTCTCTAGATTCCACACAGAAAAAAATTTGGGCAGCTTTAATTGAGTTTAAAAAAATAGATTTGATCCTGACCTTTGAATTCATGGATCAGGTACGAAAGACTAGGAACAGTTCCAGATCTCTAGTGTAAGTTCGAAAAAGGCTCATTTTAAGTTTAGATCTCACATGAAAATCAGCTGTAAGAATTTCGGAATTGGTAAATTCGTACTCAAGTCAATCCTTTCGTTCTGGGTTTAAGAAATTCAGGGATCGTCCTACTTCTGACATCGTTTAGGATTGAATATCTCGGATATTTTTTTCTGTGTGGATTGATTTAAACTCTTGCTTAACCCATTGTCAGGGTTTTATCTCGTCTAGGAAACTGTTTTTTTAACGAAGATCTTTGTCAGGGTTTTATCTCGTCTAAAAAACGTTTTTTTAAGAAGATCTTTTTCTCGATAGAATTGAGCATTAAGTCCCAACAATATCTGCCTGATGAACTCGCCTGATGCGGTATCTTATTAGAACCAAGTTTCTTAAGCATGTATCAAAGAACAAGAATCGTTACTTTGAAGTAAAACAGAGACCATCTGCTTCGTCAAATTCGCGAAATCGGATTGGTTAAAGTACAGTGTTCCTAAAATCAAGTGTTATTCGGCAAACAATTTTACAATCACTTTTATTTTATGCAAGAAAATTTGCCCTTTTAGAAAGTTCATACTGCTTTAAAATTGTAAAGCTATTATTGTCAGTGTGTTGTACAAAATACTTAAATCAAGAATTTTAATACTCAAACGTTCTAAAGCGAAAAAAAGAATTTAAACCGTTTTGTACTTCAAATATTAAGTATAAATCGTTTTTGGGTTTACTTAACTAGTAAGTCATTGTTTGACGTGGGTATGAAAAGTAGTATAAGAATTAAGTTTTTATACCGAAACGTCTAAAATCAAATTACGACTAAAAAAATTTTTTGAATTTTATTTTATCTCTTATTTCGTTCTAAGAATAAGGTTTGTATAAGGCTTTTATTAAACATGTCTAAAATCAAGTATTACGAGATTGAAAAAATCGCTTAAACCAAGTATTTTGTCATGATTTCACTTAACGTACCGTTAAGTACAAAGTTCTCGTTTTTTTTTTCTAAGTGTAGTAAAATTGAGAACACGCCGGTAAGTCATCAAATTTTATGAATAAAGTCAGAGCTTAAGGCCTATAAAAATCACTTTCTAACAGCTTAAAAGCTGAAATCTTTTGAATAGCTGAAGTTTTGTGCCGAACTAAATTTTTATTTCAACTGAGTACAGGCCTTAAAAGTTAAATAAGGCTAAAGATGCTTAAGTTTTGACTAGGCCGAACGCCTCACCGGTTTTCGCCTTGGGAACTATAAGCCTCGTGGAATTCAAGAGTCAACAGTCATTTTTATTAAAGCCTATTTTCACGATAGCAAAAAATATAGCTTTTTCAAACCGTTTATATAAATAGAATCAATTTTAAGCTGCTTTGACATCTAAATCTTTTGAATAGCTTTCTTGAATAAAAGCAAGGCTGAAAAAAATTTTTTCTCATCTGAGTAAACAAACCTAGTAAATGTTGAAAAAAAAGTTTTTAAACCTGAAGCATCCGTTTTTATTTTAAAGTCATAGCACCTAACTTTAGATACTCCAGTTTAAATAGATCTTTCCATACCAAAAGTTAAGCCTATTAAGTGGTTTTCTCTTCTTATCAACTATATTCGAGTCTTAAGCTCTAGTTAATTACTTCTTTTTTGGAAAGCATAAAGTATTAGTGGTGAATATGTGTGGTGTAGTTGTTTTTTTTTTTTTTTGTGGTGAAATGTAAAGAGTATATTGTCTCTGGATATACCTTTGTGTTACCCAGACGGTATTGATCTTCGGGTAAATCGATAAATTTAATGATAATATCAGTGGCCTTTTTGTCTTTGTCAACGCCCACCAATAGCTTGGGGCACATGATTTTGTAGCTGTATGGAGGGGTGGTAAGGGTAGTTTAGGGTAGTTTATTTTTTGTTTTTGTTTCATTCAGTGGTTAGTATTTGATTTTGTTTTGTTTTCAAATAGTAGAGTTACGTCTAGGTAAGTTACTACTCTACTACTACGACTACAAAAAAGTTCACTAATTTTGAAAGAAGGTGGGGTGGGTGGGGGTAGGGGAGGAATTTCCTTTTTTTGTAAAGGTTTCACCACTCTAGGCTTTTTGCTTAGTTTGTGGCGAAGAAGTGCGGTGTTTTTTGAAGTATTTTGTGTTCAGCATTGTAGGAAATAGTATAATGTTTTTGATTGTTTTTGCGTGCCTTTGTGTTACCCAAACGGTATTGATCGTCGGCCAACTCGGTCGATTCGATAAGGACTTTCGTGCATTTCTTGGGATCATCCATACCCTTGATACCCTTGGGGTTCAGGATTTGGTAGCTAAATGTGGTTGTGTATATAGATGAGGTAAAAAACGGTTAATATTTACTAGCTTAGAACTAGGGTTATTGACATTTTTTGGAAAAATAAGAAACCTCAACTCAAAAATAAAAGTAACTGAAAACTACTTCAAAAACCCATGCTCTGAATAGGTTTGGGTGGGTGGGTGTTTGTGTAGGGTGTGTATGTGTGAAGTGGGTAGATAGGTAGGTAGGTAGGTAGGGGTGGTCAAGTCAAAACTTTTGCGCCCCGTAGCTATAGATTTTTGTTTCTGGATTACCAAAGGGCGCCTCAAAACTGGACATAACTTTTTTTGCAAAAATAAAGAGAGTGAGAGATTTCGGTAACTCTCAAAAGTGTAAGGGAGATAGATATAGTTTATGAAGGACTACTTCGGGGAGAGCATTCTATAAATTCAATTTTTGTATTTTTTTTTTTGCTATGCCTTTGTATGTCCAATACGATACATATCAGGATCCAAGCTGGTGGATTCCAAAATAATTGTGCCACACTTCTTGGGATCATCGACGCCAACTATACCAGCTGGGTTCAGAATTTGATAGCTGTAAAATTTTATAAAATATTTAAGTACCACTGTGAACAGTGTGTGAAAAAAAGTAGGTGTCTTGTTGTGGTATGATGTGTGTTTTGTTTTTGTGGTGAAGTAGTTTTTGAAAGATACCGTCGCTTAGGCGTTTTGTGGCATCTGTTTTGAGTATTATTGACTACACATATATATATATATATCGAATATATTTAACCATCCACTCTAAAGTGTGCAACAATTAGAAAAAAAATGGAATATAAACTTCAGTCATGCCTTGGTATGACCCAGACGATAAAGATCCTCATTCAGCTCGGTGGTTTCAATTAAAATCTTTGAGGCTTTCTTGGGATCTTCAAAATCCTTAATGCCGCGTGGGTTCAAAATTTGATACCTGTTTGGATTGGAATGAACACATATACACATAGATAGTGATACACCTAACAAATATGGAGGAGCAGGAGGTATAAAATGCAAAACAGTTTGGAACATTCATGGGATATTCTTTTTAAACAAATTTTTAAAAAGTGCCTGCCTTGGTATGACCAATGCGATACATATCCGGATCCAGTCCCACGGATTCCAAACACTTGGCCGCTGCATTTTTGGCCAACTTTTCGGCTGTCATTATAGCCGGGGCCAGAATCATGTAACTAGAGTTGTTAATAATTAAAAAGGGGGGTTAAACTATCTTCTCAAAAGTACGCCCCCCCCGTATGTGTATGTACAGTAGTTTCTGTGCTAAGTCTCAAAACTAAACCTACTTTATCTCAACTATATATGTAAGTCCCCACATACTTACCGCATCTTGAAATCAGGATACACCATTCTGTTGGGGAAGCCCTTACGGCAAATACGAATACCTTCAAGCACACCGTTACAAGTCAGCTGGTGCATAACCAAATGAGCATCAACCAGACCAGGCTGCTTCAACTCGTTGGGAATGATGCAACGCACGAAATGAGGTTGGGTTGAACGCAAGGTGGTCATCAGCTGGTTCAGCTGCTCCTTGTAGGCCGACGAGACAGTAGCGAAGCCACCACCCTTCTTACCACGACCACCCTTGGCCTGTTCACCGCCACCAGATTGTCCAGGATGATCGGCAAAGATTTCAATCAGCAGCTTATTCTGCGACTTCTTGAACTGATCGACAACGGTATCGTTAAGGGGATCCTTATTCTTCTCCAACCAACCGGTGATGTTATATGACACACAGCCAGCATAATGGCCAATGGCAAAGTGGCCAGCCTGGCAACCGGGCTTGGGTGCCTTGGGCTTCTGGAATGGCGCTGACTTGCCCAAATGGGTATTGGTCAACTTCTCCGAGAAGGTTTGATCGGTGGCCTTGGGGAACATAGACTCTTCCTCAAGAATGGACAGGATACCCATGGGCTGGAGAAATTATAAAAGTGGTAAGAGAGAGAGTGAGCATCATTGGGGTAATGGATGGGCTAATACAACTAGTAAACAAGCAAATAATAAAACATTTAGTGCACTCACACGCAAAACTTACCCTGTTGGCAAAAACGCATTAGATGTTTGAGTAAGGCGATCTTAAGACTAGGTTAAACCAGATTAGATAGTGCGTATTTTTTCTATTTAGATGCAATTGTGTTTTAATTTTAGGTCAGTTGGGCTATCTGTTTCTGTTGAAGATAGTTGTATACCTTTTCAATCAAATCAATACACAATTGCAGATCCATGCCAAAATCAATGAAGGTCCATTCGATGCCCTCGCGCTGATATTCTTCTTGTTCCAAAACGAACATATGATGATTGAAGAATTGTTGCAGTTTTTCGTTAGTGAAATTGATGCACAATTGTTCGAAACCGTTGTACTAGTTTTTTTGGTTGGAACAATCAAAAGGCGGTTAGTTTTTAGATATATCTTAATAGAGAATGAATCAAATGTGGTTAGTTACTTTGTCAGAGAGTTTTGGGGGTGGGGGGTGGAATGGTGGGTTGGGTGGGGTTCATCAGTTCTAGATGAATTTCGTTCCCAGACTTAGACTAAGAAATGTGTATCGGGTGTGGTCGAACCTTTTCAATCAAATCAATACAGGCCAACAAGTCCATACCGAAATCAATGAAGGCCCAGTCGATACCTTCACGCTTGTATTCTTCTTGCTCCAAAACGAACATGTGATGGTTGAAGAATTGTTGCAACTTCTCGTTGGTGAAGTTAATACACAGTTGCTCGAAACCGTTGTACTAATCAGTGTGGGAATGTGGAGGAGAGGAGATTTTTTGTTGTTGTTTAAGGAAGAAAACGATACACGCAGTGCTGGGTTTTTTTAAAAAATGACCTAACTTTTTAACCATAGTTTACCTGTTTCTTTACGACTGTGAAAATATATATATATATAGAAAATCGGTGCTACATCACAAAACATGACACAAAAATAAATGTTTTTTGGGTTTAAAATAGAAGGTGCACAGCACAACACATACAAGACAGAAGGAGAAGAAGTAGAAGAAGAGGTAATTGGGTGAGGAGTAAGCACCTTTTCAATAAGTTCGATACAGGCCAGCAAATCCATACCGAAATCGATAAAGTCCCAGTTAATACCTTCACGCTTGTATTCTTCTTGTTCCATGACGAACATGACATGGTTAAAGAATTGTTGCAATTTCTCATTGGTGAAATTAATACACAATTGTTCGAAGCCGTTGTACTAGGAGTAATTTATGTATATAAAAAAAAATATTAAAAATACAATTTGTTTTCGATTTTGTATTGTGGAAAATGAATGCTGGGAAAATTTTAAATTTTGTATTTTTGTGTGACCTTTTTTTGAAAATCCTGGGTTTTTGTGTTTTTTTTTTTTGTGTCAATAATCTGATTAAAGAGATGCTGGGAAGAACTTTTTGAATAATGTTGGAATATTTCAATATTTGGGTAAAATAATGTGGTATATTTTGAGGAAACTCTTTTGAAGTTGAACCCAACTAAACAAAACTATTTTGACCCTGTATTAAGGTGGCCTTTTCTAGAAAAATATATATCTACTAAACTTTCCTCAATATCCTAACCAAAAAGAGACAGGTTAATATAAGTCAGTTTTTTTGGTACTAAACCAAACACGAGAGCTTCAAAAAAGTCTGTGTTTGACTTAATACCGATCCTGAGCTGTTTTCAAAAGCAAAATCCTCTGGGTAACCCTATTAGGATATTCAAGTTCAGACTGCTATGAAATTTCTATACCTAATTACCTGAGCTGTTTTTGTAAATAAAATAAAAATCAAAAATTTTCTTACACCCTGTAAATTATACATACCCATGTGTTCTATTCCCATACAATTTGGGTCGTTTTTAGGGTCGAAAGCGATTTGTAGTTTTCGATTTAGTTCAGTACTGTTTTCTGTTTCTTGGGTAACAATGTAGTTTTAGGTCTGCCTAAATAGGTACAACAGTACCTTCATAAGAGTTATCTAAAACCACGTTAATTTTTTTTTTTTTTTTTAATTTCTGTTTTGTTTCTTGGTAATAATTTAGTTTTGGGTCAGCCTAAGTAGGTACGATCGTACTTTTATATGAATAATTTGAAACCCAGTATTTTTTTTCTATTTTTATCTTTTTTTTATTTTTTTCTTTTTTTTTTTTTTTTTTTTTTTTTTTTTTTACCTTTTTACGTTTCTTCAATAATAAAAAAGTAAAAAATTCGCCTGTTTTTTTTTTTTTTTCTTTTTTTTACCTTTTTACGTTTCTTGGATAATAAAGTAAAAAAAGGTCCGCCTGATTAGGATCTTATGTACTCTTACTAAAGAAAGAATGTTTTCTCATTCAGAAGATCAACACCTTCTGAAGCGTGTTTTCTTAGATGAAGACTAGATTTGGACAAGGGACAGATCCTATCCCGAATTTTGCGGAACCCGAACCTTTAAAAGACCCGTAGCTGCCGCGCCCTCTAATGTGTACGCCCTAACACTGCATACCCTAGCAAAGGTACGTACATATAAGTGATATTTGTTTGTTTCCAAAACTGATGGGTTTGTTTTTGATTTTGCTTCTTTGTCGGGACTTACATGATAAAGCAAACTTCATGAAGTTTTCTTAGTAGGCGTGAAATTTAGGGGAATTCTTTCAGACCTTTTAAACGAATAGTTTAGAAAAATCTTGAAATCTCTCGCCTACTAATAAAACTTCATGAAGTTTGCTTCATCGTGTAAATCTCGACTTTCT
This sequence comes from Lordiphosa mommai, assembly GCA_018904225.1. Taxonomy (NCBI): domain Eukaryota; kingdom Metazoa; phylum Arthropoda; class Insecta; order Diptera; family Drosophilidae; genus Lordiphosa; species Lordiphosa mommai. The sequence continues at coordinate 102,784 of JAEIFT010000460.1, forward strand.
ATTTCCAGAATGTGATGACCGGGCTGAGACCTTGTTTTGTTGTAAAAAATCTGGTAATATTTCAGCCCAAGTTCTGGTCATAAACCACAAGCTACACTATTAGAAAGTCTGTCCTACTCAAACCATTTCTTAATATGTGAAAAACATTTTCTAAGTAACCTATTCAGATATTTATGTCTAAGCATAGCTTTTATACTAGACCCTGAAGAAGTCAGTTTTGAGTTTCGGATGTTCAAAACTCTTAACAAACTCTTTTTTCTGGCTTGCTACTTGGTACCTTCTATAATAAAACATTTTCTTGATATGTATATCTAAAACTAGGTAATACTGCTCAGATATTTAAGACTCCCATCAGACTATAAGAATAATTGAGTTGGCTTGCTCCCTGGCTTAAGCTAATATTTTAAGTTAAGTCCGTAGAAGGCATATTTACTTATTTTTAAAAATATTCAAAAAATAAAAATTTAAAGAATAAATTTAAAAAAAAAATAAATTTTGAAAAAAAAATAAAAAAAAAATGAAAAAATTAAAAAAAAAAAATTTTCATTATTTTTTAAGTTTTAAATATTAAATCTTGCTTCCTGGCATAAGCTATATATTTCAAGTTAAGTCCGTATATGGCATATTTACTCATTTTTCAAAAATTAAAAAAAAAAATTAAAAAAAAAAAAATTTTGAAAAAAATAAAATTTGGAAAAAAAATAAAAAAATTATTTTTTTAAAGATGATTAAATATTGTATCTAAAATTAGAAACAATAATTAATTTGTATTTTTTTCCTTGAGCGTTGGGCAGCCGGTGGACATTTGCGCCCTCAAAGCCCCGTCAGTTAATTTACTTAATATCCGCTCAAGTCTAGGTCCCAAGCCAAACCCTAACTAACCCATCTAACCTACTTCTGAACTGCAAATATCCCAAAATGGAAACCCTCCTAGATTCACTTTCAAGAACAGCTCAAGTTTTGTTGTTGTTTTCCACTCCATATACTCACGTCGAAGATTTCAAAACCAGCAATATCCAGTACACCAATGAAATGCTGACGCTTCTGCTGGGTATCCAGAGTCTCGTTACACTTCTTGACCAGCCATTTGAACAGACGATCGAAGACACCCTTGCACAGGGCACCAATGGAGTTGGACACCTGTTGCACGTTACGACCCTGGGTAACGAACTCGTTACCGACCTTGATGCGGGGCTTCAACAAGTTCTTGTACAGCTCAGCGGTATCGCAACCGAACAGCTTAGATACACGGCCACCCTCCTCTTCACCATCCTGTTCAGCCTGCTCCTCGCGACCACGTTGCTTGAACTTCATGCCACCCATATGCATGACAGCGGCGGTGATACGGTACACATTCTCCTTCTCTTCCTTGGAGAAGCCCAAGATGTCGAAGGCTTGCTGTTGTTTTGTAGGAGGTGGAAGGGAAAATATGACTTTAGTATTGCGGCTTAATTAGTTTTCTTATAAGAAAAAGGGTTAATGGTTTTTTTTACTTAGCATTATTTTTTTTGTCAAGTGTAGCTTAGTTCTAAAAGATAAAGAAATCACGTGCATACATGCAAGCAAGGCTTCGATTAGTTGACCTAGACTAAACTACATTTAAGTATTCCGGAATCGATAGATAGCTCTTGGATTGCCGGGTGGTTTGAAATTGGGGCAGGGGGTTTTGGACGGTCTCAATGTCTGTATGGAGGCCTTTACATTTATGTACATAACTTAACATTCGATTTGTACTTTGTCTTTCTAGTACAAATCGCACTTGACACTTCACAAGAGAGGGGGAGATTTTCATACTAAAGATAAAACTAGGCATACACATTCCATAAAAACAAGTATCAGTCCACAAATAATTTGAAGAAGTCTCTGTATTAGGTACAGCTAAATACATATATATCTGTTTTTTTTTTTTTTTGGGGAGAACATATATGTAGAGCACAGGTTGCAAGGATTTCCGTCATTCACTGAAACTGGGTAACCATTTCAAAAAGAAAACAAAATGTATTGTTCTTGTGGTGTATTTGGTGTGTAGATAGCTTCGCTGGTTCAGACACTTACATCTGCCAGCTGGAACTCCTCACCATCATCCATGTTGGGTACAGTAACTTTACCCTGGGATACGTTAAAGTAGTCGTAAATGTTATCGGAGAGGAAGCACATGTCTACATTAAGTCGAAGAAGTTTTGGTTTATATTTTTTTGTTTTTTTTTTTAGCAGAGAACATCAAAAGAGAGATAAAACTATAAACTAAGTAGGAGGGTGTATAATGTGTGTGTAAACGTGTTTTGGTGCAAGGAGCAGGCGAATTTAAAACCCGGTGTCAAATACAATGTCAAATGATTTGAATAACCAAAAGCTAGCTCCCAGCTAGGACAGGTGCATAGATCAACAGATAGCAAGATAGAGAAAGAGAGAGAGAGAGAGAGAGATAGAGAATTCCGGAATAACACTGGAAAATTAACCATATATACAAGTAGCTAAATAAATACTTGAGGTTTCGGAGTGGTGGTTCAACTTTAGAATAAGAAAAATAAGTTAAGAGAATATTTTACAAAAGAAGTTTTTTTTTATTTTTTTTTTTTAACTGAACCAGCACTTACATCAGTTAATTCAAATTCTTCACCATCGTTGACACCGGGTATCCGTGTTTTACCCTGACAAATGCCAGGATAATCACCAATATGTTGGGTAAGAAATACCATTTCTAGTTTTTTTTGATATTTTTTTTATATAAGTTTAGAACAAGATTTAAGGCTTACATAAATGTCGAAAATAAGTAAGATAGTCGATATGGACCGACTGTTAAATACTTTGTACCAGTTAGGGATTATGTGATGATTGGTAGTAAGGAGAGCGGTTTTACTAGAGCTGCAAAACTTAGTTTAGGAAACCATACTATATAAATATTTTTTAAGAAGTAATACATTGAATCTGTAGGTACCCTTTGACAGAATATTATATTTATGTTCTAGATAGATTTATATGTCAGTGGGCAAAGGTAAAATATTGCAGTTCTATTTTTAACTCTAAAAACTGAGATACTTGATTAACTTTTGCATTTTTGGAAATTTTTGTATTTTCTTAAATATTTTTTATTATTTTAGGCAGGTAGTAAAAAAATATTTAAAATCATAGTGGCAAAAGTGCAGCTTTAAAAAGCTTCTCTGACAGTTTTTTTTTTGTATGTGTATTTCAATATTTTCTCAGTTGCCAGTGGCAACTTTTCTGCTCATTTTGCCGACCCCTGATTTAAGGTGTAGGATTTGATCTATATTTAAATAGGCAAAGGTAAAACATTTTAATTCTATTTTTAACAATAAAAATTGAAATACTTCATTAACTTTTTCATTTTGGAAATTTTTGAAATTTTTTTTTTTTTTAATTATTATTTTGGGCAAGTAGGAAAAAATATTTAAAATCATAGGGGCCAAAAAGCAGCTTTAAGAAGCTTCTCGAACGGTTTTTTTTTGTATATGTATACCAATATTATCTTAGTTGCCAGTGGCAACTTTTCTGCTCATTTTGCCGACCCCTGATTTAAAGTGTAGGATATGAAGAATCAAAGATATGATGCTAAGTGCGTTGTTTAATTTCTTAAAAATAAACACATGCCTTTAATTATTATTTTTCCAGAATTTATAATACGAAAAAAAGGGGAAGTTTTTCCAGAAAAAAAAACAATTCAAAAGTTAAGGATTTGCCTTCAAAGGTTTAAAAAAATGCTTAAACCCTTACGATTTTACTGGAAAACCGATATTCCAAACAGTTCCACGGATTCCAGGGAATCTTTTATGTTTCTAAAACAAAATTTTGGTTGCTTTATGTTTGTAATAAATCAAGAATCATTTTTGGATAAATCATGAGAGCCATGGATAGTTTTGCAGCTCTAAATAATACCTAGTTTATTTAGCTAATAACTTTACTAATCACTTCAGGTACAGACTCAATTATATTTACATTTTATAACCTTGGTTCCTTTGGTACAAAGTATACAAAATCAGAAAGTAAAATGTATGTGTCTCACTACCTAATCACCTAAAAAAAAGGGACCCTAAGTTAAAGTTTAAGTAAGGATTAGAAGTTATAGGTTAGGATTAGGCTAAGAGCTGGCTGAATGAATTATGTTTTTTTTTTTTTTTTTAACAACATGAAAGGACACAACATCAAGGGAGAGTTACAATGATTTAAAAATGAGTCAAGTTTGTGTTTTTTTTAAATGAAGATGGTTTTTCTTTTTGAGGACAGGTACGACAAGTTAGGTATGTTAAGTAACCATGTTCTGTATGGCCTTACATCCACTGCGACCCATTCTTCGCCATCATTAACGCTTGGTATGGTCGTTTTGCCTTGTGATACAATGCGATAATCGTAAATGTTGTTCGATAATAAACAATAATCTGTTGTTTTTTTTTTATATATAAAATTAAAAGCGAACAAAATTATACGATTATTTTTTGCGGTGTTGTGTTGGTTGGGGTATATATGTAAAGGTAGAAAAGTTCAGATTTAATAATGTTCTATGGTCCATTTGGTTGTTGAGGTTAGTGTGGATATGTATATGATGGGTAAGCCTTCTACGTTTCCAATGTATCCGTTTCTTGGGATATTTTGTGTGGTTTTTTGGTAGAACTAAGCATATATAAATTTTTTTTTTTTTGTATAGTGGCCTAAGATATTACGTTTAGCTAGAGCAATAAGTTAACCAAATAATTACTCAAAAACAAGTAAGAAATATTAGAATATTTTTGAAGGGGGCAATTACATCGGTGAGGGAGAATTCCTCAGCATCATCGATACTGGCCACAGTAACCTTGCCCTGGGAGACAATGTGGTAATCGTAGATGTTATCGGTCAACAGACAAATGTCTAGACAGTTTTTGTAAAAGTAGAAAATATGTATTCAAATTAAGATATAAGTGTCAGGTGTATATGTTTTTTTTGTGTGTGTGTATATATAGAAAACCTAAAACCTGCTCTGGGATATCAAATGGTATGATATGTGAAAAGTGATTTGTAAGTGATTTGATGAAGGATGCCATAGAATTGGGTATACCTTTAACACCGGCAACGGAACCAGACATAATCTGGTAGAAGATGTGGTAAGAACGCTCCAGAGATTGCTGAGAGATGACACGGGCCTTCTCCAGCAGATCTGTAATGGGAAAGAGGAAGGAATTTGATAAGTTAAGACATCAATTTAAAATTTATATAATAAAGCAAATAATGTTTTTAAGAGTTAGCCGAGATTTACAGATATTTCATGCTTTCAAGCTGATTTAAATATAAAATATCATTTTAAGTCAGGCGACCTAAAGGTGTCCAACCTTATTTAAAGCAAACTTAATGAGGCTTAGAGGCGCAAAGCTGTTTAAAAAAACTTCATAAAGGTTGATTCATCGTGTAAATCCAGACTTAGTTTCTTTTTGAAGTTTTATTCAATTCCGTTAAAAATAAAAATTCCATCCATACATTTAGGTTATGACCGTCATAGAACTAAGATTGCTAGGTTTTTTTATCATTGAACTATATTGTTGTATACGAACAAATTATATTTCGAGCTTAAGAAATTTTATTATAGAGAAACAATCTAGAAATTCTGAATTTTGTTCTCAGATTCGAAAAATCCAAATAGTCGCACTTAAAATTGAATAGACCCAATAATTTGACTAAAACTTTTTAATAGGAAAATATTTAACAGCTACTTTCCGAATTTCAAAATTAATTTTCGTGCATTCTTTTTTATATCAAATCCAAGTTTTAATATGTAGGTGACAAGCAAATCCAGTCGTTCTTTTCTGTTAAAATAATTCAACTTGGCATTGAGCATTAAAGATTACTCCCCTTCCCCTTACAACAGTTATTACTATCCAGTAAATTGAAATTACCATTACCATAACAATTAGAATTACGATTCTTTGGGTATTTACGAATTTAATTACCATTACAATTACAATTTTTTCGTAATTAAACATTTCATTACCATTACATTTTTTTAATGTAATTAATACTTGGAACCGAAACTACTACAAATATTTGAAAATACCGCAAAATTAAAATTATTAAATTATTAAAGAAATTGTAATTGTAATGAAAGTTTTAAGTGCGAAAAAATTGGAATGATAATGGTAATTAAATTTTTAATTACCCAAAAACTCGTAATTATAATGGTAATGGGAATTTTTATTTACCGATTTGGTATTTCTTTTCAGTAACCTCTACATTGTTAGAAGTAAAGGCCTCGTTCAAGATGGCAAACAAATTTAATTCGGTACTTTACTTCATATCAATAAGGAAAAGGAAAAGAATGTTGGCTGTTACAGCCCCAAAGGGCCCAGCCGAGCTTTTCTCAATCTATCAATAAGACAGGTTTTCAAAAGAATACAGATTTCAGAGCTTTACCAAAGTGTTTCTATTCATACGAAGTATAGTTCCGAAATAAATTTTTAAGTCTTGTGGAAGGAGGCCTTTAGGAATAATCTTTTGTCAAATCTTAGTTGTATTGTGTATATATAGTTTGACTGCACTTAAAAATGCTTAAAACCGAAATAGAAAATTGAACCGAACTGATAACGGAACTGAAATTCGTTTCTGGATTAATTAGTAGATCTAGTTTTTAAGCTCGTTCACTTTAAATAAGATTTTATTAATATTCAATATTATTTTAATTATTATTTGTTTGTTTTATTTTTAAAAATGATTTAAGAACAAAACGATATAAATTCAATGTAGAATGGGTTTTATTTTCTGAGTTTATATTTGTAAATCTTTAACCGGAATATAGAATTTTAAAAGAACAACTTGTTTTGAGTCCATTTTATATTTTTATAATTTTTAAGAATTAATAATTATTTTATTTATTCATTATATGAATTTGAATAATTATAGCGACATATATTCAATTACAGTCGAACCTATATTTAGGATGGAATTTTTTCTTGTTTAGTTTAAGTTTACATTTGTAAATCTTTAACCAGAATAGAGAATTTTAAAGGAACAACTTGTTCTGAGTCCATTTAATAATTTTATAATTTTTTCAAATTAATAATTATTTTATTTCTTTACTATATTAATTTTAATATTTATTACTATCTGTATTCAATTATGGTCATACCTAAATGTAGCATGCGATTTTTTTTCTGAGTTTACATTTGTAAATCTTTTACCGGAAGAGCGAATTTTAAAGGAACAACTTGTTCTGAGTCTATTTAATATTATTATCATTTTTTCAAATTAATAAAAAATTTATTATATTTATTTTATGAAATTATTTAAATAATCAAAATTATTTTATTATATTTATTTGATTTAATTAATAAAAATTATTTTATTTATTTATTTATTATATATATTTTGTAATTATATCAAAAAAATGTTTTCTCATAAATTTTAAATTATAGGCTAACTCAAAAATATTTGTAAAAGAAGCAAATACTTACAGGTCTCAATATCAGCACCAGCCAGTTTACCAGTGGGACCGAAATGAATACGGATGAATTTACCCTGTTTGGCAGAGACAAATACATATTTAGTCAACAGTTTTTCTTTAAGTATCACATTTCCCTGTATACTTACGAAACGAGAAGAGTTATCGTTACGCACGGTCTTGGCGTTACCGAAAGCCTCAAGCACAGGATTGGTTTGCACAACCTGATCTTCCAGGGAGCCCTTGTTCTTTTGGGCCTCATCCTTCTTGGTCGAAGCGCCAACAGTGGCGAAGTACGCAATGACCTTCTTCGTGTTCTCAGTCTTACCAGCACCAGACTCACCGGTAATCAACATAGATTGATTCACGTGGTTGGTCAACATGTCGACATAGGCACCGTCAGAAATGGCAAAAATATGGGGTGGCACTTCATTACGACGCTTGCCACGGTACATCTTAGCGCAACGGTTGGTATAGACAGGGTAGCGCTTGTAGGGATTGATGGCAACGCAGAAAAGACCAGAGTAGGTCTGAGCGTGGCACAAAGAAAAAGAAAACATATTAATACAAGTTTTTTCATAAGAAAGTTTTGTTAGCAGAAGGTTAGCACACTGTTTAGTTTACTCCAGAAAGTGGGTACAATATATTGAACTTCTTTGGAGACTGTTTTTCAGTATGGAACAGTCACTTTCTGGAGCAGAGTCTAAACAGGTAAATCATTTTTTTTTTGTGGTTTTAGTGACAGTCTTGTGGTTGGGTCTACCAGTTTTGTTGGTGGTGGGAAAAGATGAAGGTCTTAGGGTTCAGCTTCCTTTTTTTTGTACCAATTCTAGTGGTGTTTGTTTGTATGTGTGTGTTTGTGTGTTGGGTAACCGTTTTTTCTTCCAGCTTAAAGTTCATCTGACTGGACGGCTAAATTTTTTGTGATTTATTTTATTTAATTAAAAGCCAATTTAGTGCAAACAACTACCAGAGATGAAAGTTAGCTTAAGGATTAGTTTAGACATAGAATAAAGCTTGAGATGATTATGTGGAAATTTTGATATTTTTTTAGAGCCTTCTTTCAATAGAGCTTTAGTTAAGGGTTTGAAGCTTTAACTTAAGTTGTGAATAGCTACATTTTGATGAGTTGTGTTTTTGGGTTAGAATAAAGCATGGAATAACATAGAACGCTGTTTTTGTTGGTGGTGTTGGGGGGGGGACATTGTCATACCGGTATGACAATTACTTACATAGATGAGCTTGTTGTAGTATCTCTGTCTCAAGTTATGGAGCACAGAGGCATCGTTAAGGTATGTCAAGTTAGACATATCCTCGGCTTTTTCGTATTTTGGAGGGTTCACTTGCTGGAGCTGATCTTTCTTGAAGTCTCGTGTCTAGTTTTTTTTTTTTTGTACGTTCATTGTGGTATCGTTTCGTCGTGGTTTAGTGTTAAGGTCATGGTGTTATGGTGTTAAAGAGAAGAAATACCCCCGGAAAAAAAAAACGTATTAGTGAGTTTCTCATAATTATAAACTTACATAGATAAGCTTATGATAATAACGCTGACGCAAATTGTGCAACACACAAGGTGTATTCAAAACGGTCATGTCGGCCATATCTTCAATTTTTTCGAATTTGGGTGGATTAACTTTTTCCACCTTCTCGGATTTGAAATCTTTTACCTAAATGCAGGTGTTTTGATGTTTAGCAAGTGTAAAAGTTTATTTGTGTTTGTTTTTTGTTGTTGTAAATTACCTCTCCACCAGGCAAGCCAACGGAGACAATATCACCCTTGGTAGCCTTAATCTCACCAAGGAGATAGCCCTCCTTCTCGTCGGGCACCCAACAACTCTTCTTCGAATCATAGGGTTTCGATTGATCGATACGTCTTTGTTCCAAAGAAACGAACAAGTATGGGGTGGGATCTTCATCCTCTTGATTTGCGGCTGGCTTCGGCATCTTGGCTAAGATTCGCTTTTAAACTTAAAAACTCGAGAAATAAAATTTGGGACTTTTTTGGAGAAAAATTCTTTCTGTTAATCGCGTCGTGAGCCCCAAAACTTCCCTGTAAACAAAAAGAGAGAAAAGTTTATTAAAAAAATATGTACATACAATATATTATTTTTGAATATTATTTTGACCCAGGTGTGTGTGTGTGTGTGTGTGTAATCGGATATTTGTTCAATTTTCATTCAAAAAATTTCAGCCAGTTACATAAAAATCCAAATATTCACTATATACTGATTCACTCACTTCTAAAACGACCGAGTTGCTAGAACGCAATGAACGCCACGCGAACTTTTCAACAATTTGCTTTATTTTTAACCGACAAAAATTTTCTCGAAAATAATTTCGAAACCTAAACACATGTCTGTTATATATATGTATATAATTCGAAAGCTTTTTTTCGCTTTGGCATACATAGATATGTATATATATATATATATATACATATATATCTTTCTCTTTCTCAACGTCTGTGGTTATTTTTAAATCAAATTTGTATATACGAAATTGTGTGTAGAATTTCGACTACTGCACAGGTATTTTTTTTTTTTTGTGTATGAATTCATCTCATCTCTCTATAGTAAATTCGAATTTGGCTATTACAGCATTTCGGGGTAGAAGCTTTCGATGAAGTAATATTTAGCGCCATCTCTTTCTAGATTTGTTTTCATTTCGTATTCAAACAAATATACTAAGTTAACCCATTTTTTTTGAGAAATCTTTTTAAAGATTTTTCGACAATTTTAGTTAAACGTAACCAAAAACCACAAAAATTGGGTATTAAATTGCAACCATAGGTCGAAAAGTAAGCGAACAACTTTTATTTTGTAACCACACCTTTTTATAATTTTGATTGAATTTTTAATATGATATCGAAAAATATTTAAAAAAAAATTTTTAACTTGTTTCTTGCATATTTTTTTCCAAATCGAAAATTGAGGAAACCTATTTTTAATTATTTTTACCAAATCAAAAATATTCTTTTCATATTTTTTCAATAATTTGTTTTAATCAAAACATATTGAATTTGATAGAATTTTGGAAACACTTTTTTGCACGTGTTTTTGACACTTTTTTGAAGACACAACACTGGCACAGAATTCTAGATCATAAAAAAGGAACTTTTACTTTGAAACCAAACCTCTTAGTTATATTTTTCTCAATGCACATAACTTATTTGACCTCGAGCCGGCTAAAGCTTCTAAGCTTTAGATTAAAATGGTGTATCAAGCCAGAGTTATCTTTCAAATTGGCCGTCAGATAAATAGTAAATTTAACCTGTTTTTAACTAAACATTTAAATTTTAATAGAAATTTGCACTTACTAATTCTGATATATAGTAAAATAACTAAACCAATTTTGATATGTTTTTGTCACTTGAACTATTTATCGGGATATTATCTATAAATTTGAACGTTATTCGATTTGTAACACATTAAAGAGTTAGAAATTTGAATTAAATTCTTCGGACAATTATCAAGCTATGACCCGATTGTCTGAGTACTCAAATTATATTTTAATATGACTTTTTGTAAGTTTACGTAGAATATGAGAAATCGGCCCTAAGTTTATCTAATATATAAAAGTTACCTAGAATATGATAAATCGGCGCTTAATCATGGTAATTTATCCGCTAATGATTGTTGAGTTGGCAAGAGTGGTAAGCGCATTCCTTCACTATTCCTCACGTGTTGTTATTGAAAGATTTCGCGGAATGTTTGATTCTGGCTTGTACTCAGAAAAGTTCCATAAAAATATCAACAAATGTGTAAATATCTCCTAAACAATTTTTGGAATTTTTTGTAATTAATATTGTTGTTTAATCGGTCTTAAAACAATTTTTTAATTCAAAAAAGAATTAAAATATGTTTTAAAAAATATTTAAAAACTGAGAAAAAACTAAAAGTACTAAAAAAACTTAAGAATCAATCTTAAAAATTTTGTACTTAAAATCAAGACAAAATCGATTTAAATTTGATTTAGAATGTGAGAGGATGTATTGAATTGAGCGGGCAATAAAGTTGGTGGGTGAAGAGATGAATTTCATACTTGGTTCAAGAACTTGAAAGATTTGACCTAAATTTTATTTACTCTTCCATAGATATTTACAATTGAAAATTGGTTTTGAATATCGAAAATTATTGATGTAAGTTAAATCCCCTTTTTTTTGTGAGTATAAAAACAGAGTGCAGAGAAGCTTAAATTATTGTATAATTAGCATTTACTTTTCTATATTTATTACTTTTTCATTTTTATGAAACATTTTGGTTAATTGTTTTACAAAAACATTAGATCAATTTATCTGTGGTAGATATTTCGAAATAGTACTGCCAAATTGTAAAGTAATTGGTATAATGTATAGATGGGAATGCAGTTTGTTTAAAAATGGCTTACTATTTATATCCTAGGCCTTCCCATGAAATGATTGTTTCAAAGAAACAATTTACTAGGTACGAAGGCTTATGAGAAATGTTTGTACTTTATCCCAAGGTTCATTTCTAAACAAAATGTGAATTCAAAATTCATATTTAGGCCTGTTCTCGCTTCCGAATTCGATCGATCGGAGTTATTAAAGTTATATTTAAAAAGTTATTAAATTTGAAGTTAATTGCAGAATAGCCCAATTGGTTTTTGGAAACAGAAACAATTACCAATTCCGATACCGTATGATTTGATCAAAATCGAAAACAGAAAAGCGCTGATAATCAGCTATAACCACAGCCAAATTTGTAAGTTTTTTGTTTTACAAAATATCCTAACCTCACTTTGTAATTATTGTGCGTCTTTTAAAACTTTTCTCAATGCAAACTGATTCGATAAGAAAATCGAATACAGATCTTTAAGATATCATGTTCAAAATTAGAATTTTTGAATCGTATAAACTAAGGCCCATTTTTCGAGGATTCAGTTAATATCAACAAATTAATTAACTTGGAATACTATGTAGTATAAGAGGTGATATCACATACCGTTTATTTTTACTTATCTTCACTTTTGTTAGGATGAACTAACGGTTTTTAGTGGTATTCAAAAATATGGATAAACATAACGATAACGTTTCGCTTCTTAAAATTGTTTACGCATCTGATTTTTTGTTTTGTCTTCTTAAATAAGATTTTTTCAAGCCGAACACCTTTTGTTTGAAATAAGGTTCGGTTCAAAAAATATTTTTCGACACTTTTTCAAGACCTTATATAATTTAATTAATGTTTTCTCAGTTTGACCGGAAAATAGGGAACTATTAGAGGACGCGGAATTTGAGGAATCCAACTTTCTCAAAATTTTTTAAAATCCTTGGAACATTCCGTAATAATTCTGTAATGTAATCGGTCTCAAGTTATATCCAATAGAAAAAGAACCTTAATAGTTAGGGTCCAGTGGGAGAATAAAGCCAAATCTGATTAACTGATATAAGATGCTATTGACTAAGGTTCGTACTTAAACCTTAAATCCACGAACCAAACCAACAACTTTAAGAAGGGTTCGAACCTTCGTACCGATGGTTCAATTCATTTAGCTATTATGTGGTTAAGAAAGATCTGTTTCCAAATTGGTTCTAGATAAGGTCAAGTGAAATTAGGTTAGGAAATTCCTAGATCTAACAAAATTACTTAGATGATTCTAAAAATAAGTCCATCCAGTTTCTTTAAAATAATTATTATTTAAAGAAAAGGTATTTAATTTTTTTTAAATGAGAAAAACCTTTCCTATTCATTGATTCTGTTAAATTTAGTCATATTGTAGTTCTCTAGGAACTTTAAAAGATCTAACTATAAAATTCAATTATCTATTTTTAGACTTGTTATTTAATACTAACTTTAGACAAAGCTAAAAAGTTATTGTACATAAATTTATTCCAATTTTTTTAAGCTCTCACTAGCGTTCTTTTAATTTAGTATAATAAATTGGAATTGTTGTATCTTCTTTTAAAATTTCTCTAAAATTGAGGTTTGGTTTTCAACTATTACACAAGAGGGGGTGGTTCCATTTTTCTCAACTGAAAATTCTAGCAGAATTTTGTTTTAATAATCCATTTTAAAGGCGTTTTTTTTTCTTGGCTTTTTGAGTAGTAGAAATAATCCAGCGTAATCCGGGTCACTGTTTTTCATATTTAGTTCAAATCCTTTCTCAGGCAGGACCACTTTTCTTACACACACACACACACATACACATATTGTACACTTTTATTTTGTCATTTGAAAAATTTCAGTTTTTAGTTTCTTAAATATTTTTTTTTTTTTTTTTTTTTTTCTTTTTTAGATTGATTAAATTGTCTTTTGTGGTACACTCTGGTGCCGCTGGTGGGTCAATAATATCCAAAAAATCAAATCGCACATCAAAGGTGTTGCACTTACGCGCTCGAAAGCCGTTCTGAACCGTGCAACCGGTAAACTTGCCTTTTATACGAGGCAATTTGATACCCCCCAAACGAATCGTGGAAAAAAGCTCTTTGGCATTCGTGTGCGTGAGACGATATTTCACATTGGTTTTTCTTGCTCCCTTTTTCGGTCTAGCATAAGTTGGGGGCATTAGCAAGTGGGCATCGCTCTGTGTGTGTGAGTAAGTGATGCAATCGCTTGGGGCAGGATCTATACAAGAGAGGAGAGAGAGAGAGCGAGCTTTAATTGCGTGAGTAATATCAGCGCTTCTCTCTATCTCTACCCCCACATGTGTCGATCAGGTAAATCCTTGTCATGTTGACTCTCTCTCCCCAGAATATGTTCTTTACTTGTGTGTGAGTTCATTTGGTGATCATTTTTCGGGGCTCTTTTCTATACACCTTCAATGCCAATTTGATCTCACACACATTATTGGGTGGAAGCTTCCTTCTAAATGGCGATCATTTTACGATCAGTTAATGCTTAGCAGTTCGACACTGGCCATCAGCTGTTCGAATCATAATCTGCCCAATGAACTATTGTTGTCTCTCAGACCCAGATCGATAGTTTTTCATTTTATTTCGTTCTACACGAGCGCCAGCGCCCCATCACATTTACACAGAGATACTTTAGATGCCAAATCAAATCAAATACTTTGTTCGGCGTCCTTCAGTGCGATGCAAATACTGTAAATGTATTTTCATGGCCAACTAAATGTATCAACCGTCGACTAAAGGGCGCCCACTTTAGCCCCTGTAAATGATTCATAATTCTCTACTTAGTTACACACAAGTAAAATTAAACATTTTCGAGACAGCAAATTGTCAAATTCCCACATAACAAAAATGCCTGAAAATTGCCATATTTTTGGGCCTTAGATTATTGCAAAGGTTTTTTTTCTTTTTTCTCTGTGAAAATTCTTCTCATAATGATTTGGAACGCTCGAAATATTTGAAAATTAACAAACAAACACCACAAAAAAAATTTATATATATGTACACGAAACGAAAAATTCATACAACAACAAATTTTCGAAACATTTCAGCAATATTTATAGTGGTAAAAGATCGACTAGGGTTTCCTTCCCCCATACACCCTCAGCCAACCAACCGATACACTCACAAAAAAAATAGTCTTTAAGACTAATGAAAAGTATTCTACACAAATACTATTCTGACACACATGCAAGGTGGAGAAAGAAAATGGGATGGATGTCGACCAGTGTATCACGCATACGCAGTGTTGACAATGTTTCTGTTTTAACGACTGATAGGGATTCCCGCAAGAAAAACTGCGGGATCGGGACGAATGATTTTTTTTTAAGGTCACCTTTATAGCATTACGGAAACGAGCCCTTCAATTGTTTTTTGATATAACGATGATTCTTCAAGTCAGAATTTTTTAAATATTTTTAACTGCAAAAATTATCTGTAAATATAAATATATAAATTAAAAAAAAAATTATGGAAAATTTTTTTTTATTGAATTTTAATTAAATACGAAACAAATTTTTATATTAGTTTTAGATATTTTAAATCGATACACAATAAAAACATTATGAGAATTTAAATAAAAGCGTATTTCGAGAAAATTGAAAATTGGAAAACAGTAAATTATCGACGAATTATCTCGATACCAGGTTCGTTTAGCAACATATTTTTTCATGTCGATTTTAGTGTTAAGCGGATTAAAATGACTTTAGAAAAAGTTGGGTTTACATAAATCGAAAAATTTAATTTTTGATTATATAAATGCTGTAACAAGCATTTTATGTCAGATTGAATTTGAGAAAATAAAAAAAAAAGTTGTTTTGTTTTTATAGATTTGATCCCATAAAATTAAAACCACTCACTAGCACATTTTTGACTAAAAAAATATTTGACCAAGTTTTTTCTTTGTAATGTTCATATTTTTGAATTTTAAAAATAAAAGCAAGACAAAAGGTAATAATTAAAAAAATTCAAAAATAAAATTAGATTATTGATAAAAATTCAATAACTAGCCGATAGAATTTTTTTCTTGACGATTTTGTGTTTACTTACGAAAATTGTAGGTGTTTTATGTTAAAAATTGGTATTGGGAAAAATCGACTTCCATTTAAAAATTGTTATAAGGGCAGCGGGGGTGCACATTTTTCTAATCTAAAATAAACAAGACCTGCTTATGCTATACACATAATATAGTCTCCAGTGAAAGATAGTCTCAGAGACAGACAACGCGGACAGACGGACAGACAGACAGACACGGACATACCGACATGTCTATATCGACTCGGCAATTAATCTGATCAAGAATATATATGCTTTATAAGGTCTCAAATGTTTCCTTCTATCTGTTACATACTTTTGCACGAACTTCTATGAATACCTTTTTAACCATTTTAATTATAGGAGTAAATAAAAATTTGGGGTAATTTTATTTAGTTTTGTAAAACATTACTATAAATGAGCAATGTTTTTAGAATATTATGACTTAATAAATGTAATAAATCAAATTTGATTTCCAATCTAAAACGGACTTTTATTGCCAATAACAAAAATGTTAATAACGCCAAAATTAAACAATTGGAATTAAAAATAGTTTTTAAATAACAATAGCACTTTCAATTAATTTTTTTGACGTTTTACACTATGTAATGGCTGCCAAAAATGTCCTCAATCGAAAATATTTAACTTTCGCAATTTATTGAACGTACCCACTTAAAAATTTTTGGACTAAAAAATTAATGTTTTCGAAAAATAATAACTTAAGGTTTGATTATGACTTAACAAATTTTATGCATGTCCTTATAAAATGAACTAATACGAACCTTAAAAATAATCATTATATAAGGCACCTGATTATTGCAATTTCAAAATGAGAAGGCAGTTACTGACCAGCAAAGTCTACTGAAGATAGAACCGGGAAGTTCTTGAAACAGCTGTGTTTAACGACCCCTCCTTGATTATTGTTATTGTGTGTGTCTTGTTACTTATTGGTAAAAATAACTAATATGTTTTCAAGCCGGCTAAAACAAACGCATATTCGCATATTTGTTTAATTTATCCGGACTACGTGTCGTATGAGTAATATACGAAACTGCCAACATCGGTACCTACTAAAACTGAAAATAAAATTTGTTGATCTCCGGTTATTTACTTATAATTATTTCCTATTTATATAAGAATGTTGATCATATATAAGAGATTGTCCACTTTTTTTGGAACTCGGTATGTAATTGAAAATTTATTATGTCTTAAAGTGTTTGCATGATTTTAGAAGTATTTACAAAAATATGAAATTTGGTAATTTTAATTAAATATTCAACAAAGTTTTTTCTTTTAGTGCTGCACGCCCCCGCTGTCAATGCCCAATTTTTTCTACAAAAAAAAACATTTGTATAAAACTTTCAAAAAAATTTATAAACCAAAAGGCATAAAGATTCAAACATATTCTTCTTTTCTCCTTCGCTCTTTTTCGCACATATAAAATAATCATCATGTTCGGTTGAGGTTTCTTCTGTGTTTTATTTTTCGTTCAGACTGTTGAAACAGAATCTGCGACATTGGCGAAAAGAATTTTCAACAATTTAAACAAAGAACAATTTTTCGTTGTGTTTTGACATAAGTTTTTCATTTTATATTGTTAAGTTGGGAGGAGGATTATGCATATATACATACTTAACTATATAGTATATAAATATGTAGAATGAACATTAAGTAGCCATTAATTATGGTAGTTCTAGATAGTTCCCCTTCGCTTTAGTGCCCAACTAACTGGTTAAATTGCACTTATACTACACTAATTTGTGGTGTTCCCATTTCTAAAGCAAAAAAAACAACAAAAAAACAAAGAGCACATTTTCGGTTTTGAGTCATTGACGCAAAGCAATTTTGCATTTTAGTGTCAAGATGTTTTCGGGTGGATTTTAGTTTTTTTTTTGGCGGTCTCCCCAAAATGTGGGTACGAGGCAGCAACAATAATTGCACATGCAATGGGCTATTTCAAAGCAGTCAGAGAGAATGATGTGTTTCGAGAATTGAGAATGCCAGCACCTGAAGGTAGATGCCAACTAAACTGCACATTGAATGACAGTTGGTTGGCAACTAGAGGGGAAGAAGGAACTGAACACAAAGTGTTCCCAACCATCTATCATAGGCGACAGGCCTGAAGTATTTTCTAATTGAGAATTATGAGTGCACTTGTCACAATTTCCCAATATCCCCCCATTTGTATTGTTCCACACAATCTTTTTCGCTCTAGTCTTACATAACGCGTACGCGATTCAGGAAGCATTCATTCATTTTGTCATGTTAAGCATTATTTACGAGAGCCAGCGCATGGGATACCTGAAAACACATTTTTTTTTTTTGCAACATCTTGCCAGTGAATTGGGGACTAGGGATGGTGGCGCGGGGGCCGAGCTGCACTTTCCGACCGAATGCACGACGTTGACCGACGGCAACGACAACAGCAGCGACAGCCTGACGATGGATATTTTTATATCGACAATTTGGATAAGTTCCAATGCATTTAGACTAGAGTTATCTATAGAATATTTGTATGTATTTTGGTCACGGTTGCCGTTTTGAAAATATTTTGTGTACCAACCAGAGAGAATAAATTTCGATCAGGGTTACTTGATCATATCCCACATAGTATAAATTAGATTATAAATTAAATAAAGTCCTTATGTTGCTGAATTGGAATCAAATTAAACATCGATTTCTATATAGTTTCGTTTCTGTTTTAATCCTTTGCACTTATTTTAAATTCATGATTAATTTTAATTCAAGCACTAAATTTCTCATATTTTCAAAATATAGTTTAAAAAAAATTTAATCAAAATAAAAAATAAGACTAAAGAATCGTGAAACGAACACGAACTACTCAACAAGACGTGTTCGTGTTGCAACAACAGATTTGTAGCGTGTCATTTTAATGTCCGTAAAATAAAGAAGAACAAGATTTGGAAGGGTGGAGGCATTGTAGTCAGAGTCAAAAAAAAAAACTTTCTAGGTTGGGAGTGCCTCACGAAATGATAGAAATAAATGGCATGCAATTTCTTAAATTACACTCGCGGAACCTAGTTTTGGGCATAGTTTCATTATATAAAAGAGGGACTAAATGCGCTGAAGATTTTTCAGTCATCTTACACGTATCTGGAAATCCTAGATCAAACACCTGATTGTAATATTCTCCTGCCAAAAATGATACGACACCCCGACAATTTTAGTTTCAACCCTCGTAGGAGAATAGCATAATACAACAAAATCAAGTATGCAAAATGGAAGCTTAATGAAATCTGCTTTAAATGCGATGTTCTTATCTCTTATTGCGTCTCGCGTTTTCAAGTAGCGGTAAAAAAGTACAAAAGTTCAGTTTTTGTTATGGCTGAAAGTGTAACAAAGCTATACGAAACATTTCAATTTGTTGAATTTAGCTGAAATATAAGAATTAATAGAGCCACCTTGAGCCATTGCTTCCTCGAAAAGTCTCTTAGGCATTGAATTCAATCAATTTTTCAGTACATTTTGGTCTAAAAGAGACCATTAGCCAAAATTTCGACTTTGAGGCTTTGTACATTCTCAAATTGGTTGTTATTAGCATAAACTCGCCCGGCTTAGATACCCCAAATGTTTTCAATTGGGTTTAGGTCAGGGGAGCACGCTGGCCAATCCAAAACATTTATGTGGTGATCACTTAAGAAGCGCTGGGTCTCTCTGCTCTTGTGAAATGATGCATTATATTGCATAAAAAAAAGATTTCTTTCAATATTACTTTCCAAAAATGGCAGAAGACGATCCTCAAAATCTTTATTGGAGCTTGTGAAGCACCGATCGAGCGTTCCAGACGCATTAAAGGCTCCCCAAACCATTGCGGATCCGCCTCCAAAACTGCGTTTGGAAAACACAGGTGGATCCTTACGCAAATCTCTCCACTATCTAACACAACGTGTTCGACCGATTTTCCGCGATATTTCGCTAACATTAAAGCCAGCATCGTTGTAGGCTTTTATCCTTCCCTTTTCCTCCTGGGATAACAATCTTCCATGCTGCTTTTTATTATAAATTAATTAAATTCTAATACGAAATATTAACAAAATTAATTTAAACCAAATCTTTCTCCAGTCGCAATAATTGAAATGTGTCGTATAGCTTTATTACACTTTCACAAAATTTTTTTTTTTGTTTAATTTATTTTTTTTTTAAAAAAATTTATTTTTTTAAATTAAATTTTTTTTTTTTTTTTTATTTTTTTTTTTTTTTTATTTTTTTTTTTTTTTTTTTTTTTTTTTTTTTTTTTTTTTTTTTTTTTTTTTTTTTTTTTTTTTTTTTTTTTTTTTTTTTTTTTTTTTTTTTTTTTTTATTTTTTTTTTTTTTTTTTTTTTTTTAACTTATATATAAATAGATATTACAAAATATAAAAAGAGCAAAAAGACAAGAGATAATAAAGTGTAAACAAATAAAAGAACCCCCCCCAAACCGGTGGGGTAAATTAATTAATCCCAAAAACCAACAAAAACACTCGCAGAAGTGGTCGGAAGGGATTTATGAAAAAGTAGTTAAGAAAGGGTATGATTCTCAAGAATTAAAGACTTAAAGCCCGCATCCGAAATATTACCATTAAGGATATCAAGACAATGTTGATTACTTTTTATGATTCGAAGGATATTGTCCACAAGAAATTTATGAAAGAAGAAAAACACGGGAACACCAAAAAGACACCACCCCCCCCCAAAACCAAACGCCCCCCCCAACCCAAAATTTGTAAAAATTTTATTTTTTTCCAGCGACTATTCGTATCTTTAATTAGGCAGTTAGGAACATTTATCATAAAAATCCGCATACAAATTAAATTACCTAAAAAATTAAGAACATACTTTTAATTAACTCAGATGATAGATCATGCTTTGCGTTGATTAATTGCCTTGGCTCAATTGAAAATCATACATGCATAATTGCAACATAGAAGAAAAACATCTTAATTTGCTCGCTTAAAAATGCCAAATATCGTTTATTAATTGGTCAATAAAATCGAATCATTTAATATTAGTCATTGAAGTGTGCAAAATCATAAGAAAAATTATGTAAAATAAATTTTGTAAGCATTTGTCACCCAATTAAATTGACTGCAGAATCAAAAAAAAAAAAATAAACGAAATGAATAACTGAATAGTAAAATGCAGAATGCAGCAGGCCATAAACGATATCTATATGCGAATACTGTCGAGACTTTTATTAATGATGAGTGAAAATAAGAAATGAAAATATTTGAACCAGCCGCCCCCTTGAGTATGTGTGTATATGCCACACATTGATTAATCATATAAAATGAGTCAGTACACAGAGCAGATATTGAGATTGTAAAAAATATTTTTGTCAAAATTTATGAGCGACAAGCAAAATGTATTTTTAAAACATTTTTCATGTTACTCCTCCAAAATCATTGAAATGGGTCAGCATCTCTCTAAGCCTAAAACCTAGGTATCTGGCAGTGAGATGGTCACATTCACATTCTGTACATACATACATACATTCATATATATGTATATATGTAGACGAAATCTAAAAAACACATTCATATGCGTTTAATATAGCCAGCCGACAGTGTTCTAAATTTAAAACAAAAGCTATTTAGTTGCGAAGAAGTTCAACACAAAATGAACGTTTTCGTTGGGTCTGCAGTTTTTGTTCTTTTCAACCAAAATTTCTATATGTGTATGTATGTATCTAAAATTTACTAGATAGAGAGACACTGAAACACTGGCAAAAATTGCGTCCTGGGAACGCATACGCCGTGTGGTCCGTCAACATCGGGTCGTACGTGTATATAGTATGCTGCTACTTTTTTTTTTTTTATTTGCTCGTGTTCGTCAGCACGTCCATGTCCACGTTTCACGTTGTGTTGGTGTTTTCATCTCGAAATGTTTCAATTTGTCTATTTTTAGGGGCAAGTTTCGTTTTGTTTATTAGTTTTTCTTTTCTTTTTTTTTTTTTTTTTATTTCTCGACTCTCTGTCTATGTATTGGTCTATGTAGTTTCACGATTAGATATATAGCACGATTCCTACTGAAATTTCTTGGCTCTTCTCTGCTCTGATTTGAACGTCACAACTGAGGAATGTTTTCCAATTCTTTTACTGGATTGTTTTTGTTAAACAAGAAGCTTTCGTTTATATGCTGTTTTGGGTACAAGTATATGGTAAAATGGCAGATTTAGATTATTTAGCTAGGTGTGTTTTTTTTTTTGTGTGTATAGATTTAGCTGGCTATAAGGTCAAGACATTCGGATGCGTGAGACGCGAGGTGGGTTTGCGAGGCGTGGGAGCCAAAGGTGTCATAACATAAAGAGCGTGGGAAGGGAGAGGGGGTCTTTTATATAAGCATGAAAATTGTTTAAAACTTCTTATAACACCCAAATGTAAAACTTTTAAGGTGCTGGCAATTGAAATTTCACAATGTATTTATATTCAAAAGTTTTTGGTATAAAATTTGGTGACTATTTAAATTTATTCATATTTTTATGATCTTGCATTTTTTTAATTATAATTTTTTCAGATGTTTCTTTACAAAGAAAGTATTTAGTATTTTATACACGAATGCAGTCCAATAATTTTTTAAAAAGATATTACAATTTTTAATATTAATACTTTTAGACAATTTTAATTTTTCAAATATGAATTTTGTAATTCACGTTTAGGATGTACTCTATTTTTAGGGTCAATTTTTAAACATTAAGAGGCTCGGAAATGTGTCCTCTCATTTCCTCTGGTTTAAAGCATTAGAATTCCGTTTTGGTTTATTATTAATGTATTGTAAAAGTTGCAGCTGCGTATACCTGCCCGACTAGGCGCTCCAGTGATATATGCCAATTAACCTGCCGGGAAAGATGACGTGGAAAAAAGAAGATCGAAAAACATTTATCTATAAGAGAATTGTCAGAAAAAGCACAAGAATTAAAAAACAAGGACAAGGAAAAGTATACATATTCAAGCACATGCAAAATTTCACGACTTCAAGAAAACACGGATTTTTTAACTTGTAGTTGGACTCCTCTTACGTAGATTGCTATATATATTTCTGCATTGATCATGAAAACGCGAATATTTATGATCAAAAATGGTTTTATTGTTTTTCAAAGTATTCTCCAGCAAGATTTATACACTTTTGCATGAGCTCAAAGCAATTGTCGAAGCATTTTTTCCACTCCGATTGAGACACCTCCAAAACATGGGTTTTGAACTCTTCAACAGCATCTTCTGGCGACGAAAATCGTTGACCACGCATTTTTCCCTTGATGTGCGGGAATAAAAAAAGTCATTGGGTGCCAAGTCAGGGCTGTACGGCGTTTTGGGCGGTCAAAAATGCGCTGGTGTGAGCTGATTGTCATGGTGCACAATGATCTGTCTTCTCTTGTTCGTTTTTCGAATTTCTCCAAAGACTTCAGGCAAACAAATTGTGGTATACCACTCAGAATTGACCGTCCTACGTTACTCAAGCGGAACAGTCGCCACATGACCAGTTTTACCTAAGAAACAGGCGACCATTTACTTCGAAGTGCTTCTTCCACGAACGACTTTCGTTGGATTTGGCTTGTCTTCGAAGACCCACACGGTCGATGGCTGTTTTGTTTCGGGCTCATAAGCATAGACCCATGATTCGTCACCTGTGACGATCTTATAAACGTCTTTTGAAACACCGCGATTATATTTTTTCAAAATTTCATTGCACCTTTTTTTGAGCGATTGTCAAATTGTGCGGGATCCAACGGGAACAAACCATTTTTACGCCTTATGTATGCTGGTGTAAGAAATGCCCAAGGTTGCCTCTATCTCACGGTATGTCACATGACGATCTTGCATTATCAGTTCACGCACGGCATCAATGTTTTCTGGCACAACGACTGTTTTTGGACGACCTTCGTCTTCATCGCCTTACAAAGATTTAAGTTCATCGTGATAATCCACGTCGAAAGTTGTGAAAAATGATTGCACGAAAATTTTCACGAGTTAATTCCATTTTTCTGCCGAGATAAGTTTTTGATTAATCGTTGATCGATGTCAAACGTGGTCACACATGAAAGAGTTGTATGGAGCTTTAATCGATAAAAGTCCAAACTTTTTTTGGGAAAAGGCCAATTGGTCCTAAAATAGCTAGAAGTGACCTAAGCCAGAAACTTAAATAGAAACAAACGTACCAAGTAGCCTTTTAAAAAATTCCTATAAAAATTTTGCGTTTGAATCTAGTTGTCCTCTCATAAAATTAAACGGTGATTTTCGGTTTAAAAAGGCTCTAACGTTGCCAATTTACTTGTCATAAATTTAACAAAATTGCCATAATTAGTGCATATGTTAAACTATATGATAATGTGGCGGCAAAAAATATCAGACCAATCCACTGACTTGTAGCGGATGATTTAGTTTGACAAAACTTGACTTCACAGGCCATTTTCCAATCTTTTGGCTTTACTTTTACCGCGTGTTTGCTTTTTCTCAGTTGCATGTTAACTACACAGGGCAACAAAATGACCAAAACTGGTCTCGGTTCTTATCCATCAGCTCTTGTTTTCGAGAAATCGCGGAAAAACCATTTTGCAGTTTTTTTAGCTTATGGAAAAATATGGGGGTCACACCAAGCACAAATTTGTAGGTTTAGTAATTTCAGTTTAAATCCACACGGACAAGGTAGGAAAGCCTTCTTTTGATTTCGTTTATGAATTTTTCAACCTTTAATTGTTTACAAAAATTTTCTTTAATAGCTTTAAGCATTCTATGATACACAATGATCCACACCCACTTAACAGTCCAATAGTCCACATTTTATGCACATGCAATCCATTGAATAAACTAATAAATCCATAAAGTGCCTACCAAAGCGCTGATTTCAGCTGCAGATATCCCCATATCAACCCAGCTGGTATACATAGTAGTACACTAAGTATAATATCTGGCGTGTAAGCCCCATAAACAATTATAAACAACATGTTTCGGTAATGTTACGCTTGAATGATGCACCATATACAAAAAAAAAAAAAACACGCTAAAGCAAACAAAGGTACGGATATATGTACACGTGCAATCAATACACAATTGTTTATTCGCTAGTCGTGCTTTCCCATTCTCGGGCAGGGATAAGTTATCTGGAGGTGGCATAAATTAATATTAACTTGCGTTTTGCGTTATCTTGACCAGCTGTGAGAATTTGTACAGGCTGCATAATACACGTACGACCCAGAGCCATGACAAAATTGGGGGAAATAACCACAGACATTCACTTGAGTTTCACTTTTACTTGTGCGAGCATAACAATATGGGTTACTGGACAGAGTTGAGGGCCTGGGTGCTGCGTGATCCTGCCAAATTGATACGTTACCTGGTGCTATTTGTGTGCTGCGTGGTGGTAATTGTACAATTATACGAATGCTTTGCCAAATTGGCCAATCCACCCATATCAACGCATTCGTATTACAATTTAAATGAGACAATTGAAATGCCAGCTATAACAATATGTCGTGAACCACCTTATAGAGAGGAGGTGCTGAATGTGAGTAAGGCAGGGGTCGGCAAAGAGAGCAGAAAAGTTGCCAGTGGCAACTTGATATTAATATTTTCAAAACCAAAAACAGAATCTTTCGGGAGGTTTATGCCCGCATCCAAAATATGCCACCTGTTGGATGGATTATCCTTTTGGTGAAATTCCACTGGATGTATTCTTTGAGAATGGTACCTTTGAGCAGAGGGAGATCTTTCTGTGGCCAGGCTTGAATGGCAGTGAGGATAGTGAGTATTACTTAAGCTAGAGAAAATTGAAAATAAAAAATATTGCCGCTTAGATCTCGAAATCGATAGCAGTTTACATTTCTATATGGGTCGCTGTTATACCGTACGACCCAAAGTGGCTTTGAAACGGGTATCCAAACCTGTGGGCTATTCTTTAACCTTGGAACATACCGCCTCCTCATCGTCCGCTGTTAATGTGGATGACACCGAAGAGGCAGGTTGGCATGTTTTTATACACGATAAAAAGGAAAACTTTACGGGTAAGACCAACTACAAAATCTTTTTTAAATATCTCACCCTTTGTTATAACTTTAAGAGATCAACATGAAGGGTTCGGGACGTGTGGAATATGTTTTTGTAAATATCAATGAGGAAATTGAAATTAAATTACAAAGTCAATACTTTTCCAATGTGGAAACAAGTTACGATCCCTGTTCCAATGAGGCGGGCTATAGTGATTTGAAGGTAAAATACAATTAAGGAAATTATGGACTTTTCTTACTGTTCATTTTATCCCTTTTACAGTGCGGTGAGATCTGCATTTGGCAAGATTTGGCTGATGAGATTAACTGTTCGGGTCCCTGGATGCAAGAGATCATACATGAACCCTGCAACGATAGCACTTCGATGCGTAAGCTTATACAAGCCTACAAGGCGTAAGTTAGATATTGATTCACCCCTAATTGATTCTAGCATATATTCATTTTTCCCTTTTTCCAGCGTCTACGAAAGTGAAGATGATTTTGATTGTGATTGTCTGGAGCCCTGCCAGAGTCGCATCTATACCACATATATACAGAACCGAAAGGCCCTTAAACAACCTGAACCTCGTACCTTAATCTATATATACTATACCACCAAATTGATATCGGTATGCATTGAAATGTATGGCTGAATGGGGTGGAGACTAGCTAATGATGATATATCGTTATATTGTAATTGTTCTCTGTTTCAGCAGATGATTGAAGAGCGGATCTCCTATGATACCACACAGTTTATCGCTGATATAGGTGGTTCACTCGGTTTTCTACTGGGTTTGTCTGTCCTGGGACTCATTGGAATATTAGAGCATACCCTAAGATTAATATTTAAAAATTAAAATAACAAAATATTTTAAAAAATACCAAGTTTAAAAATTAAAATAAAAATATAATAAATATAAAAATGTAAATTAAAAATTAAATATAATTTTTAAAGGGGGAAATAATAAACTTTGTAATATTTCAGAAAGAGTAAAATTTTTTGCATCTATTTTCCTCTTACCTACACTTTGAAGTGTATAATTTTTAAAAAAATAAATTTTCATTTCATCTGGCATGAAAATTACTCACCAATTTTCGATCTTGAAGATTTTCCCAAATTAAAGTATTTTTATCCGCCAAAGTGTATATTAGTTTTTGCCTCATAAAATAGTTCTAAAATGGCAAAATTATTTTCTCATGGACATAAAACATTAATGTAGCTAATTATTTTCAGATATCAGGTAAGTAGCTAGATTTTTTTTTACTTCGGGGGGCAAAATTATTTTGTGACAGTAAGTGCTAAAAATGTCATAATTTTCAAGCAGCCTACCTGTGTCTATAACCTTGCCGATTATATGAGGAAAAATAAAACTTAGCAAGCATATGTTGAAGTCTTTGTAGGCGCTAAGTACCCCCAGAGCCCACAACAAATTTTTTACATAAGGAAAAGAGTTATTTTTATGTCACCAACGCGAGCGTTTTGAAGCGATTTTTTTTTACAGGCGTGCGAATAATTTGAGCTGCCTTTTGTAAATAAATTGAAAAAATTGTTTCCACGGGCATGTAAAACAATTTTTTTTATTTTTGCTTTGTTCTTTGAGTGTTAAGAAAAATATGTTTAGTTTTACACTCTATGGAAATATTTATTTTAATCTTATAAAGTATATAAAATTGATTCTTTAGCTTAATTTTTTTAAAAATCCAAATAAAACACTTAATTTGCAACATATATTCAAATTGAAATCGATAAATTGACCTTTCGGAAGGTCCAATTTGATAAACACAATTTTTCGAATAACGGATTTACGTTGAGCTGTTCTAAGAATCATTCACCAAAAATTGACGTTGTGGTGGCATGGTCGGCTTCAATTCTTGCAGAAGCTGAATTTTATAGGCTTTCAATCCCAAATCGTAAAATTTTTTTAAGTTGCTATTTAAATTTCTGGCCTAGGTCACTTCTAGCCATTTTAGGACCAATTGGCCTTTTCCAAAAAAGTTTGGTTTTTATCGATAAAGCTCCATACAACTCTTTCATGTGTGACCACGTTTGATATCGATTAACGATTAATCAAAAACTTACCTCGGCAAAAAATGGAAGTGTCTCGTGAACATTTACGTGCAATCATTTTTCACAACTTTCGACGTGGATTATCCACGACAAGAGTGCAACGATGAACTTAAATCTTTTTGTATGGCGATGAAGCACCATCCTATAGCACTGTGAAAAATTGGTTTAATGAATTCAATTGCGGGCGACGCTCAGCTTCGAAGATCGAAGGTCGTCCAAAAACAGTCGTTGTGCCAGAAAACATTGATGCCGTGCGTGTGAACGATAATGAAGATCGTCATGTGACATACCGTGAGATAGAGGCATCCTAGGCATTTCTTCCACCAGCATACATTCGATATTGACATGAACACCTGGGCGTAAAAAAGGTTTGTTCTCGTTGCACAATTTGATAATCGCTCAAAAAAAGGCTCGTGTGGATTGGTGCAAGAAATTTTAAAAAATAAATAATCGCGGTGTTTTTAAAAGACCTTTATGAGATCGCCCAGGTGACGAATCATGGATCTATGCTTATGAGCCCGAAACAAAACAGCAATCGACCGTGTGGGTTTTCGAAGACAAGCCAAATTCAACGAAAGTCGTTCGTGAAGACGCACTTCGAAGTAAATTTACGCCTGTTTCTTCGGTAAACTGTCATGTGGCGACTGTTCCACTTGAGCAACGTAGGACGGTCAATTCTGAGTGGTACACCAAAATTTGTTTGCCTAAAGTCTTCAGAGAAATTTGAAAAACGAACAAGAGTAGACAGATCATTGTGCACTATGACAATGTGACTTTCACACATCAGCTCACACCAGCGCCCTTTTTGAGCGCCCAAAACGACGAATTGATGGTTCATCCGCCGTTCAGGCCTAACTTGCACCTAATGATTTCTTTTTATTCCCCCACGTCCAAGGGGAAAAAATGCGTGGTCAACGATTTTCGTCGCCAGAAGATGCTGTTGAAGAGTTCAAAAACCATATTTTTATTCCATTTCAGATAACGCTCTTCTTCTGTGGCGGCTTCATTAAGCGCTTGCAACTTCAACAGGAGAAGCGCAAGCAAGACGATCAATCCGAGGATGATCAATCCCAAGTCAGTGATGCGACTCTGGATATAGCCACAATATACACATCAGAGCCCAAATTGTCCAAATTTTAAATGCAAAAGTCAAGCTGGCTTGGCTATTTCCTCAATTTAAAAAAGAAATGTAAAGAAAATCCTAAACAAACACTTAATAAAATTTTCTTACATTTAATCACAACTTACAAATTTATAATACAAAACTTAGGACTAAGCTCCAGGAGCTAATCAAGAGCAGGCTAATGGTTAACATAGAAGAAGCAGCTGAAGTGGACTTCCCTTGAATGTTTGTATTAAGTATATCATCGAAATGCTGGATAATGGTAGGCAGAATTTTGCTGGTACTTGCCGAGCAGCCTGTGTCTTTTATGGCCTCTTCGACGGGTGCCATAAATATGCGGAAATTAATGGAGCCCGCATATAATTGATCATAGATAAAGCTCTGCAGTTGATTGGACAAAACCCAAAGGCGTCGATCAGCATCCACCTTAATATCGCTGGGAAAGATCAGTTGTTCGTTATTCATAAACACACGACTCTGTAGATTATGATTGTAATCCTTGTTCGAACTCTTCCAACAGGCCACCTCATTCAAATTGGGCAGCAAATAGAATAGAACTCCGCTGGGTATATCCAAAAATTCGGCACCCGCCTGAGTATTGGGTCCACGGGAGCCCAAAATCTTAAAATCGCGATAAATCTCCGATGACATGGCCAATGTTTTGTTACGCAACACCGAGGTATTCACCGAGAATTCCATGGTGGAGCACAATGGATGGAAATATAGAGTGGAAAAACCATTCTCTGGTTTAGATAAAGTCAAACCATAGAGACCATCATCCCATTGAAATTCTATGCCATTAATGCTGAAATTGCCAGCCAAAGGATCGGGATGGAAGTAATGATGTTGCACACGCCAAGACTCCTGATCCCGCCAGGAGTAGACCACTAGTCCCGGACTACCCAAATCAGCTGCATAGGCATAAGTATTCTCACAATCCTCATCCTCCACAGCCAAATTGGCCAAAAATGAGCCCTGCTTCACCTGAGCCGCTGGCAAAACATGACGACGCAGCAGATTATCATTATGCAGATCATAGACCAACAATTGGGGTGGACCATATATTTTAGTTTGCTCCAAAACACCCGAAATGCGTGAATCCAAAACCCAAAGACGTCCACAACGATCGGCGCGCATACGAAAAGGTGAAACCAGTTCAGGTTCCGTTTCGGTCAGGCTGTGGGCCTCCCAACTGGGGAAGGGTGTCAGAGCGGGCATCTTTGATGAGGTGTCTGAAAATGGGAAAAGACCAGTTGATAATTAAAATAATTAGTTTAAGGTAATTGAAAATTTCTGGTTATTTGCATGCATATGGAGATTCAAATGATGACTCATTAACACTTTGTGCTTTGTGTTTGGGTGGATTGAATTTACTTATATGGATCGCAATTAGCTGACCACTGTGCCAGGCACTGAGGTCGATTTCAAATCTGTGACTACTTTAGATATATACACACTCGACTTGTTTATACTCTATCAGAAAAATGGACAAATGTGTTGTGTGGTTAAGTTTGTTCAATGATAAATAGAGAACTTTTCGACACTATTTGAGGAAAGACTCAACGGACTTAAACAATTTATACCCTGATTATTATCAGTCACATTTTCAAAACATATATAAATATCAATATAAACAAGCACTGCAAACAATTCAAGCTAATTAATGATCGCATGTTTGGGTTAAAATATAATCATTCTACTCCACACGTAATACACATTTTAATGTCTGATTTCAGATGGCATCAAAATAATTAAAAGGCAATAGGAGCATGCTTAATAGACCCAGAAAAATTTTCTAAAATATGTTTGCAAGAAGAAACTGTATGATCCAAGATTCTTGTTCTCAAATCATGAACATTGGGGTACGATTTTCATGAACATTTTGTTCTCACTTTGGATTTTGGGCTGCTTTCAACAACATGTGCTGCTTGTTTTATGAACTGTTTGGGCATGTTTCATGAACATTTGTTCTTATTTAAAAAAAATATTACCTAATTCAATAACACACAATTCGGGTAGGGTTGTAATGGATGATATGATTGGTGTGTTAAGCAAAAAAACGCATTGCCACCCCGCCATCCACACAATATCTTAGATGCACTTTTGGTTCCCCTTTCCTACTAACCGGTCTCTGCTGTTCACGCACCCCAAAACCTTACAAGAAAGCTTATATTCCCTCTTTGATTTATTTATTTCTTTTTTGAAGAACAAAGAAAAAACGATAGTGTTGTTAGTTATTTGCTCCCGGTCTGGGATTCCGAACTCGGGACCATTACCTTGCACTCCAACACAAACGGATCTGCATCAGCGCCTCTACCATCGCACGATGTTATGTCGATGTAGTTAGATTTGTTGAGGCTAGATGGTAATGAGGCTTGAACGTTAAATAAGAACGAAATCATGAACATTTGGTTGGTCATGATTTTAGAACGTCATATTTTTCTGTGTGGATTTTCTATCTATTCTCTCTAAAGAAAAATTTGTCCCCGGAATAGTAATTTGGACTGTAAACCGGTTTCAACCGAACTGGTTCCGAACGGAATTTCGACTTTTTGATTACTATGAACCGAACCTGAAACCGAACCGCTTAGCGAAAAAAATGTCTGTACCGGTTTCTGGGTTCAAATTGATCTCAAATGGCCCTGTGTGGCCTCGGTCTATAAAGTGTGTCCCTACTGGTCAGGAGGTTAGGTTTGAAGTTTTCTTCAAAACCTTTACATCATTAAGTGTCAGCTTTAAGCTGTTACTACCTGTTGTGAAGTATGAAGCTATGAAAAAGCTTCTCAAAAACTTTGTTGTTCGGATTCGGCGTTCACCTTTAGGTCCCTTTCTCTTGAGCGAGAGACTGAGAGAAGCTCAGCTTGGCCCTTTGGGGCTGTTATTGCCAGTTTTACAATTTCAGCCTTCTTATGTTTGGACGAAAATTCTGCTAAACGTTATTTCAACGCTTCCAGAGAAAGCCTTAAAAAAGAACGAACTAGATTTTGGAATTCTCTATTCTTTGTCACTGAAGACAAGTTCTCGCCTCAGGGCCGATTGCTCAACTTCCACATAGATAGTTCTATGTCACGCAAACATATAACAAATCAAGTTGACAATTTATCTTTCTTAACTTATATAAAATCTTTCTATAAAAACAAAATATATAAAAAATATAGATCTTTCTCGATAAACGTTAATATATTTGAACCCATACTAAAAGATCTAAGGCTCAATATAGCCCACAATACCCAATAAAATACTGTTTAAAATATATACTGTTTTAAAAAACATAAAAATCTGCCTGAGCTTTTCCTCATCTTTTACCTTATTTTTCTAAATATTAAAACAATACTTACTTAAAGTAGGAAATAATATTTTCTAATTCATAGGGAAAATTTACTAAAGTCAAACTTTATTTGCAAAGTTTAGTATTAATATTGTTTTTAAAATTTCTATAAATGAGAGAGAATTATTCTAAGACTTGAAATCCTTAAATTAAGTTAGAGAATGATATTTACAAAGAAAATTTTTAACTCTTTTTAAAACATTTTTTGACAATTTCTTATAGGGAATATTCATACCAACTTCTAAAACGCTATCATTCCAAGCTTAATCGCTATTATTGACATAATTATATATAGATGAGAATACCTTAAAATGGTTTCCCCACCGCGTCGAGTCATTGTACGGAGTCATTTGGTCCATTCTACTTCTTTGATTAATTTACACAAACAAGTATCTTACTTAAATTTATAAGTATGAAAGTATGTTGGTACCCTAAATT
The DNA here is from genome assembly GCA_018904225.1 of Lordiphosa mommai. Lineage (NCBI taxonomy): Eukaryota > Metazoa > Arthropoda > Insecta > Diptera > Drosophilidae > Lordiphosa > Lordiphosa mommai. The sequence continues at coordinate 135,531 of JAEIFT010000460.1, forward strand.
TGACAAATATTTTATTTATTTAATAAGTTTATGTTTAAAGAAAATAAATAAACAAGAAAAAATATATAATAATTGTTAAAATGCGTTTAACGTTTCTTTTTCATTAATTTAAAGAAAGGCCACCTTCAATTGTATATTTTCTCTGTTGTGTTTATATTCGACTCTCCCATGAGCTTACCATATATTTAATTTTTAATGCGTTCTCAGCCAATTGGTTAATAACGCCCCAAAGTTAACAGAATTGTTCAGTATCTGACCATAAAATGAATCCAACAAATGCAACAAAATCTATCATATCTGAATTTAACCATAAATCCCACGTCCAAATAATCAAGACAATGCAATTGCCTGCGATTTTCAGTGCAATTATAAATATTCAAATGCAGCTGCCAACTCATTCACTCACCATTAAGATCAAGGTAGGCCAATGTGGCCGGTACTCCATCGCGCCATCTGGGTAGGGTAACAAACAAACGATGACGATAGACTTCCAGGCCAAATGGTATAACATTAGCGGGTTTGAAATCGCCACGCTCGATGGCCGACCAGCGTTGATCGGGATTTGAATATTTAAAGTCCATTTCGCGCCATTCATAGGCCACACGCAAATTGTCCTTACCCAGGGCCGAGGCCGCTAGGCAGACTAAGGCAAACCAAATCGAGAGCATTTGTTTTGCTGCAAAAAAAAAAAAATAAACCAGATTATAAACCAAAATTGTATGTCACACTCGAGAAAGACAAAGAGTCACTTGAACTGGCGCTCTCAGTCGTGGTCTCAGCTATTTGAAAGTAACCTTCAGTTTTGTTTTGACCAACAAATTCTTAAAACTTGTTCAGTTGCCAAGCCAAAAAAAATAACAAAAAATTAACTTGTAACAAGAAGTTAACTGTTGGTTTGGCAAAAACTAGAACCATTCATTAAGAAAACTGTTAAATTTTTTGATCGAATTGGAGTAATTATAAATTCTCCATTAAGTGGTACAGCCTTCGCTCAAAACCTTATTTCGTTTTGTATCACAGCCGCATCTTGTCTCTCTCTTAAGCCACTCAATCTCATCTCTCGAATCTTCCATGCTTTGGCTCGTCATCAGCTTTGACCATTAGCATTTCAACGAGCTGAGTCTGGGACACGGCCCGCCATTCTTATGATGCATGTCTAATGTTTTTTATTTATGATTTTTATATTCCTACAAACGTGAGTGGTTTTATAATGGTTGTTTGTTTTTTGGGTATTTATTTTCAACGTGAGTCAGACTCCGCTTGGTACTTTAACATGCATGTTTATTTGGTGTTTTATTTAATGAGAATGTTTGGAAAACATTTTGTTAATTTTATTGTTTTATATTAATACTGGAGATTAAATAAATAAATTCTATCTTTTTGCCGTGAGTGTATATTTTTGATCCTCTCTGCAAATTTTATCCTAGTAGGCCAGGATAAATATATTTTTAAATAACCTTTTTGTAATTTGAGCAGGCCAATTAGTGGCCTTGTGTGGCTCAGTGGGTAGCGTGTGTGCCTACTGTAAGGGAGGTTGTGGGTTCGATCCCGCCTCGGAACATCTAATTAAAAAATTTTTTCTTTTAGAACTTTTACACACAAGGTCCACCATTACAGCTGTAGGCGCCTTGAAAAAGCTTCTCAAAAACTTTCCCGTTCGGATTCGGCCCCTTAAACTGTAGGTCCCTTTCTCTTGAGCGAAAATTAAAAGACACACGAGCCAAGAGGTTGAGAGAAGCTTGTTGTTGGCCCCATTTGGGGGCTGTAACAGCCAACATTACATTTTAACGATTTTATATAAATTTTTTGAAAGGCGCTACCATTGATAACAAAAAAGTTTTTCTCACTAATATTAGTTTTTAGACCGATCGTTCCTATGGCAGCTATATGCTATAGTCATCCGATTTCGATAAATTTCTCCAGAATTGTGTGGAAGTATATGAAACTAATATATACCACGATTGGTGATGCTACGATGGAAAACAAAAAAGTTTTTCTCACTAGAACTAGTTTTTAAGCCGACCGTTCCTATGGCAGCTATATGCTATAATCATCCGATTCTGATCAATTTTTCCAGAATTGTGTGGAAGTATATAAAACTAATATATACCACGATTGGTGATGCTACGATGGAAAACAAAAAAGTTTTTCTCCACTAGAACTAGTTTTTGGACCGACCGTTATATACTTCTTATGCTATAGTCATCCGATTTCTATAAATTTTTCCAGACTTGTGTGAAGTATATAAAACTAATATATACCACGATTGGTGATGCTACGATGGGAAAACAAAAAGTTTTTCTCAATAGAACTAGTTTTGGACTGACCGTTTATACGGCAGCTATATGCTATAGTCATCCGATTTTGATCAATTTTTCCAGAATTGTGTGGAAGTATATAAAACTAATATATACCACGATTGGTGATGCTACGATGGAAAACAAAAAAGTTTTTCTCACTAGAACTAGTTTTTGACCGATCGTTCCTATGACAGCTATATGATATAGTCATCCGATCCGGCCGATTCCGACAAATGTGCAGCGTATTTGTATTTAAAGACTTTTTGCAAAGTTTGGTAAAGATAGCTTTAAAACTGACTGAGGAGATAGCATAGAAACAGACGGACAGACGGACGGACAGACGGAAATGAACTCAGCTCGTCATGCTGATCAAGAATATATATACTTTATGTGGTCGGAAATGCTTTCTTCTATGCGTTACAAACATCGTGAAAATTTTAATATACCCTCTGCAAGGGTATAAAAAGAGGCAAAAATGTTTCTAAGAAAAAAGCTATAAACCAAGATTCCAACCATAACTCTAGGCTATATAAGTTAAGGGATCTAAATCTACAGATCAGAGCTCCCAAACACTAAAAAATTTGGATAAAATGTATTTTTATAAGTTTTATAAAGATATGTATTTTATTCCATTTAATTGAGAATTATTTTCATATTCTCGAAGGTGAGCTCAGAACTTCACCATAACTTTCGAACAGCATTATCGAGGTCAAACTTCTGTCATTTTCAAGGCAAATCATTTGTCACTTTATGACCCAATGTAAGCCCCGCATAACAAACGAACAGCGCTTGAAAATCATTGAAATTGAATGTCAAAGTTCGTGCTCTCCGAAATATGTGTTTCGCATTGAAAAATTGTCTTTAGCGTCGGAGTCATTTTTGGCTCCAATGAATACGTCAACAAACAGAGTTGCCGAATTTGGTCTAAAGGGCAGTTAGAGGCAGCTCAAGAGCTGCCCATGCACCCTGAAAAATGCACAGTTTGGTGCGGTTTGTGGGCCGGCGTCATCATTTTTCCGTAATTTTTCAAAAATAATGAAAATTGCGCGATGATTACCGACTTTGTCGACTTGGCGATGACTTGGCCTACTACACAAAACACACGACTTTTTTTTGCCCAAAATGAAGCAATTGAACTTGGTTGACATGACGGTCAACAATGCGGTGTCACATGCCACATGGCACGCGAAGCTATGGACCAATTGAGAGGCGAGTTTGGTGAGCAATTAATCTAACGTTTTATATAACGTCCCTTGACCGACAAGATCATGTGACTATTTTTTGTGAAACTACGTGAAATTTTTTGTGTTCAAGAAAGGATAAAAGACAACATTACAGCTGCCATTGGTGAGATACCGATTGAAATGCTGGAAAAAGTATGACAAATTTTTAAGAACGTCTCTTCAAAAATCTAAAAATTTAAAATTCAAAAAAAACAGCAACTTACGAAGATTAACCTCTTAGAATCATGAGAGACATTCCGTTGTTCACATTAGAGTGATTAAAAAACTGTTAATAAGGCTGAAATGAGAAATTTAATTGTAGAAAGAGACGGGAGAGGGGTCAAACTCCTCCACGCTGTCAACAACCAACTCCCCCCTAAGCTCTGCAAAATCACTATAGTGAAGTTTTCAGAACGACCGAGGACGAACGGCACGGGGACGAGACAACGCTCGCCATGAAGATTGAATAAAATATACAAATCTTACTGAAATTAATCACTTAAGGTACAGTTAAAAAAGTACTTAATATTCGCACTTCGCAAATGTTCTTTTTGTCTAATTAATACAATTTGAAACTTAAGAGCTCAATTTAAACAATGCACTGAATATCGGTCGGACCTGCACTTGGTGTTTGTCGACTTTGCTAAAGCATTCGACAGCGTAAGCAGGAAATGAATTTGGCGGGCTATGCGTAGAAGAGCGATTCCTAAAAAGATAATCTCACTTATCAGAGCCACATACGATAGTCCGTCTTTTAAAAAATTCCGTCTTTAAAAGATTCGGAACTGGTTCGGGGTTTCGGATCATTGGAAATGGAGTTTGGTTTCCAGTTCGTAAGGGTTTGGTTCCGGACCGGTTATAGAAAAGAAAGTATTACACAGGTGGTATAAAAAATATAAAAAAACTTATTTATTGACTTAAACTAAATAATAATTGAATTTTCTAAATTTTCCACCAAAAAACAAAAGCCATAAATAGCCTTTCTAAAAAAAAGCCAGTTTATGTTTTGTTTTCATTACTTAACAAACTGCTAAGTTTGCTTTTTCAAACCACAACGATATTTGAAAGTGACACAGTTTTTCATTAGCCAGACAGGGAAAGGGGAGGGGGATTGGTTATGCAAACATGGTCATAAAAAAGCGCAAAATCAAAAATGGGTTTGTGCCTTAAGTCTTTTGCTTAAACATAGTTATTATTGTCCGCACTTATTTGTCTGTATTTTATATTGTATATTTGACATTTAATTGATACATTTTGTATTCATTTAACCATATAATTTCCACACCTTTTTCAAACAACACACACTTGAAGTCTTCCAAACGAAAGAAAAACACAACCGCCTGTAACGAAGCCCGAAACGAAACTAAAAGTCAACTCAGCCACGAGCTGGCCAAACCAGTCAACTTTAACTCTGGTCTCTGAGCTCATTGCGTGAGCGTCGTCGGCTTCGTTTATTTGTCTTTTTGATTGTAAATTCCACTGAACTTGAATTAGTCAGTCGAACCACAAATTTGATATGAAGTAAAATTTAATTAACAACTCACAGCTTGTGTTTCATATACATATTGTCTGCATATCAATTATTTTGAACAAATCCCACGGCATTTAGACATTAATCCCAGCTATTTGAGCAAATATCACGAATAAAACAAACAAAAAAAAAACAGGGACAAGCCCCTGAAAATACTCCCACATGGGAAGTTCTCATTAGGCCTACAAATACAATTGTTACTGACCTATAAAACATTTTAACTACTGGGCGTATAAATTACTGCCGCCTCAGTTTTTTCTTGTATCTTGCATATGGCACTCTAATCAAGGGGCAAGCCCATGAGTCAGCCTGCCATATCTGCTCTTGGGTTTTCCGGTTTTTTTTTTGTGGCTTTTAAATGAGTAAGCTGAACAGATTCCAATTATGAATGAAAATGCTAGAACAATCAGCAAGTACCTAAATCTGGAACTGATTTTCTTATAACCACAATTTTACAGTAGATTGAGTTTTATTAAATAACTAGCTATTTACCTGTTTTCTAGGGTTGATATGTTTCTTTCACCAAATTCTGATATAAGAGTGTTTATGCCAACTAAAAGTGTTTACCCCATATGTTCTACAAATCGCATTCGAACCGGCATTCGAACCAAAAAAATACCCCGGAAGAGAACCCCTGTAAACCAGTACGGTCTGGGATACCCCTGCGATCCTCTTACATTTTGACCCCTCGAGAAACCCCTGAACGCGCTTTTATTTAAACTCGGACCACCCATTTTTAATCAATCAAAAATTGGTTCCGGTACGCATTTACTTAATAGTAAGTTATTTTTCCAAAGAATCAAATTCTTAATGAGAGTATGTCAAAATCAGATTTGGGAGACGGACCCTTTCTCTTTCTTGTTAAGCCGTCGGGACCAGCCGGTGCCTGCATGGGTCTGTTGAGCGCTTTGCTTATCGAGTTGGCCGGTTTCCTATGAGCTCGAAAATATTTCGTTAAATGACCCTACACGTTGCCATAAGCACGCCTACGTTCTCCTTGTGGGAAAAACGATTGGCGGTAGTGCCCGCGTCGCGAGGTAAATTTAGGACTGTTCTGACATCTCTTGGAAAGATTTGTTGCAATCGTTTACTTATATTGATATCGAGCCAAGCTACTCAATTGCAGCCTGGCTGTCAGAATAAAAAAATAATAATTGTACCCCCCCCCCCCCCCTTAGGTCTGTATTGAGTGCTTCCTTATTCGAACTTAGACTAAGCAGATCTTAAAATTACTAATCTATTAAAATATGATTATTAATATATTTTTACTGAAGAATATTATTTTTACTATTATGTTGTATTATTTCAATTAGAATTCTCTTACAAAAACAGGCGTAGCAGTGAAAAAGTGATTGAACAAATTAAAACACTGGAAAATAATAAAAAAAATGTAATATTTGGAAAATTGGAAAAAATTGTTTGCAAAAACTATTTTGTTTTTATTCGGTGTTTTCAAAATAATTTTAAAGCTCAATATAAAAATTTACATAAAAATCATATTAATTTGGGGTAAATTTTAAATTTTAAGCGATTAGCTTAAATCTCTATTGAGGGGTGAAACCTTTGCACAGGGTTTTGAGTGTTTTTAAAAACAAATTTGGAGAAAACCATAAGAACATTTTCAATTTGTTTTTTTTTTTTATATTGTGTTATTTATTAATTAAATAAAACAATATAAAAACGAGAAGCAATAAGTTGAAGTCGGCCCTGCTCGACTCGATCATACCCGTTACTCAGGTAAGGTTTATTTAAGAATATTTTATTAGATCACAACAGGCCCAAATTGAGGTTTTCCAAGTGGGGGTGGCAACTCTATTATAGCTCATATGATCGGGAAATTATGTATGGCGGATCGATAAGTAATAATGATTAAAATATGTCTAGAAGGTTCTACAAAAATCTATTTTTAAAATTGTGGGAGATATGAATTATTTTTTAATTGCGGGGTGGCAACTCTGGTATTGTCTATCAGTCGGAAAATGATGTATGGCGGATCGATAGGCAATGATGATTTAAATATATATCTAGAAAGGTTCTAACAATCTATTTTAAAAACTGTGGGAGGTTTAAGGTATTTTTCAAAATTGCGGGGTGGCAACTCTGCTATTGTTCATCTGATCGGAGAAAATGATGTATATGGCGGATCGATAGGTAATGATGATTAAATATATGTCTGAAGGTTGAACAATCTATTTTCAAAACTGTGGGAGATATGAGGTTTTCAAATTGCGGGGGCAGGAGGGCGTGGCAAAAATTTGAAACAAACTTGATCTGCGTGCAGACAATACAAGTCTACACTGAAAAAGGGTAGCTCTAGCTCTTATAGTCCTCTGAGATCTAGGTGTTCATACAGACAGACGGTTATTAGTGATGAACGGACGGACGGACAGACGGACAGGTCTATATCGACTCGGCTATTGATGCTGATCAAGAATATATACGCCATGGGGTCGGAGATGCTTCCTTACTCCTGTTACACATTTGCACGAACTTAGTATACCTTTTTACTCTACGAGTAACGAGTGCTAAAAATTTGGAATTCAAGGGCTGTTCAAAGTTCATGATTCTGGGACTCTAGGTTATCAATTTAAACATGGTAAATGAGGAAATGACCAGAATTAAATGTTATTCTACCCAAATACCTCTATCGTATTTATCTAAATTTAATTCAACTGATTCAAGATCCATCTGAAAGTCGGAATTTTTTGACAAACTTCATGTAGAGTTTTTCTTAGTAGGCGTAAAGTTGAATTCTATTGGCCCTATTGACAGATAGTTTAGGAATACATTGAGATCTCTCGCGCCTACTAAGAAAACTTCATGAAGATTGCTATGAATTATGTAAATAAACTAAGGCATTCACTTCGACAAGCATTTGCGTTCACACTGTTCGACGCATGATACATGATAATCTAGGCCCTTGTGTTTGTCTTGCTTTCTGTGAATAGTCTTTTTCTGTGTTTGACGTACCAAAACAAGGTAACATGAAGGCATATAGATTATCTGAAGAAATACCTACTAAGACGTGGTTTTATCTAAAACTCTGCCGGGAAATGCAAAAGAACTGATATAAACTTTTACCTTCATATTTCAATGATTCAAATGAAAAACCAACAACTACGCACACCCAATCTTTCTGGAAAATTCACCACCGTGCGATCCACGTCCTTACTTATTTTCAAGATCTATATGATAATTCAACAATGTTTGCTATAATCTCGTTGAATTCGTCTTTTAGGTGGATAATAGAGTAGATACTTGTAAGGACCAAAAGTTTTAGTTTCCGAGATTAGCTCCAAACTCATTTTTAAACGCCCCCTACAAAGTTTTTCGATAGGATTAAAAATCATATCCACAATTCCACACAATTATTACGTATTCACAACTGCAAGCACTGTCTCTCACTGCTAGGATGTGAGAAAACTACTTCTTCTGATCATACTTAAAAAACATTGATCCAAACTTGTTCTTTTTTTGCTTAGCAAATTTTTAAATTTGTCTTTTCTTTGTTTGCTGTAACGTAGAAGTAGAATTTGAACATTTAAAACGCATCACCCCAGTAAAAAAGATAGCACGTGTGTTTTGGATAGTCTCTTTGATTTATTCAAATTCAATAAATTAATTTAAAAATAATAGAACAATGAAAACATTAAACTAGAAATATTATCATTATGAATTTGTGTTTTTTTTTTCGTTTAAAAGAATTTAAACAATTGCTTATATAACTTGCTGTAGTAGTTGATTATTGTTTTTGTTTTGTTTTTTTTTTTGGTAGGTAGAAACATTTCTCGTACAAAGGCTAATTGTAGTATTTGTTTGTTTTTTTTTTTTTTGCTTACAACATTAAACATTTTTTTGTATTTGCTTTTTGATTTTATGCATTTGCACTAAACATTATGAATAATACGCATTAGCTAAGTAAATTGGTGAGGAAAATAATTTTGTAAAATATTTTTAAGCTTTTTTTTTTTGGTTAATAAATGCAACTAAAATTGGCTTAAAGCTGGTGAAATAAAGTATAAGGAAAATTATGTATAGAATTATTATTTGCACAAAAAAAAAATTGTTAAAACAAATTTGTTTCTTTTTTTTCATTTTGGTAAGTGGAGAAAAAATTGCCAGATCTTCTTTGGAAAATTTTTGTTTTGTTTTTTTTTGGGTAGATCTTTAAAGCATTTTTTTCCCACCCGAATTAAACGCTAACAAAATAGTTATAAAACAAACATTATCAATTTCATCAGTTGTCGGCGCCTTCGATGACAAAATGGAGTGAGCGGAGTGTTTGGTGATTGCTTTTGCCTCCAGTTTGATAAGAACAACAAAAAAAAAATAGGTTTATATATATAGCTTAGCAGGACAAGGACCGAAAAGTCCAACAGTTAGGTTGTTTAACTGTGATGTGCCAAATGTTTTGGGTTTCTCTGATTGATTGAAAGAATATAGTGCACATCGCCTGCGTCCCACACGTTAAGGCATTACTCGTTTACGCAAGGCATGCACATAGATAAAGATTTCAATCTAAAACAGGGACGCAGGGAACTTTTCGCTCAGCAAAATTAATGTGACACGCTTTCACTTGAATCGAGTGGACATTTAGAGGAGTTTTGTGGTTTGGTTTGTTTGTTTGTTTGTTGGAGGGTGTTAAGTAAGTTCCACTTGGTGTTCAGGCTACTCACGTGTCGCCCAGCGCTAAGACAGACATTTGGTGACTTGTTGAATGGAATTTGATTTTTTTGTATGGATAACACCTAAAGCACCAAAAGTGGGCGAGAAAATAACTGATACTTTCCTTCAAATATAATGCGTGCATGTATATGGGTAAAATGTACAGTTATAGAGCAAACATAAAATTATATTTATTTTTTTGTAAAGAAAATTGTGTATAAGTATTTGACCACCACCATTATTACGATTTACTAATTGTCTCAAGAAGAGTCGACTACAAAAATGTAAGCAAATGAATAATTTAAAGGGGAATGCAAAGCTATTTACACATACGAGAGATCGTAGATTAAAGATTTTTTCACAGTATTGCCTAGGCATACAAAAAAACCCTAAACACTATTCCTATCCCTTTTTTGGAAAATCAATCCAATATTGGTATTTCTAAAACTGTTTTAGGGCCGTTTTCTCATCTTTATGTTTTTGAAATTTAGGTGGATATTAAACACATATTAAACACATTCAGAGACACACAGACTCGAGCCAAACGCATGACGAGCCCTTCGCCAAAAGAGTTAATAAATCAGCAAAGCCAATCAGTCGCTGGCTAGCATTCAATGAAGTAGGTCAGAGCCGCTTTGCGTCGCATTCTATTCGCCTCGCTCTTCTTGACAAACGCTGAGCGTATGATTGTAATTAGGCTTAGGAAATTAATTAACTTATGTAGAAAATAAGCGGGGTTCTGTTTAATCATACCCTGGTCATTGTAGACAATAGCAAATATATATGAAAAGCAGCCTAAAATCTAGCAACATACATTTGCTGAATATCCACCTAGTTTTGAAAAACATGAACATGAGAAAACGTCCCTTAGATTTGTTTTCGATTTCGTCAAACAGCAGCTGCCCACAAAATGTGCAGTGTGCCCCGAAAAAGTAAGGAACTTAAGGTCACACTAAAAGATTTAACGAAATCACCAACGATTGATTTTGTTTTGCTTTCTAGTGCTTTCTCCTAAGATAATTACCCGGCCAAACTTGGTGTTCTTTCGGTATTTCGTATTTTACTTCTGTGATAATTGTACATCAGCTGTTCACAAAAATCTAAATCAAATCAGTACGTTCCGTCAACTGATTTAGTTTTGCTTTTACGAAATGTAAACCAAATCGAAATCAGTTTCAAGAAAACCCCTCTTATAGCGAATAGTAAAAACAACAACCTTCGCGCATGTATATACTGTGGTGCATAACTATATCCGCACCCAACTTTTCCAGTTTAGTTAGACGGGATTTACATGATGAAGCAAACTTCATGAAGTTTTCTTAGTAGGCGAGAGATTTATATGTATTTCTTTAGGATTCGTTTAAAAGGTCTGAAAGATTTTCTTTAAATTCCACGCCTACTAAGAAAACTTCATGAAGTTTTCTTTATGGTGTAAATCCCGACTTAGTGTGTGAAAGTATTAAAGGTGGTGTCAAGACTGCTGAACCGCCATAAAATCGTCCGGGTCGAATTTGCCCGAAAAAAACCTGTCGACTGATTGGACAATGGAAGTATTTAATTTAAAAGCAATACAACTATTTTTTTTTCGATTTTGTAGGTCATTTTTTGGATGAGAAAAAGAAAATTTAGACTGTCCTGACGGGTTTTCCCACTACTGGAGGGATTTGAGTAAAGATCCTCTTTATTTCTCATATACTACGTTTATGCTTTTAAAAAATCATGCTCGAAGTATGCAAACTTTTATTTTTTTAAGAATTATTTATTTATTTATAGTCAGTTATGGCAGCATTATACATATTCTACATTATTCACGCAGATTGTCAGACCAGGCTATGAAAGACATAATATTTTCCATAATAATAAAACATTGCATACTTTAAAGAGCAAAAATCATGATTTTTTATCACTAAAATTAATTTAAAAAATTGATTCCTTAACATTTGTCTGACGTTCTTGAAGTGCGGCTATAGTTATGCACCAAGCATAAAACGAAAATTAAATCCTAACGGTAAAATTTGAATTGTTAGTGTTTTTTTTTTTGCTTCTTGCTTATCTTATTCTTGATTCTCTTTTTATTTATAATCGCCAATTGATACTCTTCCCACACCAACAATATGTAAACTGCAAAAGTTGGGTGCGGCTATAGTTAAGCACCAGATATTAGATCATGGTAAAGCCCTGATGTTCTGAAGAAGGTTTGAATCCATCGAACCCAAGGTTTTGGGTCGACGAGTTTTTCATGCCGTTTGATCAGAGAAAAATGGTTTAAGCTTTTTCCAGACACGCACGAAACACGTCGTGTTTAGTCGTGCCTGTTCGTGTCACAAAAAAAAAATAAAATAAAATATTTAACAATTATTTTGACGGTGAAATTATTGAGAATAATATTTATGAATCGAATTTTATCAACCAAAACTTTTTTTAAATAAGAGTAGTGCGGTTCGGTCGTTAATGTACAAGGTTCGCTTCATGGTCCGGTAAGAGACCCAAAGAAACCCAAACCGGTTTGGTTTTGAAACGGTTTGCAACCTTGGGGTAGATTTTCATATTGTGATTCTTAAACGGTAATATGTTTTCTTCAACAAATTTTTAAAAAGGCATCATTTAGTTGCGAATCTTCAGTGGGCACGGAATACCACTATAATATAGTTGCTTAGCATTAGTTTCTTTGTGTTTTATGTTTAATTTTATTCGTCGTGGATAATTAATGTTTATGTCTGTAAAAAATCACTACTCGCGCCGAAATCTAGTTCAATCATAGCCGCTAAAAAGGCATAATGAATTGTGTCGGTGCTTTACTAAAAACTGTTTTAAATAAAGCGATATATTTTCAAAAAAGAAATTCTTCAGTTTCAAGAGACAAAATAAAGACCCCTTAGGGTCTATAAAAGGCTTTGCATTCCTGTAAAAATAATCAAATAAAAAATAATGAAAAATGAAATCAATCAATCTACCAACCAAATGCGACTTTGAATATTTACACAAATCTTGTTCAAATTTTTTTTATTACCAAAATTACCAAAAACGAGAAAAATTGAGAATTATAGTAAGAGACAGAGAGAGAGAGAGTTATACTATATAAAGAATGTATACAAGTGAGTAGTAATGTGTGTTGTGAGTGTGTTTTGAGTGTACATAATATTTTTTTTTTTTTGAAAAGTCACCAAATCGTGAAAATTGTCTGTCTTGCATTGAGGTACTTTCGTCTGAAGCACGCCGTTCTAACACCATCTAGAGTGACTGCTGATTGTCATCTAGATTTTTGCGGTGCGGCGAATTTGCCAGACCCCAAAGTCCAACATCAATTTTGCGCTAAACTGGCCAGAGAATTCGCAAATGAACTCAAAACTTATCAACTGGCCGTTTTTCACTTGTCCATTGCTCAAAGATGATTACACAAAATATATATATATATAAATGTATATATTTACGGGTATATATATATGTATGTAGTTACAGTTATACATATATGTAGATAGAAATATGGTTAAATAGAGGTTAGTGTGTGTTTTGTATGTGAGTGTGTGTATGTTGAAAACGAGAAAGAGAGACAGAGGGAGAGAGAGAGCAGAGGGCGGGTGCAAGTATTTGACTAGCCTAGGCTACACTGGTTCGGTCTAAGAGTATTTTATTTTTTTATTGAGTGGTAGTTGTCCATGCGGATGCCTATAAAATTTTGCCAATTAACTGGTCTACTTAAGCTAGCTAATTAGGTAATTATCAGTTTTAACAAAGCCTGAGAGCCTATTTTGTTGTTGGGTTGGAGAAGGTAGGCAGGGAGGAGGGGGATGGGGCAGAGTATTATTAACTATTGCGAATGTTATTTTGCAACTTTTGTGTGGCAAAAAATAGGAAGCTAAAGTTTTGTGGAAGAACAATGCTACACGGATAACAAACTAGAATTGTTGATACTTATATATGGAGCAGTATTACAAATATCGTTTAATTTTTATAAATAATAGGGTATTTTGTTAAAAAAGAAAAGCCATGTTCAATATCTGGGTTAAACTTTCGGTATGGTAAAAACCTGTTTACAAGAAGAAACAAAAACAATGCAATAAAGTGGTGTTTTTTTTTAGCTAGCGAAGTCACTAGTCCCTCTTCACTAGCGAAATAGCTAGGTCCCTCGCTCGTAAAAATAGTAAAATTAACGTAGAAAGGCAATTTATATCGAAACATACCGTTTCCCGCAAAATTAGTCAGCAGGTTTCTGTGAGTTTCGCTCTCTGAGTTCTTTTTATAATATATCTGTCTCGCTCTAACCATAGACTTTTCTTATAGAGAACAATATTTTGAGTAACATGATGATAGGAGGCTCCCTATGTTAATTTCTCCAAGTCGCTAGCGAAATAACCACCTACGAGTACAGATTTTTCGCTTTTCTTTAACATCACCGTTTCATTTTCGCCCTTTAATAGAATTATCTCTTCCAACCAATGACAAGAATAGTTTTTAGTACGGCATTTGTTCTGTTGTTGCACGTAAGATGTCAAGCGACAATGCCTAAATATTTCTCTGACCACTGGGGATTAGTCAAATCACAAGAGGAGTTTCAAAACCGCACTGGAGATATTACTAACTACTGTTCGATAGGAAATTCGCTAGGTAAAGGTAATGCAGAGAAGAGCCATTCATAGTTCATTCAGCTAGGTAACACTATTTTGGTAAGCTCTTGGGTCAGATAATGGGAACATGATCATTCAACCTGGGGAAAATCCACCCCAAGATCGGAAAAAACGCTATTTATAATCTGATCTATGTATCATTGGGTTGGGGTTTCAAAGCGCTACATACCAAATAAATGTGAAAATATCTGTCCATTTTGGCGAAAATTTTACCAAAGGTCAGAAGGTAATTTTTGGGCCGATCTATATGAAATTCTGTTTAATGGACCAAGCAATTGGAAAAAAAGCACTAACATGGTCCAATTTATACAAAAATTGGTATAAATAATTTTGACTAAATAAATTTCGCGTGTCTAACACAAATCTGTTTGGCAAAATCCTCCATCAAGTTAGGACTTTTTTGTAATTTGAGCCTAATTTTTTTAAAAGTTTTTTTTTTTAAAGTATTTTTGATATTTTGACCATTTTAAGTCATATTTTGTTTGTAAGCTGTACGTAAGTTTTGACTTGTCCTTAATATTAACGTACAGCGCTATTTCTTCTGTAATTTTTGATTTCGGAAAATCCACCCTAAGGTCCGAAAATGAAGGGTATTGGGTTTAATTTTTTCACCCGACTAAGCTCTTCGGTCTACATAACTAGAAAAATAAATCTCCGAAGTTGAAAAATCCACCATAGGGTGGATGGTTTTTTCAAGGCCAAAATATATTTTTTAGGCGAAAGGCCAATATGGGAAAAATAATTGACGAAAAATTATCTTTTCACTTTAGGAAAATCGACCACAAACGACGGCAAATGAAGGGTATTTTAAACCCGATCTACATAAAACTCTGCTTTTAAGCTCTACGGGAAAAACATTTGTTTTCCATTTCGTGAAAAAATATATCGGAAAAGTTTAGAATTATGTATCTTACTCAGGGGGTGTAAAAAAATTATTTAAGAAAAGTAAATATATGATTAGAATTCTATATACCATTACTCCAGATTTTGCTAAACTTAAAACTGAAACTCCACTAGGTTCCACACTAGAATAGCTAATTCAAATATTGCCAAACAGTTGGCCAAATTAGTTTCGTGTGGCGCCTTTGTTTTAAACATTCGCAAAGATTCAATGTTTGTACATTTCAAATTATATTCTTTTCAAGGCTTATATAGGCGATCGGTCTTAGGGCGAGATATTAGAAGGTCTCAAAAGGTCGTTTTTTCGATTATTTTTGGGAGGGAATAATTGTTATTTAGCGATCTTCATACTAAAGTAAATATTTAAATATAGTTTTAGGGAATATTTATTCCACCAGTTGAACCCCCTTTTCAGCTTAGCTGGTTTCATTAGTTTATCGGCAAAGCTTTGTTGCTTTCCTCAGAGAGTCTGTTAATGTCTTTTTAATTTGTAGAATTGGCCTTATTTCTTTTGGTCTTTCCAACTCTTATTTCCCTTTTCAATTTTATTAAACAAATTTTTTCTTTAACAAAATACCCCAAAAAATATTAAGTAATGCATTTTAAACGCTAATATTAATAATATCAACAATTCTAGTAGATAAACAACAAAAGGATCAAGTTCAAATATTTGTATTAAATGTACTTACTAAAAATGTGTGTCGAGATTTGTAACTAGATGCGTAGTTATTGTAGTTGTGGTTCTTTTTTGTGGTAGACCTATACAGAGAAGTCTATTTAAAAATGTGATTTTTTTTTGCAATTTAAGTTTTAGTATCCAACCAGACCATAACCAAAAATAATTTACTTAAAATAGTTAAATAAAGAAAAAAGTGGGAAAATACCTGCACTGATTTGTGGATTGGGGGGAGGCCAAAAGAAAATTATGTGATTTAATGTACAAAACTTACTTTTTGTCAGCGCGCACACAAACGACGTGGAGCTCAAATTGTATAAAACATAGATATAGGTATAACAGTTGTATAACAGTATAACAGTTTTTGTAGAGCATTGCACACATTAGGACAAAGTAAATTGAAAACTAAAATTTACGCACAATAATACAAATATAGAGGATATATAATATAGTATATATATGCAACTGTCAACATACCCAGTTCGTACAGATTTCAGATTTTTGTGTGTGTGTGTGTATAACAATATGTGTGTCAAAAAAAAGCATAAAACTATAAAAAAAAGAAGATAAATTGATCGGTTAAACAGATAGAGATGTGTGTGTGTTGGTGTTAGCAGCAGGAACCGATTTAGTTGATCTAAATTAAAGACAACAAAAGCAACGATTTGACATGGTGCATCATTATCCAGAAATTAAACATGGACTCAATTTTTTACTAGGTTAGTTGGTGGATAGCAAGTGGGATAGCAGGTGATTATGTTGTGTGTATTGATTTGTGTTATACATTGAAAAAGAGGCTTGGCTTTGGTTTCTTTTTTTTTTTTTTTTTTTTTTTTTTGAGTAGAAAACTTGCTTTGGGGGAGAGCAGTTGATGACTTTTGTTTGCTCACTCATGGAACAGCAAGGGCAGCGGCAGACCCAACAGCGGTGTTGCCTGCGCTTGCATTGCTGCTGCTGCCGCTGCGGCGGCTGCTGCTGCTGCCGCTGTGGTTGGTGTAGGCGGCCTATACGCTCGTGGATGTGGCGACTGTGTAGGTGCCTGCAACAAGCCAGGTCCTGCCCCTGAGACAGTGGGCAGACATCATCTGAAGCGTGGCTGCATCATCTGCAACATATTTGGATGACCCGGCAACATCATGCCCATTCCAGGCATAGGCATGGCACCAGCGGGCAAACCACCTGGCATACCGGGCAGTCCTATGGCCTGCATGGGGAGTAGACCTAAAAAAAAAAGAGAATATAAAATTATCTGGGCAAAAGTGCATACGTGGGTTGCTATTTAAGTTTCTGGCCTAGGTCACTTCTAGCCATTTTAGGACCAATTGGCCTTTTCCCAAAAAAAATTTGGACTTTTATCGATAAAAGCTCCATACAACTCTTTCATGTGTGACCACGTTTGATATCGATTAACGATTAATCAAAAAAACTTAACTCGGCAGAAAAATGGAATTAACTCGTGAACATTTACGTGCAATCATTTTTCACAACTTTCGACGTGGATTATCACGACAAGATGAACTTAAATTGATGAACCACCATCCTATGGCACTGTGAAAAATTGGTTTAATGAATTCAATCGCGGGCGACGCTCGCTCGAAGACGAAGGTCGTTAAGGTCGTCCAAAAATAGTCGTTGTGCCAGAAAAAATTGATGCCGTGCGTGAACTGATAAAGGAAGATCGTCATGTGACATATCGTGAGATAGAGGCATTCTTGGGCATTTCTTTCACCAGCATACATAAGACGTAAAAAAGGTTTGTTCCCGTTGGATCCCGCACAATTTGACAATCGAATAAAAAAAAGGCTCGTGTGGATTGGTGCAAAAAAAATTTTGAAAAAATATAATCGCGGTGTTTCAAAAGACGTTTATAAGATCGTCACAGGTGACGAATCATGGATCTATGCAAAACAGCAATCGACCGTATGGGTCTTCGAAGACGAGCCAAATTCAACGAAAGTCGTTCGTGGAAGAAGCACTACAAAGCAAATGGTCGCCTGTTTCTTCGATAAAACTGGTCATGTGGCGACTGTTCCGCTTGAGCAACGTAGGACGGTCAATTCTGAGTGGTACACCACAATTTGTATGCCTGAAGTCTTCTTCGGAGAAATTCGAAAAACGAACAAGAGAAGACAGATCATTGTGCACCATGACAATGCGAGCTCTCACACATCAGCTCACACCAGCGCCGAATTGATGGGTCATCCGCCGTACAGCCCTGACTTGGCACCCAATGACTTCTTTTTATACCCGCACATCAAGGGAAAAATGCGTGGTCAACGATTTTCGTCGCCAGAAGATGCTGTTGAAGAGTTCAAAAACCATGTTTTGAAGGTGTCTCAACCGGAGTGGAAAAAGTGCTTCGACAATTGGTTTGAGCGCATGCAAAAGTGTATAAATCTTGCTGGAGAATAAATATTCATAAATATTCGCGTTTTCATTATTAGGCCAGAAATATATATATATAGCAACCTACGTAATTTTCTTAACTCACCTGCCGGCATACCGGGTATACCCGGTCCACCAGCTGCTCTCAGCATATTTCCGCCTATCAGTTGACCATGTGGTCCAATGGCCATGGCTGGTCTCAACATCGGCTGCATTAATTGCACATGACCACCGGGCAATTGCATCTGATTTATAAAATTCGAGGCGTAGAGAAAAGAAGATACAGAAGAGCATGGAAAAAATCAAGAGATTAATAGTTTTAATGGCATCGGCCATATTTCTATATATTTATATATATATATATATCGAAGCCATTGTACACAAAATTAGCTAAGTTGTTATTAATTATGTTTATGTTTTTTGTTTTTGTTTTTTTTTCTGTTTAGAATATTATTGTTTTTTGTTTGTTTTGTAATTTTTGCGTACTTATTCTTTAAATGTATAATTGGAGTGTGTGTGTGTGTGTATGTAAATGTGTTTGTTTGTGGGTCGATAACTTTTGTTGCATCGCATTACAAAATAGTAGATGTTTTAATATGGATAGAGCAGAGAGATAAAGTAGAGATTTAATATATATATATTTGTATAGTCTTCTTCTTCTCCTCTTCCTTTGGTGGCAAAAAAACAAATAGTTTGTTTAAATTTAAAATAAATTACTTACAATTCGGAAACTGAACTGACGACGAGAGACGTGGATGGGTGTGGGGGGGAACCATATAAAAGGTAACAATATTTTGCATATTCTTAATAATTGTTGAAAAACAAAAAACACAAATTATAATCATTGATTTACTTAGGACAAAATGAATAGCAAATTGTGTTTACTAACCGGCCAAAAGAGACGTACGAGTTCAAGTTCCAATTTTCGGTTTTCAGTTAGGAGTTAGTTTGTTTTTTTTTTTTTCAATATTAATTTGTTGTATACTTAGCTAAATTGATCTTATACCTATGACTTGTGTGTGTGTGTCTGATGTCTGATGAGTGCTTAATAGACAGTTAGAAGAAGGAAAGGATTTGTGAAGGCGAGCAGAGGGACAAAGGTCTAGACCAATCAGTCGAAAATATGGAGATAGTAAGATGCTGATAGAGAGTTAGAAAGTTAGAATTTCAGCCTTGTTCTCAATACCACTTCCGCAAAAGTTTTGTGATTTATAGATCGGCTTTAAGTCACAAAATTTTTGGTGAAAAAAAAATTGAGAATAAGGCCTCACCTGGTCACACTATAATTTAGCTAATCCCAAAACCATAAAAGAATCCCACATGCACTTTGATTTTGACCATATGCATACTTACAACGTTTTGTCATATTTACAATTTTTAAACGCTTTTGACCTTTCAATCTATTAATACCTCAAAAACAGGGTTTTTCCAGGGTCTGACCACACACCCTGGCTCTCGCTCAGAGCCGCAGATAGAGAGCACGGAGCATTGATTGGCTTGCAGCTCTTTACTTGTAGCTCTCGGCTATAAGCTACGAGCACCAGTAGATCTTGAGTCACAGCTCTCGGCTCTGAGCTGACAGCCCAGGAGCAAGCAATCGGCTCGCAGCTCTTTACATTTAGCTTTCGGCTCTGAGCTACGAGCCACAGCTCTGGAGCTGGGAGCTAGCAATCGGCTCGCAGCTCTTACTTGTAGCTCTCGGCTGTGAGCACCAGTAGCTCTTGAGCCACAGCTCTGAGCTGACAGCTAGATCTAAAAAGCCAGGAGCCAGCAATCGGCTCGCAGCTCTTTACATTTAGCTTTCGGCTCTGAGCTACGAGCCACAGCTCTGGAGCTGGGAGCTAGCAATCGGCTCGCAGCTCTTTACTTGTAGCTCTCGGCTCTGAGCTGCGTACACCAGTACTTCTTGAGCCCCAGAACTCGGCTCTGAGCTGACAGCTACATCTAAAGAGCCAGGAGCGAGCAATCGGCTCTCTGTAAAGCAACAGCTCCCTGCTCTCGAATTTTTCTCTATACTTAATATTATATTTTTGGGTTTGATATGAAATTATTTTATTTTCCGGATCAAACCCGATTCTAAATCCGTTTTAAAAAAGTGGTTTGGGCCATATCTTAGAAAATTTTGAAGATAAACATTTTTAATTTTAGGTGTAGGTTGACAATATGGCGTTACACAAACTAATCAGCCTTCAAAAACAAGAAAATATAGAGTGTATTGTGTTCGAAATGCGACGCGCGGCTCGAACCTACCTTGTTGAAGGCTAGGCACCAATTGGTTTGATGTTTTTACTCTCTTTGCGAAGGGCTCGGCATGTATTCGGCTCGTGTCTGTGTGAATTTGCCGAATGTGTTCGGACGCCTGCGTCTTAAGCGACGACGTCTGAACTAAATCGATTGAAAAGTGATCTCAGATCTCAGAAGTTATTAAATCTATAAACATAAAACTTGTTGTATGGGTTGGTTCTATACAATAGAGTTATATTTTTTTCCAGGTAAAAACCGGTTCATTCTTAATAATTTTAAATATAAATTTTATGGCAAGAATAGACTAACAGATCACTGGAACCACGCCTTAATATTTAGGATATTCATTAAAAAAAAAACAAGTACGAAATTCGGTCAAGCTCGACTGAAATATACTCTGTACCTGCCAAAGTTTGTATATAACTTAGAACTATGGTAATTGCTCAGTCTCAGTCCTCCACTCCAAAAACTCTGAAACAAAATTCCTTCGATGGCCCGCGAATTATAAAGAATTTACGTGCAGAAATTAATTGGAGGTCGGTCATAGTTCTTTTAAAATTGAATTTTTTAGTTTTCTTTTTTGCCCAAACAAACTAAATTAGAATAAAATACAAGCTAAGTAGAATAAGCCCAATACGATTATCCGGATGGCTCATCAAATGGGAATAAATTATAAATATCGTGCCTCGACACCGAATAATTTTTTTTTTAAATGCCATCGATGGACCGCGAAACTATTTACCGGAAGGATATGGTTCTTTTTTTTTAATTGCCCATTTTAAGCTTTAAAATTTATGTTAATGTGATTGATGTCCATGTCGTCCTCATCATCCTCTTCTGCTTTTCCTCGACCAGCGTAGTTTTTTCAACTTTGTAAAAGAACCATAGACGAAATCAAACAAAATTTTGAGTTTTGCGACGAGATTTTTTTTTTTAATTTTTTCTCCTGCGGCGCATAGCTTAAAATTTTCTAAATATACTTCCATAGTAAGTACATAGTACCCTCATTCATTTTTAGAACTATTCACTTGTTGATCAATAGTGAATTTTTTGAACTATAGTTCATTATTGAACTAGTTCGTTTTATGAACTAGTTAATTTTTTGAACTATAGTTTATATTTTGAAACAACTCAAACAATCCAATCAATAATGCATTTAATGAAAATTCCTTCGTTAAAGAAACGCTCAATAAGGAAATTAAAATTGGGGGGGGGTAAATTTGCTAAAGTAAGGCTGCGTTCACACTGTTCGACGCACTAAACATAATAATATAGTAGGCCTTCATGTTGTCTTGTTTTCAATGTCAAATGACAAGCTATTTACAATGAAAACAAGAAAACAAAAGGGCCTACTAGATTTGCATGTTCTGCATGTATTTTGGTTTATTTTATTCACTTCGAAGTGAAGAAATTGCTTGTGCGACAAAGTGGCGCCAGATGGCAAAAAAAATCAAAATCAAGCTTTTCTGGTTCTCTTAGCAGTTGTACGTCAAATCCGAACGGCAATATTTTTGAGAAGCTTTTCTAAGGCTCCTCGCTTTACAGCCTTTTATGGGCCAATAGCTGCAGAAGGTGACCGGCTAAGTACGTTTTGGTAAGATGTTCCGTAGGTGAGGTCGAGCCCAGGCCTCTTGAACAGTAGTCGGAACTATCTATCATTCCATCAAATATTTATGTTACATAAAAAGTGAGGAAGTCCCGACCTTTCGGTTCAAGCAGAGCCTAAATGTTTACAGAATTAACTACCATTTCAAGAAAACTTTCACGAATTTAGTCTTTGATTGAACTCGCTGTACCTGCTATTTACAATGACCAAGTATCCTGGTCACACTAAAAATAATAGTAATAAAAAAAAGGGACCAACACCATTATTTTTCGACTGATTAAAGGTTGCCTTTTTTAAAAAATAGAAATGTTGTTTAAGCAAATAAGCAATAAACTGCACTTGATACCAGAATGAAATATTTGTTAGTTCACATGAATATATGTATAGAGACAGAGGGTTGGGGAGATGCATAGGCAGACTAAAATCTCAAAATAAGTATTGTGTATAATAATAATAATAATAAACAAAATTATGTATGTAGAGATAATGAAATACGTGGGTACAATTTACAGATAAAAAACATTTAGATTATGTTTGATTTTTGGTTTTTCCAAGAAGTAAGACATATCCAGGCGGTGTATATGATTTGTTTATGTGTGTAGTTGTGTGTATGTGTGTGTGTGTATATATTGTGGCATATGAATTAATCAATCAACCAATCAATCAATCAATCATCAATCAATTAACCAACCAACGCAGCAACCATTACGACAAATTCAAAGAAATTGTTTTTTTTTTGTTTTGTAATAGAAAATTATTGAAATGTACTTACATGGCTTGCAACACGTTATTTTACGATTATTATTTTTTTTTTTGTTACTTGCAAGGCAGTACGTACTAGGAACATTTCTTAGGAGGAAGGGGGGTATGATATTGTTGTTGTATATGTGGATGGGTAATAAGAGAGAGGTACTTGCTTAGACTACATAAATTACTTGCATTTACTTATCTTTGTTTGATTTTGTTTTGCATTTGGTTTTTGTGGCTAGGATTCTAGTTAATTTTTAGTGAGAAACTGTACAAAAACATACATACTGTAACTGTTTCGGTTGGGGGGGAAGGCCCTGCGTCTGTGCATTTATTTTTCTGTTAACACTGAACACTTCTGTACTGCAATTGGTAATGATAATAACTTGATACATTTTTCACAATTGACTTCGGTTCTTGAACTGATATGAGTTGAAATCGTTTATGAGTCGAATAAAGCTGTAATATCGGGTTTGTTTTCTTCAACAAAAGAAAACTATTTCTATATATCGAATGATAAAGACACTTTGAAAATGTCTTAAGATGATTTATTTTTAATTTCCGAATGGATCGATCGAAATGAAGATGAGCAAACGGTAAAATACTGATAGACAAAATTTCACCAAGCTAATACAAATTTTAAATTAATCCTAAACTGTGCTTCATCTCTAAACATCGATTCTTAATGGTTTATAAAAGGGATGCCCATAGCCCGCTTACGACAGAGCAGACACCAATACATACGAGGAAAAACATTTGGGTAAGAACCACCATCACATGAAAGAGATGGAGAGAAACTGGTTATTACCGGGTGCGCTGCTTGCATTGTAACAACAATTCAGCTGTAAGAGCATAGACTTTGGGCACCCCTGGTTTATAAGGTTTCAGAGTACACTCTCCTTTTCTCTCTTTTTTTTTTTTTGAGAAAAACGATCCTGAAAAAGTAGGCCAAATAATTCTTATGAGCTGAGTTTTAAAGTACAGTTGAACTTCCATATAGCGAAACTCAAGGGGCCGAAAAAATAACTACGATATACAGAAAATGCATAATACAGAATTGTTTTTAAACGAAATTAGTTTTTCATATTTTGCGCCTAATAATCTAATATGCCGCTCTCTAAATATGTATTAGAAAAAACTGTGTCACTCGTGACGTAACTAATTCACGCACGAAATCTAAGTTTACATGACAAACACGTCGAGTCACGAAGAAAAAGACAAACCGATTTTTCGTGTTGGTGAAACTAGCCGCAAAATCGATTTCCGCGGGTATGAGAATGAATTTAAAATTTGGGGATAAAAAAAACACAAATTAGTTAACAAATTTCGATGATTTATACAAGTCGCGGTTTTCCTTTTTTATAATCGGGGTTATTATTATATAGATTCTATATAGCTATAATGTTTCAAAGTATTTTATTTTTAAGTCCCGTTGCTCCTTTATTACTAATAATATAAGAAAGTTGGGGAAATCATCGCCAGATACCACACTATCAATATGCATACTACAAGTTTTATTTTTCTCAGGGGTACTTGCACCTCAAAAAAGTGCTGATACAGTTCGATTCCTAAGGCCCGAAATCGGGAAAAAATCGTTAAATTTCGTCTTATCTTTTTTCGACTTGCACACGACGTTAATTTAAACGTGTCACGGCGTGCTCGTGACACAGACATTCGTGAGTGTGCTTCCGTGTTTCAAAAGCTGACCGCCACTCCCGTATGTAGTGAATTAATTGGTATTTATCTAATCAACTGGTACGGGCACACTTTAATTAGACAATGACAGCAGTTCCACGAATCAACAATTTCGTTTGCCGTTGCATCAAATCTGACGAGAAATATGTTAAATGAAGACTTATAAATGAAAATTAAAGAAATAAATTGGTGAAACGACGAAGTAACAGGAGTAATGGGTGAAATAAAATGACCAATTGTGGAACTTGCTCTCAAGACGCAAAATTTTGCGTGTTACATTTAACCCTTTCATGCACCAAACTTGCACGGGGCATATCGAATTTTGTTTGTTTGTTTTTTCTTACAATATATCTCTCGAATAATACAAAAAAGTCACACTCCAACTAGATTTAATTAAAAATGCAACATGGTGCCTCTACAGAGTAAAGAGCTTACTTTTTGCAAAAGTAAAATTTAAATGAAATATTATTAGGAAATTTAAAAAGAATCATTAATTCAATAATTTTAAAAAATACTTCAGTTTAACTTGATAATTTAATAATTCGATCTCCCGAAATGTCCAACAGCAGCAAATGCGGAATTAAAAATGACAGCAAAAAAAGTTGTACTTAAGTCAAAGCAGATTACATAACTAAAGTAACGGGATCCAAGTTTTCTTTTTGACAAAATTCGTTTGAAAAAATATTCCGTTAGTCAAGAGATATTTGCATTCAAAGTGAAATGTTATGGAGAAACCACAAATGCATGAAAGGGCTAATGCAAAGAAATGTTGGCATATTCGTTATAGCGTGGCACAGACCGGAGCATTTAACAGTTTAAAAAGCTCACAATGAAAACGATGGCGAAAAAAGATATGGAGAATACTTGGCTGACATCACAATTTCTCTATTCTGTATGCTGTGGTGTTTGGATATAACTGTACCTGAAAGCCTTATTAATTTTCGTGTTCAAGACGTGCCGGGTCGTGTTTAAGGAATTTTTAAAGCGTGCGTGTGTGGAAAGTTACTGTTTGTGTGCGTACCGCCTTTCTACATCCAACATTTTCCCTTTCACCTTTGACAAATTGCATTGGCATATTCGTCATAAACGATTTCAACTCTGGTATTTTTTTTAATTCAAAATATGTAATAATATTTTTATGTAAATTTGGTTAAGTGCAAAAATACCTTGTACTTTTGTTTTTTGAAATGGTCTCTACTCTGTAATTTTCGGTAAGATTCCATCTTGTCATATATTCCAACTGTGGGGGTCATTTTAAACTAGATTATTTGAACAGCTAGCTTGAAAATTAGCTAAAAAAAAAAAACAATGCTTATTAAATGTTTTTTTTTTTGAATGTAAAACAATTCTCTGTATTCTAACCCAACTAAATTGTCACTAATGAATGGATTTATATTTGCATGATCTGTTGGTGATGATGATGGATGCAGCAGGAGAGCTCTCTACACTATACCTATTGTTCATCTATATATATATATGTTTATTTAGGCTGTCGTTGGCGTCGTTGGCACCACCCTGGGAGATTGAGTTGCTCAGCATTCAAGGATTGTTTCGCTTTTCTTTTTCTCTTTTTTTTTAGTCAAGTTATCTTTTCTTTTGATTGGAAATTGTCGTAGGCATAGACACAGCTTTAGGCGTGATTAGATACTTACCATGCCCAAACCTGCGGCTGCAGCGGCAGCAGCTGCTGCAGCAGCGCCAGGATTGCCCGGCTGCCGGACAGCCTGACCGAAACGTTGAAGCATTACGGCCCGATTAAGTTCTTCCAGTTGTTTGGCCTGTTGTTGTTGCACCTGATGCTGTTGTTGCTGATGCTGGGCCACCGCCTGCTGTTGTTGCTGGTGATGGTGTTGTTGTTGTTGCTGCTGTTGCTGTTGTTGTTGCTGCTGCTGCTGATGCTGTTGAACGGCCACTGCTTGGGCCACCTGGGCGGCAGCCTGAACCTGAGCATGTACCACAGCCTGGGCTTGGGCCTGAGCCTGAGCATGAGCCTGGGCCTGTGCCTGAGCCACGGCCACAAAGGCGGCAGTCTGTAAGTAAATTTTGGGAATTGATTTGGTTTTTGTAGCAAAGAATAAATCTGAAGAAGATGCATTTCAAATGCCCCCAAAAGTCTACACTGTAGAAAAAATGTCATTTTTTTCGCAAACCTAAGAAGTCTATTAAGCCTGATCCCGTCTACTGATTCAAACTTTATAGATAATTCTCATAAAACGATTTGTCATTCTGTAAATGGAAACTCAAAAGATTCAAAGTATAGAATGAAATTGAATATCAATTCAATTCAATTTCTCTTTATTTAATCGAAATTAGAAACGGAACAAGCTTGTAAATTTAAGGAAATATGTTTATAAGTATCATTTCAATACTATAAAACAGTGAAGGGAAAATAGTGGCCCATTGCGTCCTCTCAGCACGCCCCGTTATTCCGCTCAAAGCAAAAAAGAATTCATTTTTTTGTTGCTGCGCCCTTCAGTAATATTTTGGTGCCCACCGCTGCTATAAAGATTACTTAAAATTTGCTGAAAATCATACAAGATTTCCTCACTAAATTCTATTTTTACATCAATCGTTTCTATGTTCATAAGTGTTATGCTGAATTTTTTGAACTGGTCCATTTGAAATGAACTATACGGCCCTGCTTCGAATTTCGAGTCGTTTCTAATTTAAATTTAAATTTTTTACAAAATTTGTCGAATTCGAATGTGGTACATGTGTTGTTATGTAAAATTGATTGAGTGAATTGGCTAAAAGGATTTAAAAAGTAATTTAAATATTGGTTTTCGAATACCAAAATACCGGTTTAATCGGTTCGTTATCTGTTTGATTTTTCTGATTTCAACCTTTTTCAAAGTGATCTATCACTAATACTTTTTGGTAAAACAATATTTATTAAATTTTTCTTTCTTTACTTCTTTCTTGCCGTTTCCATTGACCTGATTGTGTTGACATTCACAATGACACGTTGACAAAAACTGCCGATTCCTTTTTTTGTTTAGTAAAAGGCTCACTTTCAAGAGCTTGTGGCAAATTCCTGGCACAAAAAAAAATCAACTGATAACATTACTTGACACCAAAATGCCAATTTTGAAAAATTTTCGATCGTGTCGTTCTCCGTATATCGTTTATTTAAAAGATAGATAAGATAAACCCGATTTAACTTTTAACTTTTTTGCTTAAAGACCTATTCTTAGATAACATACAAATTATTTTCGGCACAATACTTCATATGAATAAAAATACTTTGTAAAGCTTTGAAATCAGAATGCTTTTGAACAGCTGTCTTATTGATATGAAGTAGTGTGCCATTATATATATCATCTGAGATCTGGCCTATAAAATGCCTGCAAAAATGCAATTCAATTATCCATTTATTAATTTTACAAGTAATAACTGTCGATATGGCACGGTATTTTAATAAAATAGACAAAAATGACAAAATTTTGGTAAAACGGATATTTTTGTAAATTGTTTATAGCATCCATGCTTTGTAACCAATATTACCATGGTATGGACCAAAAAAATTATAAAAATATTTTTGGATCACACCGAATTATCAATTTTAAAATTAGTATTCAAACATTTTATTGTTGATAAAAACGCTAAAGCTACACCGACGTAGCTTTATATATTAGGAAAGTGCGAGGACGTCTTATATCACTAATTTAAAGGATACAATACGTAAATCGGTATTTGTTCAGTTATTATGATAGTTTTTGTGAACCTATCGATTTCCAAATACCAAATAACATATCGCTCATTTAATTCAAAACGGCATTACTCAAAAAACATGATTTTTGAGTGAATGATGTAGAAATATTGGCTTTGTTTTATTCTAAGTAGTGTCAAATGTTCAAATAGCTATTTATTATACTCTCCGTGTAAGAGCGTCTTATCTCAGATGTGCCATCTCACTTATGACACCCAAATAAATTTGTTTTTGCTACAAAAACATCACAATTTCAGAAGAGATAAGTTATGTTTCAATAAAACTCTTAAAGGACAATTTGGATTATATTTTCTAGATCGATTCGAAGTAATAAGATTTACATTGAAAACTTTGAACGTGATTTTCTCAAACCCTTTTTTTTTAGTTTTGCCGTGTTATGAGAATATATGAATTGAATGAGCGATATATTCGCCGATATCTGGAGAACGACTATATAGAAAAATATTAAGTGTACATTTTTGAAGTCAGCGTCTCAAAATTCTTCCGAAAAAGATATTAAATCGAAATGGGCAGACACTTTATTTTACTTGGCAACCAGTGTTATTGGTGATGATACTTTTTGTAGCCTTGATTTTTATTCATCGTCACATGGAAAGAGCATACAAAGATATTTTGAATAAAAAACTCAACAGAAGAAAAATTATTGTAGCCATTGTGATGAGGTTAAATTCAAAAGGCATCTTCAGGAAATAATGCTATCCCTAGACATTATATTGTTGAATGTATAATGAATCTATTAAAATGAAAACAGTGCGCAAAAACTTAAATCGCAATTATCATAGGAAGATCAAATCCATAATCATTTTCTTTTGAATTAAAAAATTGATCTTTAAACGGTTCGAAAACGATAACCGAAACGATTTTTTATAACCTAACCGTAACGAAATACAAAGAAATAACCAAAACAGTTTTTTGAATGATCGAAATCGAACCCCATAATTTTTTTCGGTTTTATTCCTGATGAAAATAAAAATAAAAGGCCGTTTTCTCATCTTCATGTGTTTTTATTAAGAAAATGTATGTTACCTTCTTTTCTTTTATATGAATTAATTTTAATGATTTTAAACGCGGCCTAAAAGTGGGCAACATGAATTTTTATAATATTCACCTAAATTAAAAAAACATGAAGATGAGAAAACGGCCCTAAATATAACTATTTCAAGTTGTCATAAATTGAACGTTAAATACACTTTAAGACAAATCCTACTGGGAGTCTTAAATATTTCTCACGCTCGATTATTTCAAATTACCACATTAGTCTTTTATTTTCGAAAACGCTCCTTTTCTATTTCAAAGTTACATTCCAATATCCATCTAAGGCCTGTAAAAAATACTTTAAAGCAGCGGTGGGCACCAAAATCTGTCAAAATTATGCAAGTCTTTCGCTATTGTGGTTTGGGTTCGTCGGCACTTGCTTGAATTTGGTAACCTTTTTAACAGAATAACGGACTGGGCTGCAAGAGCGCAACGGGCCACTATGTACCCGTAGCAGCTCCAGTGCAAACGGGAAAACAAAATGGCGGACAATTCCTTAAAGAAAGATGTCTAACTATTCTTAGAACGATAGGAATACATATAGCCGAAAATTGGGTCATTATTTAGGTCTTATACTCGATATGCTAGTACCTGACATTGGATACATTATCCAAAAATATGTCTTTACAGACGCACGTTTTAAAGGAGAATTAAAAAATGGTCGTTGTCTTGCCAGGTTTAAACCCTAAGGACACATGCTTAGATGTAAGAAACCACCGATTAACACTATTAGAGCTGCTTCTTTTTTTTTGGAAAAAAAAAGCCAACGCCAATGGCCTAAATGTGTAACAAAGTATTTGGTTGATAGAACCCAATACAATTCGAAGGATTTACTTTAAACCGATAATTAAATAATTTTGATTAAATCTTTTTTTTCCATCAACGGAAAACCCTTGGGGGGGAATTAAATGAAACATTATGTTTGCTTCTTCGTTCAGGTTTTATCTTTGCAAATTCGAAATGCGAGACGGGAATGGGAAAGTGGAGGATTGGTGAGGGGGGGTGAAGGAACAGCAGCTGCAGCAGGTGGACACCAGGAGGACACTATCGAGAGTTTGAAATTAATTGAAAACCGCCGTTTGGTTTGTTTTTGTTGCCATTAATTTGTTTGTTTAATTAAAAAATTGTACAGACATATATTCCAACTATATGCTAATAAAAATTGATTTTCTTATGTAATGCATTTTGTGTTCTTCCGGGTTTTTTGTTTTCTGTTTTCTGTGTGTGGGTCGTAAGTTTTCGCCTTCGCATTACCCGAAATTGCAAAAATAATCGATAATCGGTATAAAAAAATGGAATTCTTTTTGTTAGTTGAAAACAAAACGCAAAATTTCGATTTTTCGATTTTTGTCTTTTTTTTTCTTTTTTTTTTGTTACAAGTCCAACAAGTCCGTTATTCCTGTTTTTTTGCGTCCTGTCCTCCGTCTGTGCTCATTTATATTGACTATGGTTTCTATAACTATGATAAGAACTCACTTCCTGGGCCTTGGAGATGGCTGTGGAGACTGCAATCGCATTTGCATTGGCGGCTGCTGCTGCTGCGGCCACACTGCTGCTGTTGCTGCTGTGACTGCCAGTGGGTGAGATTCCCGCTAGTAATGGTGGCGGCGGTGTGGCGGGCATTGAGTTGGCAGCTCCGCCTCCTCCATTATTAGTGGGACTTTTGCTTTTCGCCGGCGGATTGGCCGCAGCGGCTGCCAAACGTGCCAAATATTTGGGCTGACGGGCACGCAACTCTTCCAAGCTGGCATCCTCTGATGGATGCATTATTCTTGTGCTTATGGCAGCACCTGTAACCGCCCCACCACTACCAGCTTGATTGGAGGGACGACCCTGTTGTTGGTGTTGTTGTTGCTGCTGCTGTTGTTGGCCATCGGGTGGACCATTTGGTGGTGCACCGCCACCAGCTTGATTGGTGGTGGGTGGAGCACTTATGGTGGCATTACTGGAAAAGAGAAAAAAAAAAAAAATATCAATTGAAAGTTATAGAGAAAGAAAATTAAAGATTCTAGAAGGACATCCTTTTATGAAATTTTTGGTTAATACTTCTTATTAAAAAAATTCTTGTCATGATCTGGGCTGCAAATCTCATAAAATTTGGAAGAGATTCAACCAAAAAATGTAAAAGAAATTGTTTTTAACCGAACCAGTTTGGATTTTTATTGATTCAGGTTAAGAGTGTAAAATGGGATTAGTAAAAGAATTATAACTTCTTCAATTAAAACTGGTTAAACAGGACCAAGATATGATCGGCAGTTCCAGCAGATCGACTGAGAAGTGGTTTGCAGTCCTGTTTATAAAACTTTCTTGCTACAAGCCATCTGAGCAAAGTAACACACAGAAGGACATGATTATATCGACTTATTTCATCATGACAATCAAGAATATACTCTCCCGACTAGAGGTGCGCGCGTGACGTGAATTTAAACGTGTTCGTGCGTGATTCGTGGGTGTTTATATCGTGAATATAATAATGCAGTATTAAAGAATTTTTTTAGATAATTATTTGATTTATCTAAAACTGATTTGCTTTTGATTTCGTAAATCCGCTTTAGCCATAATTAAAGTATTTAAATGGAGTTATGTTATTTATCTGATAAACTGGTACGGGCACACTGAAAATTAATGAAATCAACTGCTAACATCTGATTCCAAGAATCAAGCATTTCGTTTAAGTTTACCAATTGCAGCAAATCTACTTTAAAAATAAATTATGTGTGACGGAGAAAAAAAAGGCAAATCAAAGATATAAATCGGTGAAACCACAAAAGAAAAGGAGTGATGTATGGAAAAGATGTTCTAATGTGGAAATTGATGCAAAGAAGTTTTGGCATGTTCTTCTCTGCTGTCGCACAGGTGGGTTGTTGCGACTCAAGGAGCATTTGAAGTCGGACTTAAATTATCACAATTTAACTAGCTCCCAATAAAAAAGTTGGTCGAAAAAGTTAAGGAAAATATTGGCTGAAAGCAGCTGCAATTATTAATTATTGCAATAAATTACATTATTTTTATAGGGAAGCACTTTTATCGTGACGTCTCGTTAAATCGTGAATGAATCGTGCGTGACGTAAAATGCTTTAAATATCGTGAATGAATCGTAAGTGTACGTGTATCGTGCGTCAAGATATTTTTATTTAGTGAATCGTGAGTTAAGATATTTTTATTTCGTGAATCGTGCGTTAGGATAAATCGTTCACGCACACACCTCTAACACATACTAAAAAGCGAAGTAAGGTAGTAGTCTGGTAACTTGGGTTCAAAAAATCGAATTTGCTTAATTTGAAAGCACAATGTCTTGAGAATATACTGTGAAAATTTCAGACAGAAATTCGAAATATTTCGTGAGTTATAACGAGTTTCCTAGAGCACCTCAGAGTCCAACCTTTAAGGTCGACCAACTTTAAACGCGTTTTTCTCAAAACATTGTTTTTCTGGTCTAACTTTTTTTCTACTGAACCCATTGCTTTCAAATTTTAACAGGCTGTTCTACACACTTATAGTTCTCGTCGGTACTAACGAGAATTTTTTTCACCCCTAACTTTTTATTTTACAACCCTTTCTTTGCTAAAATAAAATGACCTTTTTTTTCAAAGTCCGCCATTTTGTTATTTACCCTTGAAATTTAACTTTAGTAGTTCCGACCAGAATGACATGTCTATAGATTAAGAATAATCAAGAATATTTGATTTCAAATAACATCAAGAGCCAAAATCACCCGGGCCACCCTCCAAAGAAGTCATGAAAATAGGCATAAGTTACCAGACTACTACCTTAAAACAACTTTGCCTCGGGACGAGGAAAAGGCCTCAATTATTGTTTTTCCGAAGTCGGTGAATGTGAGAATTGATATTTATCTCTCTTTCTTGATAGAGAGTTCTGGAAAATGTTTAATCGTGACCAGTGTATTTCGAATAACTGTCGCGTAAGAATGGAGCCCCCTTAATTTCTCAAAGATAAACTTTGGAGGCGGTTTAGTCATGATGAAACTTAAAGTTTACCTGCTCTAGGATGAACTAAACTCACTACATTCGTGTACTAGAAAATAGTCTGCTACCACCTTTAGTTGAAAATAGGGAAAAGCCCAATGTTTGCATGGAGGATACCGTCCGAATTCGTAGAAGTCGACAAATAAAGGCGTTAATACTGGACTATTCTGTCAATATATTGAACTTTCCAGCTTGCTCACAGGATCTTATCCCGATTGAAAATGATTGTGGCATACTGGCAAGGCGTATCTATAAGGAAAATACCAAGTACGAGAGCACTAATGCTCTTAAAAACGCAATTTTGAGAAAACATATGTTGGCAGATGCTAAGGATCTACAAGAAACATCTACATTACATTATTTTAATAGTTTCAATAATAACCGACCGACAATATTTCTTTTTGGGTACTAAAGCCAAATGTGTCTTATAATTTTGATAAGGTTGAAAATACTAAGAAAGCTTTAAACACAAGGGAGGAGACTGCATAGAAACAGATAGACGAACGAACAGGGCTATATCGACTTAGCTCATCATGCTGATCAAGAATATATATACTTTATGGGCTCGGCAGTATTTTTGGATGTTCGGCAAAGACATCGATAGATTGATCTTTAAGTGGTTGCCAACCCTTTCGCAGAGTCTTTAAAGACTAGTCTATTATTTGACGGACAAAGCATTTTGTGTTGAAGTGCGTTGCGCGAATCTAGCAGTAGCAGCAACTCTTGGGTGAGTTTAATGAATAATAAAACTGAATTAACCGAAATCACAACTGAACTAGAGCAATTACCTCTGCCTGAACTAAACGGTTGTAACTATATATCTGAATTCTGTACATTTGTGTGCACTTTTTCCAATTGCAAATTTGAATTTTTTTTTGTTATTACTGACCTGTAAGCTGGAAACGTGGGCTTCTGTTGTGCCATATGTGCCGCAGCAGCAGCCGCCTGTTGATGATGATGATGGGCGGCTGCGGCTGCCGCAGCCGCTGCTGAGGTAGTGGCCATGGCGGCTGGGAATAATGGACGCGGTGGCATCATATGCGGCGGCATCATGGTTATTGGATACGGAGGCAGCGGTGGCATTTGCTGCATATGCATGCCCATACCATATTGACCCAACATATGCGGTGGCATCATATTCGGCGGCATCATCATGGGCGGCGGCACTGACATGGAGTCTGCAAGAGTTTAATTTGAGATGTTTTTCTCTATCTCTCTATATATACACTTATTTCAATACTTACAATCCACTTTCTTTTTGGCCGCCGGCTCATCATCATCGGAATCTGATTTGCCGCCATTCTTTTGCCTCTCATGATCACGCAAATCCTCTGCAGGTATGCCATCCATGCCAAAGATTTCGATCTCAATGTTTGAGCGATTTGGTAAAGAGTTTGGCACTTTATCAACCGTCTCCTTGTGCACTTGCATGCAGTGTATGGACAGACCGGGACCCGTATACAGTTTTTTGTGACATATGTGGCACTTGAAGTGTTTGGCCTTTTGATGCTGCACCAGAATCTTTTCATCGTCAAACTCACGATTGCAGTACCTAAAGTTAGTTAAAAGGGCTCAAGAGTTAAGGCAGAACGTTATATAAAATGAGTCTGTGTGCGTGTGTGTTGGGGGTGTGTGTGTGTGTGTGAGTGTATGTAGATACTTTTTTCTTTTACTTATTTATCCCCCCCGCCCATTCCACTTTTTTCCCACAAGCGGCACATGCTGAAAATTTTCTTTGTTTTTTTGTTGTTAAAAGGATACCAGCACCAGGGTTTGGAGGCCTTCTTCTTCTTACGTCCCATATTTGGAAATTGAAACGCTTAGTTAATTGTTGTAAATGTTAAGAATTGTTGTAAATATTGTTAATTTTCTCGCCGATTTTCTGCTTCAACGTGAGCGTCGTGAGAAAACAAAATGGAGAATCACGTAATAGTGAGGAGAGTTTTGTGGCGATGTATTTATAGATATTTATATCGATATTTCGATAGTTTTTATTATTCGTTTTTTGTATTTTTGAAAATGGTAAAAATATTTGAGGGAAATGTGTTATTGCATAAACTAGTTAAAAACTCTGCGGTGCATTTTCTTTTGACCTTGAGGATGTAATTTCCCCAATAGGAAAAAAATTACAAACCGAGTTTCACGGTTTAGAGAAAAGCGTTTAATTTTAAAGGTTTAACGGCCACATTACGCTCCATTTTTTGATCGGTATGCATATTGACAAGTTTTAAAATCATTTTTTAATGAGCTTATTTAGGCTTAACAAAAACATTGATATTGATCTGATATAGAAACATTTTTTTTTATCATATATTGTGATCTTTAAGATCGTCTCGAAAATAAATGTTTACCCTTAATCCCTTCCCAAATTGTAAATAAAAAAATTTTTTATCTCATTAAACAAATTTTGCACGTTTTTGAGAAAAAATCGATTTTCGAAATATTTTTCCTTTTAGTTCAAACTACTAAACCGATTGAAAATGATCTTCAAGATTATTAAAAATTGCATACCCTTTAGATTAATACTTTCTTGACACTTCTAAGTTTCTATCTCTTTCAATTACTCCGAAAAACTTAAAAATATATCAAAATTTTTGAATTTTATTTTTAAGTTCAGCATTCTAAGTACATAAAAAAATAACAGCTTCAAGGAATTTTTTTTGTAAACTAGTGTTATTATAGGATGCAAACCCAGTATTTTTGTAAATTTTTAATTACCCAACTGCATATACAAAGTTTTGATGGCAAGAAAACCTATTTTTAATTAACGATTACCAAAAACGACTATCGATATTTAGGCCAAGTGTCATCTCAAAGCGCCAGTGTTTACCTATTGCCAGCGCTGCCATACTTTTAACTCACGCAACTAGCAAAAGTTATCGCAAGTCGGCGATTTTTTATCGCTTCCTCCACTTGCATTTAATAATAAAAAAACCTCACAAAATGGCAGATAAGAAGGTAAGAAATTGTTTATAAAGCAAACAAAACATCACCTAAAACTTCATCTACTCTCAGGTGGGCGGTGGTGGCAACAACGATGGCAAAGAGAAGCGTCGCAAAGAGTCTATACTGGATCTATCCAAATATTTGGAGAAACAAATCCGCGTGAAATTTGCCGGTGGCCGGGAGGCCTCTGGCATACTCAAAGGTTACGATGCTCTGCTTAATCTGGTTCTGGATAACACCGTAGAGTATCTCCGTGACTCCGATGAACCCTACAAACTAACCGAGGATTCCACCCGCAGTCTGGGCCTGGTGGTGTGCCGTGGCACCGCTCTGGTGCTCATCTGTCCGCAGGATGGCGTGGAAAGTATTGCGAATCCATTTATAACGCAATAGTGGGCGAGTTAACTAGGCTAAGTAAAATTATATTTAATGGAAACATAAATAAATTTTTCTATAACTAAAATGCTCAGTCCAGGCCAAATTCGTTGCGTATCCAGGGATACTGAGCCGGACACTCCATGCAGGTGTAAAAATAACGATCCTCCTGCAGTACACGACTGCGTACTTTGCACACATTGGGTATTTGACAGACTTGCTCGTGTGGATCCAATTGTTTGGGCTGGCAATGCCAGGAGTTAAATTGATGCAGCTGATTGCTGGGAGTGGGCTGACGCATCCAGTCTATGGCCTGCTGATTGGTTACAAAATACACATCGGGCAGCTTTTGTAGATCATCCAGGAATTTCTAAAACAAACGAAATTTAAATGAATCCTGCACACACACTACCTGCTCCTGACTCACCAAAAAGGCATTGAGATAATCAATCTTCTTGAACCAGGTGGAATGGAAATATAAACCATAGGGCGCCCGATTGCTCAGATAATGCCGCTTGAAATTGTGTGTCAACATTCTATAGACATCTTCGCCACTTAAATGTGGCGGACAACTGTCCACCATGCCGCACATATATTCACCCGCTTCCAATTGATTTATTACCAGCTCCCATATACCCGGATAGCTACGCGAAGGACAATTCTGATTGACACCCGTACAGCTATGCGGCATTTTATAGTCCAAGGTGTAGGGCCACAGGGGTGGATTTGAGTGTGGAGCCACCATAGAAGCATCATAGACAAAACCAAATTCTTTCATCATCAAAAATTGACGATTCCAACCCACACGTAGGAAGGGCACACGCATGCCTCGAATTTCCTCCATGCGTACGGAGGCAAATTTATTGACAATATTGGCCTGACCCACCATCTCATCGAACCAGTCCTCAATGGTGGCATTTTTAGACCACCATAGCTCGGGTCCACGATGACTGAAAATAATGAAAAAAAAATATAAATTAGGAAAAATAAAACAGAAACTAAAAAATTTAAATCTAAAATAATAAGAATAAGAATTGTCGATTGAGAAGCTGGAAAGTATTGGCAAAACTTGAAATCAAAAGCAATAGAATTCGTTGAAGATGCCCAGTGTTCTAGGTAAATTAAAAATCTAAGGATATGAACAATACTTGACCATTTTCATTTCTCGACCGATCAAAAAAATCTAAGAGAATTACTTTATATTATGAACCGAACATTTTACATTTTTGTTACCTCGAACCTGAACCCGAACCGGGCCACTGAAAACCATTAACGTTATAATTGGAACCGAAAAAATAAACCCCCGAAACCTCCGCAATTACCTTAGTGAAGCCATTATTTTTAAATATGTAAAATGTTTTGAGAGCTTTCTTTTGTAATATAATTTGATATTTAAAAATTTCTAAGTCTATAAAATGCTCCCTTAAATAGAAATGTTGAAAAATGGTAATATTTTTAGAATTAAGTTTTTGAGTTAAATCCAATTCTCGCCATGTAGAAATATTATTCCCTATTTGCAGAAAATTCGTTTCAATATTCAGAAAATAATGTAAATAAGTCGGGCAGATTTTAGGTTTCCAAATGTTGTAGAGCGTTTTTAGAGCTGATTTTACCAGCGTATTATGAAAGCTATATAGAAAACTAGTCTTATAGTATGGGTTTAAATCTATCCAAATAACAAAATATCTCTTTTTATGGCAGAAATACAGAAGATTTAGGGACCGATTATTTCGAACCATAATTAAGAAATTTATGTTTCTGATTTTAGAAAGTTTTTGTATAAAATATACAGAAACGTTTAGCAAAAATTATTTATCCAAAAATATAAACGGATAGAAATCGGTTTATTTTAAAAAACGTTATTTCATTTGGCATAGTCTTAAAATAAAATTTTTTTTTTAAATTTTAATACATCCATTATTTTTGGTTTTTTTTATTGAAAATTTTTGAACACTAAAAAAAAAATTTATTTACGGGTACGTACCGGTAACCAAAATAAAATCTGGAAACCGTATCGGAACCGAAAACCCGAAATTACTTGGAAAACCGAAATATAACCTAACCGATATTTTCATTTCGGTACGTACTGAACGATCATTTCGGGATTAATCCCTGGTTCACAATATAAGAAATTTCCCAAATGACTGAAATTTTTAATAACTGTATTAAGAATGAAGTTTTTGACTGCAGTAGAAAGCAATTAACATTTATTAAATAAAAAATCGATCAATGATGTTCAAGATTTTTTATAAAATTTTCCAAGAGAACATACATATATTGACCAATGTATTCAAACTAAGGCTGCAAACCTCAAAAAATGTTGGAGGAGGTTCGGTTCGGAGGTTCGAACCGGCATTTTACGATCGGTTCGCGGACCAATTCCTGGATCCTCTGAACCCCAGATTTTGGTTCGAACCTCGGTTCACTTGAACAAAAAAGTATAATTTGTTTTATTTTCGATTTATTTATACGTGGTTAACAAAATATTAATAAATTGATAAAACTGATGTGGTCCCGACCATTAAAATTAAATTTTGTAGATTTGAGTCGAAATTGATTGTACTTTAAACCAGTTCGAAGGATTAAAACAGTCCTAAAATTATTGCATCAATTCGAAAGTCTCATTTCAAGTAAGGATCCTACCTGAATATCAAATAGACTTTCATAGTGATTAAAACAAGTTCTGAATTGCAAAGTCAATTCGATAATATTTTTCTCGGCCACCTCTTTACATTTAGTAACAAACTAAAATTGATCAATCTCGTGAGAAAGCCTATTTCGAGTTAAAAACAAAGACGGGATCGAGGCAAGAATTTCCAGTATTGGAAAATCCGTAACACAGTTAATCCTCTTATAATTTATTGATTTTAGTCCAAATATTTCGGGTTTTTCTTCGGGCACTATATCTTCCTGGAGAAGTTCATCTATACGCAAACTAAGCTAGCGCAACACTTTTTAGGTCTTGTTTTCTTTTCCAAATACCTAAAAAATTTTTAATGTTTGCTCCTTTGGTTTTTCGAAAAAGAATCTATAAATTATTTATTGACATTATCTCCTTCTTAACAATCAGACTAAATAACTCTTCAAGATTTAATTTGAACAATCTCATAAGGAATTTATTTTGTTGTAAAAATAGTGGATCACCAGGTCCAGGTTCGAGGGTCAAATGTAAGAGGTTCGTGGGTAAGGGAACCAGAAGTACGCGGAACCCGGTTTAGGGGTTTGGTTTCGGACCGCTTCCCAAGTAGAGCTTTCGAGCTCTTGCATAACAAAATGTTACCAACAGGATTTTCCAATTTTTGAGATAACCCGGAAAATTGGCGCGGGCAAAAAACGGTTAGAAAATGTATTT
The DNA here is from genome assembly GCA_018904225.1 of Lordiphosa mommai. NCBI lineage: Eukaryota > Metazoa > Arthropoda > Insecta > Diptera > Drosophilidae > Lordiphosa > Lordiphosa mommai. The sequence goes on from JAEIFT010000460.1 coordinate 175,552, forward strand.
TGTTATTCGGGCTCATGTTTTTTGCAAGTGTGAGCGAAGAATGTGGTATACTTTCTAAAAGGTTTCAGAGAAAAGGCGATTTTTTCATACGCATTTTGCAAATTTGCAGCTTGCTTTAGTTAGAAGGGGAATACACAATTTCTTTATTGTTCATAGTATTATTTTTGGTATCCTCAAGGGACAATCATTTTCTTATAACAATCTTCATTCGGAAATCGTAATAGTGCATATAGTAGCAAATTATTTGACTGCGGTATTCTCTTATATGCGAAATTGCAAAGATATTCTATGTATATTAATTATGATTGTTTAAGGTTAGTAATTAAATCACAATCATTTGATTGAATTACCCAGATAAGGCATCTTTAACTCGAACAAAAATTTGCGGTACTTTCACTTATCTACTTTAAAACGATCTTTCTTTAATTTCTATGACTCATTCGTGTGCAATTTTAACCAATATTTCGTTCTAAATTTGTTATCGCATTGAAACAGCTCAGAAAATTCCCTGAAAAGAAAGAAACAAGAACCTCAAATCAGCTTTATATAGACCTCCAAAGCTATAACAAAATTAGTTTCATATAAATTCAACTGCGAGATGGTTGAAAATTGTTCCAAAATGTTCAAATTATTATTTGTGCTGCTTTGCTTATACTTGCATTCAAGCAAAGGCTACACTATACTAAAAGACTGCGAAGAGATCAGAAATGAAATTTTACAACTAAATATTAGTCTCAATCATACAAAAACGGAGCTTGAATTCAAAAATCAAATGCTGGACTTGAAGGATAAAGAAATCTCGGTATTAAAATCAAAATCTAAAACAGCAATAAATGTGCAATCATGTGAGCCCTTTGGGAACTCTACGGATATTCATGCCATTCATTTGCCCGGGGTGGGAACATTCCCCGTGTTTTGTGACTCTCAATTGGCTGGTTCCGGCTGGTTGGTTATCCAACGGCGCCTTAATGGATCTGTGGACTTTAACAGAAGTTGGTCGGAATACAAGTACGGTTTTGGCTATCTAAGGGGTGAATTCTTTATTGGCTTGGATCTACTGCATCGCATAACACAATCACAACCCCATGAATTGTATATACAACTGAAAAATAATGACACTATTCGCCATGCTCGCTTTGATAACTTCGTGGTGGGCAGCGAAGAGGAAAACTATGAACTGAAATCGGTGGGCAACTATTCGGGAGACGCGGGAGATTCGCTAAGTGATCATGTGAAATTTAAGTTCAGTACATTTGATCGGGATAATGATGGAGGGTATACGAATTGCGCCGAAGAATTTGGTGCCTGGTGGCAGGGTGATGAATGTGGATGGAGGTAAAAATATTCATTTTTATTTTTGATTTAAATATTTGTATAAACAGTTTATCTATTTTATTTTCAGTTGTTTAAATGGCAAATACCGCAAAAATGGTTTAACCGATAATTTTACAGGAATTAATTGGTCGTCGATGGGTTATGAGTTATCAATGACAGCCGTCCAAATGATGGTTAAGCCGAGAATAAATGGAAACTAATTAAATATAATAGAACAATATAATTTTTATATTCAATAAACAATCAGAGCAAATAATATTGACTTTATTAACAGCTGTCATAGAAACAATGGGTCAAAAAAATAATCTATTTACGAAATTACAAACAACATTTTGTCTGCGATCAAAATCTACAGATCAGAGCTACCAAACACTAAAAAACAGCGACGGAATATGTCTAAAAACTCATTTCAACTAGGAAAGCTCATGTGGTTAAATTATTATAAATACACCAATATCCATCGATATCAATGTGGCCAACGCTCTTTCAAAAATAAAGGACAGATGACCCTTGAAAAAGATAGAAAGGGCAGATTTTTTTAAAGGACAAAAAAACAGGACAAAGAGCAAAGCCGGGCTTAATGGGCGTATCGGCAATCAATGCTATCCAAATTTATAGTATGCAGTTTGAAGTACATCAACAGAACGTAATTTATCGATTTTATACGTCATTTAAAAAAATTCACAAATCTTATGGCAATAGATGGCATGTCAAAAATTATTCTGATATTTAAAAATGCAATCCGCGATTTAAAAAGTTCCGCGAAATTTTCAACTCCAATTATTTTAGACTTTTAGTTGGGGTACCACTTTATATTAAACATGGTTAATTGTCATTGCACGATACAATTCGTATAATTTTTGCAGAATTTTTTAAGGTGTGAAAGGTGGTAAAAATTAATAAAAACAAAAATGTTCAAAAACTTCTTGAAAATTTCATTGGACTAAGATCGCTTTCAAAACCTGGCAATAAATGCATTGTTAACCGTGGCTTTCACCATGTTATGGAAGATTTAATTAGATATTGTTCTATAAATAAACATTACCGAAAAAAATTCATTTTTTATTCATAATCATATACATTTTTTATCCACGATACCTAATGATGGCAATTTATAGAATTTTTAAAAAAAAAATGATCATATTCTTTATCATCAGATGGATAACAAAATCTTAGCAAAATAAAAGTCCGTTTGCAGAAAAGCAGTTTTTTAAAACAATAAGTTCGTCAAACATCCAGATGTACAAGGAACTCTCTTATCGCCTAATAAACTAAATGATCCGAAAGAGAGCTCTCAAAAGCTTCAGGATGTAGTAACATGCGGCTGAAGAAGACGCAAAAAGTTTTTCAAAGCAAAAAAGAATTTAATTCGAATTAAATTGAGTTGCGATATATTTTTAGCAAAACATATAAATTCTATATTGAGTACGTTCCACAGTCTGTGGATATTCAGGAAATTATAAAACTAAAAAAAGATAAAAAAAAATAATTCCCAAGTGTTTAATACACTTGAAAAACTTTACTCCAACGTTTAGAAAATATAGATATAGATATCAGATATTTAAAATTTTTAAATCATTGCTTAAAACGATACCAAAAAAAACTTTTCTTAGTAAAACACATTTTCCGGGACCGATCGGTCCTATGGCAGCTATAGCTATAGTCATCCGATTTTTATAATTTTTTCAAAATTATGTGAAAGCATAAAAATTATATATAAGATTGGGGACGCTAGATAAAAAACAAAAAGTTTTTTCACTAGAAGTAGTTTTTTTTGAACGACCGTTTATATGGCAGCTATATGATATAGTCATCCGATTTTGATAAATTTTTTCAGAATTGTGTGGAAACATATAAAATGAATATATACTACGATGGAGACTCTACGATGGAAATCAACAAAGTTTTTCTCACACAGACTTATTTTTCGACCGATCGTTCCTATGGCAGCGGATATGCTAGGATCCGATTTTGATACATTTTTCCAGAATTAGTGGAAGCAATAAAACTAACATATACCAAGATTAGACGCTACGATGGAAAACAAAAAGTTTTAACTAGAACTAGTTCTAGACCGATCGTTCCTGCGGCTATAGATAAGTCATCCGATCCGGCCGGTTCTGACATATAGTGCGGCAGTAAAAAGAAGACTTGGCAAAAATTCTCAGCCGATAGCTTTAAAACGAGAGACTAGCCCGCGTAGAAACAGACAGACGGACAGGACGGACGGACAGACGGAACCAGCTCGTCGTCCTGATCAAGAATATATAGTTTAGTGGCCGGAAATGAATATTTCTAGCGTTACAAACTTGTTTAAATATACACTTTCAAGGTATAAAAAGAAAGAACAAAATAAAAAAGATTTTTTCCGGATAGAGTACAAATCAAAATTTTCCGGAAATGCCAGTTTTAAAAGGACAGATCTATCTGGAAAAACGGTAAATTGGCAACACTGATCGATATCCACAATTAGCTTTGTTTTGCTGACTTCTATTGTGATGGTCAAAACTAAGAGTTATTTTTTATGGATGAATAAATACTCTGTTAATAACAGTTGTTAAATACTTATTTTTAATAACACAGTTAATAACAGTTATTAGAAGACTTGTATAACTAAACTCAAGAAATGACAATTTTTCAAGACTTATTAAAATTATAATAAATAACCGAATCAAACCGAACCGTACCGAACCGCTAATTCGTGCTCGTAAACCGAACCGCGAACCAAACCAGCGTCTGTTTAAAAATGCTGAATTGAAGCGACAACCGCAAAATAAAATGGTTTGGTTCGGTTCATTTCATCGACGAGTTTTAGGACGTTAAGAGCCTACCTTGAAAAAAATTTATTTAAAATTTTAGCAACGTCACGAAAAGCGTTGCAATTATTTTTTTTATTTGAGACTTTCGAAGGACTAAATGAACCATTGAGGGTCCTCACGCGTCTATCAAAATGTACAGTTTTACAAACTACCTTTTTAAGAATAGCAATCTGTCGACTGTCGGGTTGCAGTCCGGTCTCAGTGTTTCCATCTGATTAAGTGTATCTTCTGCAATTGTCGGATCTTTTCTTATTTGGCATTCTTTCCTTAAAAGTTTCAGATCAAATATTGTAAGTATTATCTTACTTAAGCATGGGATTCGTTTTCTACTGCGCTTATAAAAGCTTTCGAAGCTTTCGTCTTCCACTCAATTTTACTATGATATCCGAGATATGACTTCCGTGGATGATCCAATAGTTAATCGGTGTTTTCGATATGCCTACGATATCAACTGCATTTATACTCTTTAAGACAAAACTGAATTCCGACTTTATACAGTGTTGCACATAAATAATAATATTTTGAAGTCCTTCAAATGTTGTTACGACTTTAATTTCGAAAATAATAGTGAACCACTGAACCGAAACCGTGGTTCAGCTTGCTTTAAAAACCATGATATGAACCGAACCGAAGGCTTAAAAACTCCATGAACCATTGAACTGAACCAGTCTTAATTCTCTAGCGGTTTACATCCCTGTAAATAACAGTTACTAAAGACTTTTGTTTTATTACTCAGAACTAGGGGTGGGTGCGGGCCTCTGAGGTGGGACCATGAAATCTGCCGAATATACGGATATTTTCCGCAGATCTACACTGCGTCTTTCGTATGAAGCAACTGCGAACAGCTGTTTCACGAAATCAAATCAAATCAGTTTCAGGACTTGGTAAAAAAATTTTTAATTTCCAAAATTTTCAAAAAAATTTAAGTCACGCTGTAAATTAGTTTGCCTATGTAGGGGTTGATTTTTTTTTGTATCTGTAGCTTTGAAAAGGGGTTTGCAACTAAAAATGTACCCCAATAATTTCCCAAAATTATTTATATAATTTTAAATGGAATTTCCATAAAGAGTTTTGAAAAATGATTTCTAATTCAAATTACATATAAAAATTATAATTATAAAAATTGTACTCACGTCACCGAGTGTACCGCAATCTCATGTCCATCATTCCATAATTTCTGCACATATTGATAATTGGTATAGGGATGCGATACATAAAATGTACTCCTTATGGGACAACCATTGGGATTCCGTCGATTCGGTGTGAACAAAACCTTTGAGAACAATTCCCAATTGTCATGATTGATGGCATCATCGAAAGTCAGTAGAATCATCTGCGGTACTGTTTGTGTCACCAGATTTCCGGGTATTTGTGTGCCATCCTTTGAGCAGAAACAATGCGGCAATTGACATTTTCGGGTATCACAAGCACCCGCCGCATTCGGATCATGCTCGACATCACACCAACCCTCATCCGAACCATCCGGGCAATCCACCGAACCGTCACAGAAATATTCCTGGGGCAGACAAGTGCCATCGGCACAACCCAAATGATAATCATCCGCACAATCGGCCATTTCCAGCAGAGGTTTCGGTGCCGGCGTCTCAGCGCTTACATCACAATTATCCACATTCGCCTTAAAGTCACAGATTTGACGCACCACATCAAAGAGCAAACCCTCCGAGCATTTAAACTCAAAGACCTCACCATCCAGGCATAGAAAGTATTTGGCACACTCACTATTTGTCCATATTTTGTGCACCGGCCTATGTGGATTGCGATAGAAACGTGCATCTGGCATACAGGCCGCCGCCGCTGCTGCTGTCGTGGAAGTGGAACGCCGTTGACGATGGTGTGACGACGACTGTGTCAGATTTGTGGTGGTGGCGCCTACATTATTGTCTGCAAATAGCAAGACGCGTGTAATTAATGTGGAAAAACTGATTAATGCATTGACACAAATATCGAAACTGAAACTGCACACACGTCAGGCCCCAAATTAGCCATTGACAATTCGGACTGGCGGATTGCGGCAATAGCGCAGGTTCAAAACCCAAAAACCCGGTTGTCTCTAATCATGCATGGGAATTTTTGGAAACAGGGGCGCTTACTTGAAAAAGAGGGGAGGGGGTATATAAACTATAAATATAAAAAAATATACTATAGAAACAGTTTACACACAAGATCAAAAAGGAGACTGGATGACTATACAGCTGTCTATCTTCAGAGCTCTTTGTCCTACAAACTGCAGACAAGCAACTGCCTCCTTAACTATAACTGGTTGGGGAGCCCAAGACCTTCAACATGCAAAACCTGGCATAAGCAAGCAAATCGCCCTACAGGTCGCTTTGTGTTTGTGTGTGGTTTTCTTGTATTGGTGAGTGAGATTTTCTCCCAAGAACTTCCAAACTTTGCCGTCTTTCCTTATATAAAGAGTTTTTCCTGACACTATACGCACGGCCTAAACGGTAAGAGATAGAAAGCTTTAACTAAGCCATTAGCTAAGGCAAAGTTTTAGAAAATTCCCTACCCAAATGCCCAGGAGAAGTTTTTTATAGAGGAAATTTCGGTCTCTAAATCGGTTTACGAGCAATTCTCCCAATTTTGAAAAAATCCGCCTAAAAAAAACTGCCTAAAAATGTTTTATGGGAATAGTTTATTTCATCCGATTGAGTTGAATGGCATATCGACATATCTCCGACCAGTACGTTTTCCCGTCGGAGAAATGTCGCTTTTTTCTGTCGGTTTCTAAACGACATAATCGAGATATGACGCTACAAATCGACATAACTCCAACAAGCTAAAAACGACATATCTCCGACGAGTTGCAAACGACATATTTCCGATCGGAGATATGATGTTTTAAAACGACATAATTCCGATTTGGAGATATTTGGCTTAAAAATTCAACAAATTTGATTTTTTTATATTTCCAAAAATATTAAGTTTCAAAAAAAAAGTTAAAAAATTTCGCAAATATAAGTTGTTAATTATCTTTTTGGTAGAATTAATACATTAATTAGGCAACAAGCTATCGTAAGTTCAAATGGGAGATGCTATCCTTCTTCCTGTAAAACATTTAATTTTTTAATTCGAAATGTAATGAAAATTTGGTTTGTAGACTCACCCGAGAAACATAAATTTGATAGGATCGGTCAAGCCCGTCCAGTCCGTCTGTGCCAATGTCGTTCGTCCGTCAGGTCCAGATAGTCCGTCTGTCCGTCTGTAAGTTTTGTGTTCGTTTTAAAGCTATCGAGCGAAACTTTGAGAGTCTTCTTTTACTATCACGCAACTAATATGTCGGAATCTGGCCGAATCGGGATAACTATATCATATAGCGCCATGAACGATGTTTTGAACAAGTTCTAGTTAGAAAACTTTTGTCTTCCATCGGCGTCACGAATTTTTTATTTTATTTTTATATATTTTGAGACAATTTGAAAATGTATCAAAATCGGATATTTAATTAGGCGCCGAAAATTGTGGTGAGAAACTTTTTTTGTAGGTTCCAATCGTAGTAATATTTGTTCTAATGTTTCCACACAATTAGAAAAAATTTATCAATACCGGAACCGCAAATAGCCATACAAATGAGACAAAAACACTCTATGAGTAAAACGTTTTTGTTTTTTTGCGTCCCCAATCTTGGTTATGAGTTTTTTGGTTTACAAAATTCAAAAAATTTTGATATTTTAGCAAATTTTTGCCAAAGGTCCGATCGGTGGAAGTTTTAAGAAAACTTTTTTTATGGTAAAAAATTCGATTATAAATATTTAAAAATTGTTAAGTTATCTTTTTTGGTAGATATTTATACATTAATTAGGCAGCGAAGTCTTTCGTGGGTTCAAATGGGAGTTGCGTTTTTTTTCAGTTTGCTTCAAAGCATTTATTTTTTATATTTGCAGTTCCCAACTGTTTAAGGTATTGATTGCATGGAAAGGCAGTTGGCTTACCTGCATTTTTCAGCAAAGGCTACTGAAAATTTGACTGGGAAGTCTATGAAACCATAAACGAAATAACCTAGACTGATCATTTGCTTAGTGTTCTCTTTTCTACCAGCAATTTTGAAGGCAAAGAGAGCGCTGAGCGGTATCGGTTTGACTTTGAGCGGTATTGATCATTGATCAGCTTAACAAAACAACTTTTTATATATAGCATACTTTTAGGGGTGTTTTGTTAAAGTTTCATTTGGAAAAGCTCCATGTAAATACCATATTACATACAAGGGGAAAAGTAGGCTATGTGAAGTCGATCGGGGGCAAGTTCTTCTGCTGAACACGGTCAATAGTTACTATAGTCCGTGGCATAAGTTGTTTATGTTGTAAGCAAAACACAACTACCAGACCTCGAGCCGGCAAAACTAACTGCTAAGTAAGTTTAAGCAAATTATATAAATTCTTCCAAATCTAACTTTACTAATTTTTTTAACCGAACCTTTTTCTGGTTGGGATTTAGGCTTGAGATATCATAACTTTAGAAGGTGCGCTTTATGGTCCGATTTGAGAAAACCAAATAACCCGAACCTGTTCTGAAGGGTTTTCCAGCTTTTCTTCGCAGTCATATCTCAGAAAATTACTCGAGAGATTGTGTGTACATTGGAAATATAGTTTTGCTTCGAAAAAGATTGAACCATTTCAAAAATTGAAACCGGTTTCTTACCGGATCAAACTTGATTATACAGGCAGTTTCTCAATTTCACTTCTCACGATTTTGTCCAAAGTGGAATTGATTCCATATCTCTCATCCCCTAATCGAACAAAGATTGTCTGTTTGAAAAGTTTTCCTTGCTGGTCGGTGGAATGATAAGTAAACATTTTGGTAACACGTCGGGGTCACCAAACGTAAACATTTTGGTATCACGTCGGGGTCACCAAACGTAAACATTTTGGTAACACGTCGGGGTCACCAAACGTAAACATTTTGGTAACACGTCGGGGTCACCAAACGTAAACATTTTGTTATCACGTCGGGGTCACCAAAATGTTGGTGGGGGCCAAAATCACTGCGATGGTCAATATCAATTGTTTATTAACCATTCTTTATAAATTTTCTTTGAAGATACAAAATTTCAGTCTCTGAACAGCTGACTACGAATGCAGAAAATAAACCAAACATAGCAGGCGACCCATTTCATCTCATCCCCATAAACAAAAACTTCTTAAAGAACTGCATGAAGGAAACTAGGTCGTGTAAATGTGGACAAAGCAATGAATCAAGTAGAAATTGCGTTTGTTTTACATTTCAAAAATTGATCAAATGGTATCGAAAATATTGTATAATTTTTTAAAGACAGGTTTTAATACAATTTTGAGGGAATCAGCTAGTTTTTGAACTAATAGCAGATCATTAAAAAAATTGAAATCATTTAAGACTGCATGATATCCAATTTTTAATGTAAATTTCGTGTCTCTACCTCCCTCACCCATGTACGCCTCTGCTTAGCCCGCCGATTCGTGTACCGTGTACCGCCTAGTGGCAGCAGAAAAATTCAATTGCGTTTGCATCATTCAATTGGTAGCAAAGTATGAACGTATGTAACTAGCCGTAGCCCCTGATCGTAACTCAAGCGATTGGGCAAGCCAAAAAACGCGTGTTGGTTGACTGCGAGATGCGATCTCAATCTCAAGATATGTATGTATGTGTGTATCTCAATATGTCTTGGTCTTGGTGGCTGCATTTAGAAAGTAAATTTATTATTTTACTCGCAGCTCGGGTCAGGAAAATTTCAGCAACTGTCATTTGGGTTCAATGCACAGATCTTTTCGGCTTCACCTGGACAAAAACAACAGCCAGTGCCTGCCTTGGTGTGTCTATTATATAACAGATCGACAACTTTCACACCCAATGTACGCGCGCCTGCGCATGCCAAAAGCAAAACACGCACCAAGCACCCAATCAACAGAAATAAAAGTGTCAAACAAAAGCCAACATCTGGAGAAATTACCAAGCGATCCAGCCGACGACATAATCACCAGCAAAAACATTATTGTGCACACTCGCAGCTGGGCGGAAGCCACGACCTTGACTGTGAAACCAGTTGGCCAATTTGAATTTTTCCTGGGGCAAAGCATTTTTGTTTTTTCTGCCTAATTTCCAGTTCGCGTGTCCGAAATTTGGAAAAACTTTAAAGCGAACCGGCGCTTCGTTTGAATTGAATTTGAAATCCGCTTTTTACCGCCGCACTCAACTGTGGACAAATTGTGACTGAAGGCGTCTGCGAGATGCAGAGCTGGCTATATATGAATGAATATATATGTTGTGCATTGTTTATATATTTGGGCATTTCTCTCTCTTTCACAAAAACGGAGAGTGCATTAGAGAAAGCTTTTAAGAGTAAGGAGATTTTAGATGACTTTGTTGAAAAGAAGAGTTCATAACGGTTAATGAAGATGCAACGCAAGACCTGGATTTTTATACTCTGTACAAAAGATACTAGGAGTATGTTGGGTTAGTGCGAATGTATGTAACAGCCCGAGGGAAAGCAGTATCTATATTCTTGATAAAAGTGATCTAAAAACATTTTTAAAACGAACCTTTTTTTATAAAAAAAAACAATATTCGGAGCTAACAATTTCGAAGAATCGGTTCATGATCCGGTACAGAAAAATTTCTGAAAAACGAGGGAAATGAGGTTAAGTAGATGGGAAGCGCAGCGAATTAAAGAATACGATGCAAAATAAGGCAGGGGCATGGAAAGGGTAAATAGATGGGATTGTAGACCTTTTAAAAGCCTACAAAAAATCCATACAGGCATCAGACTTTGTTATATACTCCTTTGCAAGGTCAAAATTTAAAGTATTTGCCATTTGAGGTAGATTTCTCGAGATAAGCATAACTTGAAAACCGATCCTAATCGACTTTACCACTTTGTCCATACAAAACGTCATTCCACCTCTTTTTCATTTTCTTTACACTTTGAGAATAATGTTGCTTCGTCTAATAAAAATATTGCCAATCTATTTGCTAGATTTTTTTCCAATCAACCTATCCTTATCCTATATAATGTCCATCCCTTTCTTAATCATCTGTTTTTAACTAATCTCTCTGTTGGTCCAGATGATGTTCCTTTATGCATTTTAAAGCCTTGCTTTAACTTCCATGCTTATACAATTTTCATTCTATTTTTCTGAATTACTAACAACAGAGATATTGCAAAACTCTCTGCAATTCTAAAACTTTTCGAAAAATTAATCACATCCCAGCTACAACTTTCTTTTCATCTCTTATTTAAACTGTATTAGTTACTTACTCGAATTTAACACAAGCGTAATTCATAGGTTTACGGATGTTATTTTTACAGATTTTAGTAAAGCATTTGATAGTTTTTCACACACTCCACAATAGTTCCAAAGTCGTTTTTTTTTGGCATAAAGTCTTATTATAAAGATATCTGCACGAAATTTGGTTAATACGTATATTTTGGGCCCCCGAGACGACTAACTAAGATTCGTTCAATTTAGTCCATTATTTTATATAGCTGCCATATAAACGATCTGGCCGATTCTGACTAACTTTGTTGTTTTGTAAACTATTGAACTAAAATTCAATTTGTACACGTATTTCAAGCTCCCAAGGTGTCCTACCAAATTTGGTTCAGTTTTGACCATTATTTCATATAGCTGCCATATAACCGATCTGGCAGACAAGCAAGCATTTTTTACCTTATATGAAAATTTTTCATTTTTCTTGTTTTATTTGCTCATCTTTCTTTATATATAAACTTTCTCCACATTTTTTTTAACATACAATCGGAAACAAATTATCTTTTACGTCCATTTATATACCACACTTTAAGCAATTATTAATGCTCAAACTGTGAGCATTTTTGAAAAAACCAATTAGACTATCGTATAGAGAACACTTCCAAAGCACATATATAGAACCAACTCAATCGAAATTGTAATAAGCATATCTTGGAAATTATTTACTATATTTTACTTCAATTGTTTAAATCAATTTTTGTTTATTCTCAGACAAAAAGCTTAGACAAAATTTTGCCACAACAAAATTAATTGCTGTCTTTCAGGGCTTCCCAAAACCTTAAGGGCTTCATTTCATAATCAAATTTTTGATTCTTTGACCCCTCGGATATACTCTTTTAGAAAATTAAACGTTTTTTCCACAAATCAGAACTTTTTTTTTACTTTATGCCAAATAAATCGACTTTGGGACCAATGTGCACTCTATTAATTCTAAAATTGCGATTGTTGGGCTTTCCGTTAGGGCTTCTTGCTTGGATCACATCTTAAAAAGAAGTAGACCTCTGGATTTCCCGGGAAGTCTTTTGGCCTCTTCACTTTGTGTTATTTATAAATGATATTCCTAATATTCTAAAATATTCTTTAAAATAAAAAAATAGAAGGATTTTAAATACCCTTGCAGTTTATTAAAGACGATACCATTGATAACAAAAAAGTTGTTCTCACTAGAACTAGTTTTTGGACCGATCGTTCCTATGGCAGCTATATGATATAGTCATCCGATCCGGCCGATTCCGACAAATGTGTATTTAAATACTTTTTGCAAGGTTTGGTCAAAATAGCTTAAAAACTGAGCTCGTCATGCTGATTAAAAATGTATATAGTTTATAGGGTCGGAGATGCTTCCTTCTATGCGTTACAAACATCGTGACAATTTTAATATACCCTCTGAAAGGGTCTAAAAAGTAACAAGTGCAAGTCGATGATTTTCTATCGCAGAGCTTCACTTCTACCAGCTTTTTATTTGTTAACCTCTCACCAGCTTCAGCTGTTTAAATCCTTTGTCGTTCTGGGCATTACACTCGATCGTAGACTATCTTTTAACACACATACTGAAATCTCTGTAAATAAAGCCATGGGTGTGCTGGGATTTGTTAAGCGCTGGCCTAAGGAGTTGGATGATCCTTACATAACCACTACCTACGTTGGGATCCACTATTAAAAGTCCATCCTTATATATCTAGACTCAAACTTCTAGAGCATAGACGCACCATGATGGAAATAATGTTTCTGCGCAAGCTCATTGAAGGTGATATCGATGCATCGAAGTATCAAATTAACTTTAATGTTCCTTCGAGACATACTCGGAATTATGTTCCCTTAAGACTTCCTAATTTTTCTTCATTGTATGCACAAATTGTCTCGGTCTTTCTTCTAGAGACAGACAAGGTTCTAGATTGTTTGAGAAGCAGACCAGGAGACAATCGGTAATACAATATAAACCGAGAGTGCGGAAACATAGTGCGAAAGTCAATCACGTGAATAGTAGTACAAAGGATTACTTCTCATTGGGACCAGGACATGGCGAAGGATCACATAAGCTGTAGCGAGGGATACTGAGGATGGCCATCGATTGGATGGCAGCTATAATTTTGACCTTAGTGGGAAGTGTAGTCTTTCCCACAGGGTAAGGTGACTTGGGAGCTGTGGCAGCTCGATAAAAAGTCGCGTTGCGGCTGTAAATACCTCACTGTTGAAATTTCCATCAAGTCAGTTGGTTCTTTCGAGCAGTCTGGTGTTATCCATCTATGTCCCTCATTAAGTGCTCTCATTTTCCCATTTTCTGCGAGGTTGTTGATACGCTTATTGTAGTCCCGGTGCACGATCAATTTTCACGAGATTTTTTTTCTATATAATATTTCCAATCTTAAAGTCTCTATTAATTATTTATTGAAATTAATTCTTCAAAGCTAACCTAAAATACCTCCAGCTGTTCAATGGGCAGCCACTTGGAGCTCTCCAATGCATCATATAAACGTCGATCTCCATCAATGGTCTCACGATTCAGCTTCTCCACATCGAGTACAAATTTATGTTCCACCAGTCCGTAGTCATCATCCACCGTGCCATTTCCAGCTACGCCACCAATTTGCTGCTGCTGCTGTTGTTGTTGCTCATACTGGGCACTACGTTGGGCACTCCAGGCTTCAGCATGCTGGGCCAGTGTCTGGGGATTTGAATGGGACTGGGACAGGGCCTGTTGATAGTAAGCCGCTGCATCTGTAATCGAAGGTCCGGCACCCTGCTCATAATAGCCCTGCCAGGCATTATAACCCTGCCAATAAGTACTGGTGGGATCATAATATTGCGTATAATCTGCTCCTGAGGCGGCACCCGAAGATGCCGTAGGTCCGGAACCACCATAACCATAATTGCTGTTTCCACCGCCCAGAGCAGCTCCCAACTCAGTCTTGGGCTTGGGCACGGCATTACAAATCTTAATAGGCTTAGTGCCCAGTCCAATGTAACCATTCATATCATACAAAGCCGACTTTTGTTCATCCTCAATGCCAAAGCGCACAAAGCCGTAGCCCTTGGAGAAACCCAGGCTATCCAATATGACCTTGGCCGTTTTGATGGAGGTAAATTTGCTGGAGAATACCTTATACAGTTGATAGTCATCCACATCGGAGCTGAGATCACCCACCCAAACGCTAAACTCACGCTCATTGCCGGACAATTTGTACGAGTTGCTGGCCGAATTGAGGCGAAAACGCACTACGGGATTGGTGCCGGGTATGGGTTTGCCATTCAGCTTGTGCATGGCATCCAAGGCATGATCATACGAAATGAAATTAATAAAACAATAGCCCGCAGGCTCGCCAGTATATTTGTTACGCATCAGACGCACGGTGGTGGGATCTTCGCCCATTTTGCGAAAGGCGGCAATAATGAAATTTTCCGTCATGTAGGACTCCAGCTGTAAGCGAAGGTGAGATAAATATATATGGAAAATAACCAAGTCTTAAGTCTACTTACACTGCCCATCCAAAGCTGACAATGTACCGAAGACATTTTCTAGCTTAATTTGTTTGAGTTACAAAATTTTTATAATTCTCTGAAGTTACACGCGTAAACGTAAACAAGCCTACAGTTAACAGTAAGTGCAAAGCAGAGTTGTCGAGGTGTTCAAAGTTTGCTGTTCTAGAGATGAGCAAGGTTAGGAAAACTGTTAATTGTCACGAGTCACTGTTTAACTATCTTTGAGACTAAAAAATAATGGTAAATGTCTAGTATAGCGGCCTACTCTCAGAAAATTCAAAAAAAAATTTCCTCGATGGCGCGAATTATTGAAGAATTTTCATGCAGAAAAAAAGACGGGGGTCATCCATGGTTTCTTTTTAAACGAATTTTGAAAATTTGATTTTTTACCTAATAAAACATATTGTGTTTTGAGCAATGTGTCAAATTTAATTCAAATTTATTGATTTTTATTGTTCATTCAATAATTCTAATCAAAATGGAGTGCACGAATTGCAATTTTTACGGTGTCGAAATTTTTGTCTTTGACGTATATAGAGGTTATTGAGTATTTAAAGCGTCACAAATGTTTACTGCAAGAAAAAAAATGTGGAAATTGTTCTGCTGACTGTAAGATAGCAGTAAAAGATACAGCAAACTATTCTTTCGGTGCCGAAAACAGTTGACTGCTACAACCATGGGCAATAAAAAAGTCAAGATGCAATTTCAATGAAAGTATCCGCAAAAATACCTTTTTTTAGACCAAACGGTGAACCATTCTCAAAATTTTGTGGATCCCCTCACAAGAACACACACAAAAATAGAAAGGTGTCGGACGTGAAGGCCGAGTTGCCTCATTTTGGCCGAAAAAAAAACACTACCATTTTGAGACGGCATATCTTCCAAATTGACATATAATTTTCTAAAAAAATTACCCTGTAACGTTATCTCACACAAAATATTTTTAAAAATTTAATTTTTTAAATAGTATCGATGGATCGCGAATTATGAACATAAAATATTAATTCATAGGAGAGAAAGTACACGGGGAAGACGACAGTGGATTAGGCCGTTCCTTAGGGAAAGCACGTTAGAAAAAACGCGCCTCTGAATTTTACCTCAATAGGTGGCATGGAAAAGAGTTCAAAACAATCAAATAGGTGTAAAGATTTCCTCACTTTCGCATTAATTCAACAAATTTCCCCTGAGTCATAGGAAAATAATATTTTAATATATTTATTTGAAAAAACAAACAGAAATCGAAAAGCATATTTCAACCAATGTATTTGTATGGGCAAAATTACAACTTTAAAATTCGTTTAAAAAACCACGGATGACCCCCCGCGTTTTTTTTGCATGAAAATTCTTCATAATTCAATAATAATAGGGGAATTTTTTGGAATTTTCTAAATATACCTATATTTAGCAAATTTCAAAATATTGATTGTTAAATAACCTTAAAATATGCTCACCTGCTCATCTCTAGTTGT
Organism: Lordiphosa mommai; assembly: GCA_018904225.1. Classification (NCBI taxonomy): domain Eukaryota; kingdom Metazoa; phylum Arthropoda; class Insecta; order Diptera; family Drosophilidae; genus Lordiphosa; species Lordiphosa mommai. The sequence continues at coordinate 191,917 of JAEIFT010000460.1, forward strand.
ATGTAAATCAGCTAAACAGTGCTGCCACATCTAACTACATGGTGCTGTTAACCGTTGCTCTTCCTCTTGCTAGTCGCGGCCTTTGTTAGTTTTCCCCATTTTTCCGGCGTTTCTAGTCTTAAGTTTGAAAGTGTTTTTGTATATAAATAGAGCATGACGACGTGGGGCAATGTCTGTCGCATCTGTAGCAGCCCCGCAGATTATGAGATATTTGCCAAAATACCCACATATTTACACGGCTCGACAAATGAGTTTCTCAATTGGCAGAAACCAATTAACATTTTGCTGGAAGAGACCACAGGGCTAAAGGTACCAACGTTTCACAACCATCTAATCAAATAATAATACATTTACTTAATTCCAGAACTCAACGGATGATGGCCTGCCGCATTATATATGCGCTCCCTGCATTTCATATCTAAAACATGCCGTCACATTTCGGGAGCAGTGCATCAAGAATGCCCTAAGTCTCAAGCTGGCCGATTTGTATCAGGAAAAGTCCTTAAATATCAGTAGAGAGCACAAAGAGAGCGCCCTATTTACGGCTGAAGATTTGCGCTATGTGGAACAGCGGCCCGTACATAATCTGCTGCTCAATAACAAAAGCCAGCTAAAGGACAAAGTGGACAAGCAACTGCTTAATCAGCAGCATCAGACTTCGACGAGCAGTATACAATATCTAAATGTATTATTTGACAAGGGCCAGAGACGAGCACAAAGAAAGACCGCCACCACGAGCACCACCACCAGCAGCAGCGCCAGAGATCAGGAGCTGCTCTTGCTGCCCACCACCAGCGGCAGTGGCAATGGCACTGGCGAGGATGAGGAGGAGGAGGATTATGCAGCCGTCAGTTCTAGCGATGACAATGAGAATGCCTTGATACGCAAACACAAAAATTGCTACAATTATAGCGAAACCAATTTTGAGGAAGATGATCCCATGGAACAGACCCAGCTGCGTGACATTAAAGTGCACATACCCGAGCCCATGTGGAAGGAGCGTAAATGTCCGGCCTGCAGTAAACGTTTCATGTTTGAGGAATCACATCAAACGCATTTGGACAACTGTGTGGAATATCAATTTGTCACCTTGTCATGGAGATGACGAAACTATTAGAGATTAGACGACAGAAAATGGTTTCACCGCATGAGTTTATTCGACGCATGATTTTTGCTTTGCACAAAACCTGCACCTGGCTGCAGGAACATTCCATTGACTCGCTGCTGGCCGAGAAACTCAAACAGGTAAAGATCTCCAATGGCGGTGAGAAAATGACTCAAGAGACTGACATCCATACAGACTTTGGCCAAATGCCCATATTTAAATATGCCAGCGGTCAGACCACACCCATTACCATGGAGAATAATGTGCTATATGCCATAGCACGTTCCGAGAGTCGCAATTCGCAAGTGGCAAGTGTTGCTGTCACACCGCAAAAGGTACAGAAACCCATACCAATACGAGGCACTGCAGCCGCCGCCGCCGCCACCTCCACTTCTTCTTCCTCGCACGAAGAACGTGCCAATTTTCTGGAGAAATTGCAACGTGCTGCGGTGCCACCAACTACGCCAACTACTGCAGCAGTTCCTGCTCTCATCTTTTCCGCACGTTGCGGTCAATGTAATTTATTATTTGACTCGGTTTCCGAACTGGAAATACACAATATTGGCCATCATAATGGTGGCGGCGGTAGCGGCAGCGGCGTTGCTTCAAGTGTGGATGATGAGGCACAAAGGCGTCGAATTATAGCACTATTTGAGGATGATATTTAAATGGGGGAAAAGACGAACAAAAATGCGCAAAGTTTTGAAAGCCAAAGCAATATCTTAAGTAACATTTTGGGATTCCTGAACAAAACAGAGAAATTCGAATTTTAGTTCTTTTTTTTGAGTTTTGAGATTTACAAACAATTTTTAAAACTATTTTTTGTTTTTAATTTGATGTACATTTAAGTAAGGCCAAACTGGGGCAAATTTTGAAACTTTTGGCAATATAAAGCCAACAATTTAATAATTTGTGCAAATTTGGGTTAAAAAGAAAACTTTTCGGCAATGTTTTGCCAAATTATTTGCGTGCAAAGACAACAAATTTATAATTTGTGCAAATTTTTATAATATTTCGTTTAAATAGGGAACTTTTTCGGCAACTTTTATAAACAAATGAATAATTTGTGCAAATTTTTATAATGTTGCTTAAATATTTGCCAATAAATATTTGCATACAAACAAACAAATAATTTGTGCAAATTTTTATAAAATTTTGTTAAAATAGGGAACTTTTTGGCAATATTTGGCCAAATTATTTGCGTGCAAAGACAACAAATTTAATAATTTGTGCAAATTTTTGTTTATCTATGAAACTTTTCGGCAAAGTTTTTGTCAAAAATATGAAACTATACGGCAATATAAAGCCAAATATTTTATAATTTGTGCAAATTTGGGCTAAATAGAAAAAATTTCGGCAATGTTTTGACAAATAATTTGCGTGCAAAGGGAAGCAAATTAATAATTTGTGCAAATTTTTATAAAATTTTGGTTTAAATAGGGAACTTTTCGGCAATATTTATGCAAATTAATTGCGTCTAATGACAAAAAATTTAATTAAACAAATATTGGCTAAATAGGAAACATTTCGGCAATATTTCCGCAAATTATTTGCGCGTCAAAGACAAAAAATGAATAATTTGTGCAAATTTTTATAAAATATTGTTTAAATAGGGAACTTTTCGGCAATATTCCATCAAATTGTTTGCAAGTGAAGCCAAAAAATTATAATTTGTGCAAATTTTTTATACAATTTTGTTTAAATAGGGAACTTTTCGGCAATGTTTGTGCAAATTATTTGCGTGCAAAGACAACAAATTATTCAATTTGTGCAAATTTTGGTTAAATATGATACTATTCGGCAATATTTACCCAAATTATTTGCGTGTAAAGAAAACTTTGGTTTAATAGGGAACTTTTCGACAATGTTTTGCCAAATTATTTTCGTGCAAAGACAAAAAATGTATGATTTGTGCAAATTGTTATAAAATATTGTTTAAATATGAAACTTTTCGGCAATATTTCATAAAATTGTTTGCAAGTGAAGCCAAAAAAAAAAATAATTGCAAATTTTTATAAAATTTTGAGCTTTTCGGCAATATTTGGCCAAATTATTAGCGTGCAAAGACAACAAATTATTAAAATTTTGCAAATTTTATAAATAGGATACTTTTTCGGCAATATTTACCCAAATTATTTGCGTGTAAAGACAAATTTTGGTTAAATTTTTGAACTTTTTGGCAATGGTTGTCCAAATTATAAGCGTGCAAAGACAACAAATTAATAAATTGTGCATATATTGTTTATATATGAAATTTTTTTGACAATATTTAAGCCAATTATTTGCGTGCAAAGAAAAATACTTATAATTTGTTTAAATTTGTAAAGATAATTGTTAAAATGTGTAACTTTTTGGCAATATAGAGAAAAATTCAAAATATCTGCAAATTTTAGCCAAATAAGAAAATTATCGGCAATATTTGCGCAAATTATTTGCGTTTAAAGACAACAAATTTATAATTTGTGCAAATTTGCCCAATTTATTTGCGTTTAAAGACAGCAAATTTATAATTTGTGCAAATTTGCCCAAATTATTTTCATTTAAAGACAACAAATTTATAATTTGTGCAAATTTTTATAAAATTTTGTTGAATTATTTGCGAGTAAAGCCAAAAAATTAATAATTTTGGCGATATAGAAAACTTTTCGGCCGTATAAATAAGCAAATTATTTGCATTTGAAGCCAAAAAAATTTTGATAAAATTTGGTTTAAATAGGGAATTTTTCTGAAATTTTTGGGCAAATTATTTGCGAGTAAAGCCAAAATGAAAATAATTTGTTCAAATTTGGGGTTAAAATAATTTTAATCACGACCGCAAACCGGTTCAAAATCAGTTTCATTGAGAGGTTCTCGTTAGCAAAACCATCTGCCGCCCTTTTTCTCATGTTTAGGCAATTTTATTGGTTTAAGCGACCTTTCTAATGTTTAATTAGCGAGTTAGCTCTAACTCATAGAGCCGATCTCACGTTTGGAAGTTCATAAACTTACATTTACTCTATTATTTTAGACAATTTAATCATTTTAGTTTGGCCGATTATGTGAAGTCAATTCAGAAATGAGAATAGGTCTTAAATTTTTGACACTTATAAGTTAGTTAAAATGTGTTCAACTGAACTAATTCAAATCATTTTTTAAGTTTTTAAGATTTTGAATCTTTTTGTATCGATGGAATATTATTAAAACGCCGAAGAAATCTTAACTAGAAATTTTTCTTATTAAAAGAAAATTTCATGATTTAAGCTTTACATTAGCAAAATGACGCCGTTGTGCCCTCAACGGCCCGCATTTTTCTGATCAAAAGGCAAGTAACAACAAAATTCAAGTATCGCGACCATAAATAAAGACAGACAACTGTTTGTTGTAGCGCCCTTGCGTTCAATTTTGCTACTTTGAATAGTTTCAACATTTACCATATTTTTCCTGCGTCTTCTTGCTATTTTCTAACATGAAAAAGCGGCTCTCCGAAAATAGAAATAAGTCGGATGAGCAGATGAACTCCCAAAACAAAGGTCAATTTTGTGGGCCTTTCATAAAAATGAAATTAAATGTAAATTATTTACAATTGTTCCCTTTAAATGTGTGTACTTAGTTATTAATTTAGTTTATTCTTAATTATTTTTTTGTAAAAATTGAACGACGAACAAATCCCGCTTTAAACGGACAAAGATTTGCAATTTTTAGTTTTTAAACAATTTTTTGTTTTTGATTATAATTTTAAATGTTTTAATTTTAATTGTACATTATTATTTTACTCCACATTCTCATTCTCATGTATACTCAAAAATCACACAAAAAGTATTCAAATTTGTAACAATAAACAAAATCGGAAACTAAGCAAAGACTTTTAACTCCTCCAGCCAACACAAATTGTTGTGGTCAGTTTGAACATTTAGCAAATTCTTGAGCAGTCTTAAAGCCTCCTTTTGTACATCAGGCTCACGCCAGGCAAACAAGCTATTCAAAGCTTGAATCATAAGCTTAAACTGCTCCTCTCTCCAGCTGTCCAAGAGTTGAGGTTTCATATAAATCAAATTAGCCAAGACGCGTAGGCCATAGATGAGGCTAGAACAGTGGCTAGTCTTGGCCTTTTCCACTTGAGTCACAAAGTATAGCAGCAGGTGCTCTGCTTGTTGTGGTCCAAGGCATTCAATTTCCAATTGATACATTAAATACATAAAATATTCGCCTGCAGGCTCTTGGGGCAACTTTTCCATCAAATGCTCGCTTAGATAACGACGATCCTCTGGGCTGACCTGACTGCTGGCCTGTGTGACCAATAGATATAGGCATATGCCTGCATCTTCCGAGCAGCTGTTCAAATCCTGTTCAGGCGTGGCATACAGTTTCCACAATTTGGGTAACAATTGCATTTGAAGCAACGTTTTGGCTGCTTTGGGACAAGTGGCCAGTAAATTGGCCAAAGTCCAGAGGCTATTACGCTTAAGACGCAGCTCATTGCTTTGCAAATAGGTAACCAAATAGCTGCCCGCCAATGAGGTAATCTTTTCCGCCACATGAGCTTCACCCAGGGCATAATTGCACAGGCACTCGGCGGCTGACAATTGTCGTTCCAGTTGTGAGCCTGTGACATGATTAAGAAAGGTAATTAAATGATGAAAACTTAAGCTTTTGCCACTCACCCGTAAGTTCCTTGACCAGCACCTGTGTGGCGCCGGGAATGGCAGCAAAGGCATTAATATTATCATTGCCCTGCAGAAAGGCATGACTCAAGCGATACATATCCTCGGTGGTGGCATGTTTACGTCTTTTGATACGTGCCGCCAAACCATTTACATCTTTTACACCCAAGTTCTCCAATTCGCTAATCTCTTGCTTAATTTGGCCCAGACCAAAACGTAAAGCATCTGTGGCCTGTATGCGCAAATCCTGACGTTGTTGACGCGCATATTCACGGATTTTATGACGCAAATGGGTTTCTGGTTGAGAATCCATGGGAAGGTAAACAATTTATATGCCGAAGCAGTGTGGCCAATTTAGCCATTTTTCCGCCAGATCAGACTATTTTGTGAGATTGAAAAGCGGAAGCTAATTAGTTTTGGCAATTTAGCCATTTTGCCGCCAAATCTGACTATTTTGTAAGTTGACAAGCGAAGTTAATTAGTTTTGGCAATTTAGCCATTTTGCCGCCAGATCTGACTATTTTGTGAGCTTGAAAAAAAGAGAGCTATTTAGCTTTGGCAATTTAGCCATTTCACCGCCAGATCTGACTATTTTGTGAGATTGAAAACCGAAGGCTATTCAGCTTTGCCGATTTAGCCATTTTGCCGCCAAATCTAACTATTTTGTAAAGATGAATACCGGAAGCTATTCAATATTGCCAGAGCCATTATTTCTATTGCAATTTTTAGGCATTTTGAATTAAATTATGACTTTTCTATACATTTTTAACAGTCGATTTAGCCATTTTCTAGGCATCAACAGTGGGCAACACTGGCCGAGCGTTTGATTACCAGTGCTGCCAAGTTTGTTTACAAAATTGGCTAGATTAAATTAGATTTAAAAAATAAATAACAAAAGAAAGCTAAATTAAGCTTAGAAAAATAATACAAAAGAAAGCTAAATTCACAGAATCTCTGGAAGGCTTGGCCATTGCACAACGGTTCAAGTGGGGGCTACGTTCGCCCGCCATTTTGAGCACAAGAATGGAGGCGTTTTCCGTTTGTATAAGTGGGCGGCCAACGAAATCCACATTGCTTACGAGTTTTAAGGTAATCAAATCCTATAACAAGAGCTAAATTGCAGTTCATAACACTCTGTAATAGCACACCACAAGCAAATATTCTTACTCTTCAATGTAAATTTGGTTAATGAAATCCCTACTTTTGATCCAGGACGAAAATATTTAATATTTTTTTTAAAGGAAATTTAGTAAACGCAACACACTTTATAATTCAAGCTTCTTCACATAGCAAAATTTTAACAGAAAAAAGCTAAATTGGCAGCAATAAAGCTAAACGCAACACCCTTTATAATTCAGGCTACTACACATAGCCAAATTTTAACCGTAAAAAGCTAACTATGCAGCACTGACAAATGTCAGCTGTTCCCAAGCATTTGACAAAAACTCACAACATTGAAAACAAAAAGGAGAAAATTAATAATACTGACAACAACAAAAGTGTAGGTATCAACAAATTATCTTAAATCTTAACTTTTACTTGAATTTTCTACCATTTTAGGGGGTCAACTGCTCTACAACCCCGCGCAGCAAAATGGGTCGTGGTAAACCCTTGGACAATGTGGAAAAGGATCAAATTAAAGCTTTACAATTAAATGGCTTAAAAACTCGTGAAATTGCCAAACGGATTAACCGTAGTCAGTCTGTTATATGCCATTTCCTGCAGAACGAATCGACTTATGGTAAAAACATGAAAGGTTGTGTCCGTTATGCCACCACAGTTACGGACCGAATACGCATCATTCGAGCTGCTGCCACCAATTCCCAACAGTCGGCGGCCAAAATTAAAGAACAATGTCAAACGACAGCAAGTATTTCGACTGTCCGACGTTTTATACGAAATCTACAAACATCTGAATCTATTGCAAGTCCAATACCCGAAAATATGACCGACTGGCGGGCCTTGTGTCGCGTTTGCTTGGGCAGCTCGGGTGACACCCATTTGCTACACATATTCGCCCTATACAAGACAGTCTCCAGCAAGGAACCACCACTGGCGGCTATGATCAGCGAATGTACTGGATATCAAGTGAATTGTGGAGATGCTTTACCTCAAAATATATGCCTCAATTGTTGTCAAAAATGCACAGACTGCATACAGATTCAAGCGCCAGTGTGAGGAGAGTCATCAGATGTTGAGACAGGAGGCTGAACTTAATGAAAGAGGCACGCATTTTCTTTGTACTGGTATGCTTAGTAAGCGCAACACTCGAGAGAAATGTCACTTTCCCTCGGATAATGTACGTTATGATCAGATTGGTCATTGGTGCAAGTTTTTGGATGGTTCAGGCAAAAGGATGTGTCAAAATGACTGGTTGCATGTCTGAAACTCAGTCCTATTGTACAAAAATGTGAATTACATTTATGCAATTCAAGTGTTAAAAATTGTTTCTTTTGACTTTCATAATAAAAATTGAGACATAGGCATTATTTTATTTAAAAAATCTAACAGAGATCCTTAGGAAAATTTCACAATATGTTCATTTCGATCAGAATAGAACCAAAGGCATTGCTTCAATTTCGAAACTGATGTCCAACCCACTCGAAAGTGGTCTAAACGTGTTTGAAAACCACCATCATTAGTTTTATGGGTTATAACCAGGTATTAATCCCGAAATAAATATCGGTTACCGATGCCCAACAAGAAAACCAAAACAAACGTTAGTGCACGCCACTTTAAGTGCAATCAGTGCCCCAAAACCTTTGGCCGTGCGAGCTTACTACGGAATCATTATCGTACCCACTCGGGGGAACGTCCCTTTAAGTGTACCAGCTGCCCGGAGGCTTTTGCTCATTCGGAAATCTCTACACAATCATTTACGCTCACACACGGGTATACGACCTTAAGGGACTTACTGTCCGAAGTCCTTTGTGCGTTCCGAATCTCTTAGGAAACATATGCCCAATCATACGGGCGAAAATGCCCTTCAAATGTGGCCACTGCATTAAGGGATTTACGACAAAATATTTGCTGCAATTACACTTAAAGCGCATTCATCATATCCAATAGGTTTAAGGGCTAGACTTAAGAAAGATAATGTTAAACCAGGGACCGATTTATTAAAATTACTATTAAAAAATTATATTTAAAAATAGTAAAAAAACCTTTATAATTGTTATAAATATACTATAATGGGCCCTGATTAATACGAATTATTTTTAAGCTAAAAGTTGTTACAAGAATTGACCCTACTATAATGCATAAGTAGTAGATTCAGTCCCATACCAAATTGTATACATATCTTATGTATTCTCAAGCCCAGGCTGTTAACTATCTGCCTTTTTGTGGATAAATCCCATACATCCAGACATTCCAATTATCTTCTATCACTTTTGATTTAACAAAATTTTGTTGCCAAAGGCTTCTGCTCTATTTAGTAACCCAAGTAAGATTTAGTTTTGTAAATTTATACTGTAATTACAATAATACAATTTCTATATTTTTGATAAAGACAATAATTGTACATTTTGTAATAGAGAAAAGAAAAATTGGGCATTTAAAGAACATTATAGCTTTGATATAAACTATAAAAGGGCATTCAAATAAGATAGACAGAGGTATTACCTGTCAGCCTTCCTAGAAAATTTCTTAATATTATTCTGACGTTAGCCTATCGTGCACAGATTATTATGGCGGTTACATTAATATGCCATCACTGTGGATAAATTACACTGTGCAAGTCGAAAAAAAGACATGACCAACTTTAACGGTTTTCCCCTATTTCGGGCCCTGGGAATCGAACTGCATCATTAGTTTTATGAGTTATAACGATGGCTTCAAACAAAAAATGTTTTTTTTAAGTTTTTAAGAAGTTAAATTTTTTCTAAAATTATAAAAAAATTATATCTGATTCTTTGAAATCTGAATAAATAGATTTAAATGTTCTCAAATAACTACATTTACAGATTTTCGATATCATTGCGCTTTCAAAAAGTTATGGTCCAAAATCTAAAATAATTGCAAACTTTTTTACAACAATTTATTCAAAATTTTCAAATATTAAGTAAAATCACAATAAAATCATTTTTTTAATGTCTTCCTCTTTGTTTTCCAACAATAATTTAATTTTACAATTTTAATGTCATTTTGATAATAAAAATTATGTAAAAAAAATTTTGTTTTTTTTAATGTCTTCCCCTTTGTTTTCCAACAATAACTTAATTTTAACAATTTTAATGTCATTTTGAAAAAATTATGTAAAAAAATTTTGATTTTTAGATTTTAATCTATAACTTTTGAATGCGCAATGATATCGAAAAAATGTAAATGTATTAAATTAGAGGACAAATAAATCTATTTATATAGATTTCACGAGAATAAAATATCTTATTTTTGAGTTTTTCTTTTTTTTTTGTCCGAGCTGGTTGTGGGAAGGGTTAACTTTTGGTCAAGTAGGCTTTGACATTTCAATTCATATATTAATACATCTGGACACCATTTTTTTTGTTCACTCCTTCACTGGCTGGGCCAGCGAACAGACCTACAGCTGCTCAGCCAATAGATGTTTATTTTTTCTTATATTTATTTGGTTTATTTATTTATTTATTTTTTTGTCCTTTGACGCAGAATTTGCCTTAGTGTAGGTCAAAGTTTGAAGTGACCCCTGATATGGAGTGTCCGTGGACCTTCTTAATTTATTTTTTCATTAACAATATTATTTCGAGTATATCAAAGCATATTAATCCCGTAAATATTAAAAATAATGATTATTTTTTATTTTTTCACTCAGATAATAATGATTTTTTTTCATTTTTATTTTTTCACTGGAAAATAATCATTATGGTTTGAGACAAAAAATAAAAATAATCATTACTGTTTGAGCTAAAAAATTAAAATCAATAAATAACAGGGATCGTAAATAATGATTATTTTTTATTTTTTAAATCAAAAATCGTCAGAAGAATTCTAATTATACCAAAATGATTCTTTTTCGATTATCTATGTAAATCCGCCATGATTTTTATTTTATAAGTTTTAACTATACCCTTAATGCTAATGATTATTTTTAAGTAATATTAAAACTTGGAGATATTTATTATTTATTTTTCGCTCAAAAATAAAACTCAACAAGGAATTATGACCTTACTTTGGCAAGTTAATGCATATCCTTAATAAGTGAAGCAATACGAATCTATTAAATCCAATTTTGAAAAAAAGTTCCTTTTGATAAGATCAGAAAAAATAAAACTCATGGAATAATCATTATTTTTGAGTTCTATATTTTTCGCTCAAAAATAATGATTATGGCCTAAGTTTTAAAATATTACTTAAAAAATAATCATTATTGTGTGAGTAAATTAAAAAATAATCATTAAGTATTAAGTTTTATTTTATAACTTATAATGATTACGTTCCCTGATAAATAACACTAGTTTACAAAAATAAAAAAAATAAAGACCCATTGAAGCTGTTATTTTTTATGATGTCCTTTGGAATGCTGAGCCTCAAAAATGATATTCAAAAAATTTTTGTATGGATACGTTTTTCAGTTAGATTTTTTTTTGTTTTTTTCGGTAGGTACCCATACATTTTATGACATATCTCGAGATAGAAACTTTGGATGTCGTCAAGCAGGGTATTAATCTAAAGGGTATGCAGTTTTCAATAATCTAGTTTAGGATCTCTTTCCAATAATAAAAAATTCTAACTCAAAAACGAATCCATACAACATTTTTTGAAATTCATTTTTGAGTTTAGCTTTTCAAAATACATCATTAAAAATAATGGCTTCAATGGGTCTTCTTCGCTGTAAACTAGTGTAATCATTTAAATGTGATTTTTATAATTTCACTTATAAAGATTACGGTCTCTGATTATGATTCTTAAAATTTTCTAGGACTGACTTTTAATTATTTAGTTAACTTAATAGATCAAATAAAATTATACAAAAATATTTCAACCTTAATGCTCAGTATCCACTTTAACAAAACTGTTTGTTTCTTTTTTGTATGGAGATATTTTTTTGGCAGCAATTTTTTTTTAAATGAGTTTGTAAAGTGACTTGTTTCGGTACAAAAATTAGGGGTGAAGAATTATAAGACAATAGATCACATCATTTCCTTAAAACCGGTCAAAAGAATTATTTTCCTTTTAAATTATAAAAAATTATTAAAATAACAACTTACCTTTCCTTTCTGAACTGAATCGTACGTAGTTTTGCCAAATCTCAAGCCTGGGGACTTGACTGGGAAGTGCTGTTCCGTTTTTTTTTTAAATTTAAGATCGAACGAAGCTTAAATCTTGGCTATTTGTTATGCAAATTGTTATTTAAAAAAAATACCGTTAGCTATTTAAATGAATTTGCTAGTGCAGTTTTATTTTTCCAACCGAAATTATACCATATTTTCTCTTTCAAATTTTGTTCTTTTTACTTTTCCTCGGCATGGCTGGAAAGCAAATGTTTCTGTAGAAAACAATTTCTGGTAAATGCCTTGGTGCATTCCGTACACTTGAACGGTCGTTCGCCCGTATGTATGAAAATGTGATCCTGCAGATTTCCACTTAAAGTAAACGTTTTGGGGCAATGCGGACACTGATAGGGCCGCTCTCCAGTGTGTGTACGAATGTGAGAGGTGCGATGTGTTTGTTGCGAAAATGCCCGGGTACAGTGCGGACACTTAAAGGGCAGCTCACCCGTATGAGTGCGCATTGTGACTTCAGCGAACCGGGTTGACTAAATGTCTTCGTACAATTGGTGCATTTGTAGGGCCGTTCCTTGGAATGAGTGCGTGCATGGATGGCCATGGAGGAGGGGCTGGCAAATGATTTGGGGCACTGCTTACACTGCAGCGGACGTTCACCCGTATGCGTGCGTATGTGTATGGCCATTTGGGCCGAAGTGCAGAATACCTTGGAGCAATGATGACACATAAATTTACGTTCAACCGCATCCATATGTGTGCGCAAATGTGCATTAAGCGCATTTTTTTGGGCAAAATCCTTGTCACAGTGCGAACACTTGAAGGGACGCTCGCCGGTATGAAGACGTATGTGCTCCTTGAGTGAGATGTTTTGGATGAAGGCTTTCGGGCAATGTGGACATTTATAGGGCCGCTCGCCGGTATGTATGCGTATGTGTCTATGCAGATTGGATGGAGCGGCAAAGGATAAGGGGCAGTAAGGACATTGTGCTGGACGTTCGCCCGTGTGTGTGCGCAGATGTAGGGTTAGTCTATTTTGCAAAACAAATTCCTTGGGACAGTATGGACATTTTTGGTCTTTTCTAGTTTTTTCTGCTTGGTAGACAAGGGATCTTCTTTTTGGTGCTCCTGCTGCTCCTTACTCTGCCAGTCGTCGTCCTCCAAATGTTCTTCTTCCTGCTGTTGCTGCTGCTGTTCTTCATTGTTGTCGGAGCACTCCTCATTGGGACTTGGCGACTTTAGGCGTTCTTCTTCCTCGGTTTCATCGTCTATACCGAGACTCTCCTGTTCTGTTTCCACTCCCACTGTTTTTCACTCTTAACGAGCATTTGGATTAGCAAATGATGACTTGTCTCACATAGACGCCTAAATCGGTAAGCAGTTTGAGCCGATTGCAGACACACGGAGCATATGTTCTGGGGCAGTGAATCGTCCAACTCGATGGGATTAATGACATTTGTCATCATATCATTGATCATTTCCGCCGGGCAGGGTTCTTCTTCTGTTCTGATGATTCCAGGAATATGTTCCTCAAAAGTACTGAACTGGCAGTGCAAATGCGACACATGGATTCCATGGTCCATGGAGATTGAGAGAAGCTTAATGAATCAACGGAACACCGTTATAGTCCTGTGTTTGAATTAACCGGATTGGGAACTCTCTATATTAGAGGGATTCTTGCTTTGCTTTTGATGTCGTGAAACAGCTGTTCGCAGCTGCCTTATACAAAACGGACAGTGTGACCATGAAACATGCAGACAATACGGCCTCTTTTTTATGTTGAATGGCCACACTGGTACCTTTTTATGGAGCAGCTGCGAACAGCTTTTCCGACATCAAAGCAAATTAGTTCGGAAACCCCCTATTAATTATTTGTTTTTAAAATTTTGAGCTACCTTAACGAGTACGCTCAGTATCAAGTATGTAGTACTCGGAACGAGCCATTAAAAGGAACGCCACGGAAATTCAGTGTTGAAAGCCACACTGGCAGAAACTGAAGCCACACAGGCAGGAATTTTACTTGCGTAGATAATATTCTATTACCCAATGTAAAATTAAAAATTCGTTAAAAACCTCAAACCTAAAATTGTGAGTGTTTTTAAAAAATTCTGGAGAAAACCATAGGAGCTTTTCAATTTGGTTTTAGTTTATGTTATTTATTAATTAAATAAAATATTTAAAAAAATGTTGCATTTCGAGGGTCGTTCAAAAAGTTATCGGTCTCAAAACAAAAGTTTTAGAAGTTTTGGCCATGACATGGGGACTCCAGTTTATTGGAATTAAAACGGTAAAAATGAGGTTATGATTAGAATTGATGTAATTGGCCCGTACCTCAATCATATTTTCCAGAATTTTTTTGGAAAAATTGGCAGACATTAAAAAAAAAAAATTTTAAGTTTTTTTATGTAGTTTAGTGTAAAAAAACGTAAAAAAGATTTTTCCACTGATTTAGCAACGTTGAAAATACTTACGTTAGCAAGAACATTGCTCCACTAAAATTGACATATCTGCTAAACTATTTCGAATATTTCAAAATGGTTTAAAGGGGAGAAAGGGAATGTCAAGCTATAATAATAAGGCAAAACACAAAAATCGTAAAAAAATTTGTAAGGTGAAGACCCTCTTAATCAAAAACATTGCTCCACTAAAATGGCTATATCTTCTAAACTATTTTGAATTTTTGAAAATGGTTTGAAGGGGATGAAAGTGGAATGTCCAAGTTATAATAATAATGCAAAACAAAAAAATCGAAAACAAATTTTTCAAAGGTAGTAGACCCCCTTCAACACATAAAATTTCCAAGTTTATAGTCTAATTAATTTCTGACATATGTGTAACTCGTAACCGGTTTTGTACAGGGGAATATAGCTAATTCCATATTTATAATTCACAAAAAATTTTTAAGTTCGTAGCTAAAATAATTATGAATATATAGCTCTGAACCACTTTTTGGAACTGTTTTGAAACTGAATCTGGGAAATAATCCAACTTCTTCCGTTACTTTTGAACCGGTTCATTCCGGTTCGCAACCGGTCTTGAAACGGTAAAAGTTTTTACTTCAAATTATCAACATACACTCCCCGCCACTAGAAACCCATTATGCCTGTTTTCTATTGACCACAGCTTCCAAACTAAGCATGCTAGAGACTTATTCTTATACCCAAAGGGTAAAATTGTCACGATGTTTGTAACGCATAGAAGGAAGCATCTCTGACCTCATAAAGTATATATATTCTCGATCAGTATGATGAGCTAGGTCGATCTAGCCATGTCCGTGTGTTTCCTTGCTATCTCCTCCCTCAGTTTTAAGCTATCTCGACCAAAAAGTCTTTAAATACACATAAGCTGCACATTTGTCGGAATCGGTCGGATCGGTTAACTATATCATATAGCTGCCATAGGAACGATCGGTCTAAAAACTAGTTCTAGTGAGAAAAACTTTTTTGTTGTCAATAGTAGCGTCTTTAAAAAACTGCTAGGGCATTTAAATTAAATGTCATTTAATTGTTGCAATATATCCAGAAGAAAGACTTAATGAACTTCTTTCCGTGAAAGTTTCAGATGAAATTGTTCGAGTTTCCAGTTGTTTCAATATTCTTCAGTTCGCAGAGATTTTTGAAGCCACCTTAATCTTACTTATTTTCTACTGCACTATTTAGCGTTTGTAAAACTATTGTTTGTGGTTGAGGAATCAACTTTAATGTGATAATATCCCACATTTTGCTTTCGTGGATTAAATGGTGAGTTAGAATCCAATAGGTATGCAGCGTTCTCAAGGTGCTAACGATACCTTCTGCATTCATTCTCTTAAATATATTACTGAAACTTATTGATGATAATAAATAATAATATTTTAAGTTCCTCAAAAGTTTTTACGACTTTAAGGCCTCAGTTCAGATGGCCTAATAGTTTATTTCAGCACTATGATTCATATAAATATGACAGCTTTATAAAAGCATTCAGCTTTTAGAGCTTTTCAAAAGTGTTTCTATTCATATGAAGGATTGAGCTGAAATAAGTTTTTGTCATCTTGAAGTTGGTTTTTCTTATTGAAAACTGAAAATGAACCACTGAAACGAACCGAAATCAGTGGTTCAGCTTGCTCTAAAAACCAAGTTATGAACCGAACCGGTAATTTAAACCTCCATAAACCATTGAACCGAACCGATCTTAATTTTTAAACACTCTTTTTCTATTTTGGCAAAAATAAAACAACATTTTGGATATTGTTAACATTCATAATACATTTTTTTTTAATTACCATAGCTCCATGTTGTAGTACTTAGTAGTTTTTTCTTCCTTTGTTTTCATCTTTGGTAGTAAGAGGTACAATGCATTGTTGGGCTACGTAGTTATTGTGTGTTTTTGTAAAGGTCTTTAAATATATATATAATATTTATAACTTTTCTTTTTTTTTTTTCAACACGCATTGGCAAAGAACATGAAAGAAGTTTGTGGTGTTAGTTAAGTTTTTTTGGGGAACACAAAAAGAGTTAACTTTACGAATTTCAATTTGACTAACAATAAAAATCGCTGTGAATTATAATTATATATATATGTATATATAGTATCAACATAGTTTAAGGATATACAATATATATGTATATATATGGCTGATTTAAATGGACAACTTCTGGTTTGGTTTGCTTTTCTTTTCTAACGACTAATTATTGTTCGTCTCGTGTGATACTCGGTGTTGTTGTTGTTCATCGTCAAGTGGGCGAAACTGTTTAACTTAAACTTAAAACTTGAATTGAAATATCCTTATTATGCATTATGTATATATGACTAGCTTGAATGGGGGAATTCGTATAATAAACCTAACTTTGGTTACTTATTTCCGTTTTGTTGTTGTTGATTCAACGGCAGGTTGGCTGCAATTTTAACTCGAGATTTCGGAAGGCCTGCTGCAGATCCTCGTACAGCTGATCAAAGTCCGCCTTGATCTTTTTGCTCGCCATCTTTCACCGGATCCTGGAAATGAGGAAAGGTTTAAAAAAGGTTTCATTTCACAAAAAAACGAGAAGGCAAGCTATCTTCGACTGTGCCGAAGTTTTAATACACTTGAAAACTTTACTCCAACTGATTTAACCGGTTAAATATATGTGGGATACAGATATCTGATATTTAAAATTTTTAAATAATTGAAAATAAAATTTGATACCATAAAAAAACTTTTTTAGTAAAACACATTTTGACCGATCGGTCCTATGGCAGCTAGATGCTATAGTCATCCGATTTTGATAAAATCTTCCAGAATTGTGTTGACGCATATAAAACTAATATATACCAAGTTTGGTGACGCTACGATAGATAATAAGAAAGTTTTTCCCACTAGAACTAGTTTTTTGAACGACCGTTTATATGGCAGCTATGCTATAGTCATCCGATTTTGATAAATTTTTTCACAAATATGTGAAATCATCTAAAACTAATATATACTAAGAATGGTGACGCTACAATGGAAAATAAAAAGTTTTTTCTCACAATGACTTATTTTCTGACCGATCGTTCCTATGGCAGCTATAAGATATAGACATCCGATCCGGCCGGTTTCCGACATATTAGTTGCGTGCAGTAAAAGAAGATTATGTGCAAAATTGCAGCTCGATATCTTTAAAACTGAGAGACTAGTTCGCGTAGAAACAGACGGACAGACGGACAGACGGACAGACAGACAGACGGACGGACGGACAAGCGGAAATGAACTCGGCTCGTCGTCCTGATCGAGAATATATATAGTTTATGGGGTCGAAAATTTTTTTTTTTTTAAATTAATACACTTTTCAAGTGTATAAAAATGTGTGAGTGTGGTTAACATTCACGAGGCTTGAAGGCGAAAATTTTTATTTAATAGTTTACATCCTTAGGAAATCCACGCCAGGCTGGCTTGGAAAACAGTGTCCCAGATCCCTGATTCCATACCCCAAATCCCTGATCCCCCATCCGAAATCCCTGATTCCAGACCCAGACCCTGATCCGAGATCCCAGATCTCTCATCCCAAATCCCTAATCTCACATCCCTAAACTCTGATCCCACACCCCGGATCCCGCATCGCTGGTCCTAGAACCCTGAACCGAGATCCCAGACCCCTAAACCCTGATCCCTCATCCCAAATCCCCCATCCCAGATCTCCCGTCCCTAATACAAGATCCCCGATCCCTGATACGAGATCCCAGATCCCTAATCCAAGATCCCAGACCCCTTATCCCAAATCACTGATCCCAGATCACTCATCCCAGATCCATGAACCCAGATCCCTGAACCCAGATCCCTGATCTGAGATCCCTATCCCAGATCCCTCATCTCAGATCCCTAATCCCAGACCTACATCTCTGATTCCTTATCCCCGATCTCAGATCACTCATACCAGATCTCTAATCCCAGATCCCTGATACTAGTTCCCTGATCCCAGATCCCTCATCTCAGCTCCCTGATCCCAGATCTTACATCTCTGATCCCTAATCCCCGATTCCAGATCACTAATCCCAAATCTCTGATCCCAGATCTCTAATCCCAGAGCCCTGATCCGAGATCTCTGATCCCAGATCTTACATCTCCTGAACCCAGATCACTCCTCCAAATCCTGATCCCTGATCCGAGATCCCTCATCTCAGATCCCTGATTCCAGATCTTACATCTCTGATCCCTAATCCCCGATCCCAGATCCCTGATCTCTAATCCCAGAGCCCTGATCCGAGATCCCTGATCCCAGCCGTCATCTCAGATCCCTAATCCCCAATACCAGATCACTCATCCCAGATCTCTGATCCGAGATCCCTGATCTCAAATCCCAGATCCCTGATCCGAGATCCCAGATCCCTCATCTCAGATCCCTGATCCCAGAATTAACATCTCTGATCCCTAATCCCCGATTTTTTGATTTCCCACGTAGCGTCATTAATCGTGGTATTTATTAGTTTTATATGCTTCCACACAATGCTGAAAAAAAATTGATCAAAATCGGATGATATAGCATATAGCTGCCATAGGAACGATCGGTCTAAAAACTTGTTTTAGGAAGAAAAAGTTTTTTGTTTTCCATCGTAGCGTCATTAATCGTGGTATAAATTAGTTGTATATGGGCCATTCGCAGAAAAGTCTACCATGACTGAAAAATTGAAAGTTCATTTAAAAGTTGATTCTTACATGATTTAGAAAAAGTAAAAATAAAAATAATTTTACCAAAGAGCTTAAACCTTTCTTAGTTCAGATAGAGGTATATCCGACTAGAAAGTACAAATTTACGTTTTTTGGCCAGATTTTCAGTGCATTTTCTTTATTTCCAATCTAAGAGTCATTGAGCAATTCCCTCTTTTCACAAAACTTTAGCTACAATTAAAATTGATTTTTTTGTTGCGTTGAATAATTTGAAAAATTATCTTCACTAAAAAATTGCCAAATGAAAATTAAGTAACGTCACGTCAGTAACGTCACGTCAGATATAAAAAAGCAAATAAAAAAGAACGAGAAATGATTTTATATTTGGTAAATTGGAAAACAAACTTATATTATTCTTAAAACTACTGAAAAAGTTTCACACAAAAGAGATTCTCAATTCGCAGAGTTTTGCAATTTTGTAATTCAAGTCAAAACCCACTTCCGTTTTAAGTAACGTCACGTCAGGGCATATTTTTACTTATAACTTTGAATCCTCTGGGCCGATTCTTGTAAATTTTTTTTTCTAAATAAAGTGCTATTGAATTATTACCTTAATGTAAAAAAAAAATTTTTCAAAACTTGCCTGTTTCATTTTTTTTTTTTTTACATTTTATCGTAATGAATGTCACGTCACGTCAGAAAAGAAATGCCCATATGCTTCCACACAATTCTGGAAAAATTTATCAAAATCGGATGACTATAGCATATAGCTGCCATATAAACGGTCAGTCAAAAAACTAGTTCTAGTGAGAAAAACTTTTTTTGTTTTCATCGTAGCGTCACCAATCGTGGTATATATAAGTTTTATATGCTTCCACACAATTTTGGAAAAATTTATCAAAATCGGTTGACTATAGCATAAAGCTGTCATAGAAACGATCGGTCAAAAAACTAGTTCTAATGGGAAAAACTTATTTGCTTTCCATCGTAGCGTCATTAATCATGGTATATATTAGTTTTAAATGCTTCCACATAATTTCGGAAAGATTTATCAAAATCGGTTGACTATAGCATATAGCTGTCATAGGAATGATCGGTCCAAAAATAGTTCTATTGAGAAAAAGTTTTTTGTTTTCCATCGTAGCGTCACCAATTGTGGTATATATTAGTTTTATATGCTTC
>JAEIFT010000461.1:0-170063 GCA_018904225.1 Lordiphosa mommai
TACTGCATGACTTATTTACTTTCTTGTGGCGGATTTATATGTATTTCTTTACTTTCGTTAAACAAGATGAAAGATTTCCTCTTATTTTCACGTCTACTAAGAAAACTTCATGAATTTTGCTTGATGGTGTACTCCCGACTTAAACACGCACGATTCACGTAAGAATCACGAATGCACACGCACGAAAGTCTGTGCTTTCTCACGATTTCTTTGTCACGTCCATTTTTAATGTTTGTATGTTTTAGCTTTTCCGTGTCAAAAATTATAACTTTTTTATGAGATAATTGCATTATTTAAATGTCAAATGATAGATAATTCAATGAAATTATGTTTGAAAGGGGTGCTACGCATACTAGATGCTTACCTATGGGTTATCAAAATCAAAATTTGTGGAAATATATATTTTAATATACATATGTTTCTTGCGCAGAGCTTGCAAATTGAATTAACTCCAAAACCCCATCCCGCAGTGAAATATCCACCACCCCCATTTTTCACATGTGGGGTTAGTTTAAAAAATTAGAACATTATTTTTCATCTACAATATTTGGTCCATACCATACTTAAAAACCATATTTTAATTAGATCTGCTAGATAAAAACGTTTGGCAATGAAGCCACCCCTCGCCACCCATTTTCCGACCTTCATAAATGAGAATATTATTTTCCACCTATTTGGCCCATTGAGCGTACAAATCTTGCAACCACTCCCGCAACCCATTGTCCGACCTTATCCTATTTAATTGGCCCATAGAGCTTTCAAACCAAATTAAATACGAACCGGCTAAAATATAATTTCAGACTTGAACCCACCCCGCACCTATATTCCGACCCTTGCAGTGAATTTCCCGGAGTAAAAAACACGTGTTTCCATTTTATTCTGACCCTAAAGCTTACAAAACGAATTTTATTCATATCGGCTCACAAATAGATATTGTCACTGAAACCAAAAACGCCCACCATTATCCCAGCTGAGGGCGGAAATTGCACCACCTAGAAATCAAATGTCTAATTATTTTCTATAATGTGTTTACAAACCGAGTTTGAATTCAATCGGATGAAAATAGTTTATTTCATATAGAATTTTCCGGGCATTTCCCGACCATTCGTGCCGATTTTCCAATATGGGAAAATCGCATTGTAATTATTTTGCACTCCATAATTACAAACTGAGTTTGAAGTCAATCGGGTGAATATAATGGATTTTTCAAAAGAATTTTCCCGGCATTTTCGTGCGGGGATTTTTCAACAATCGAAAAATCTTATGCCTAATTAATTTGCATTCTATCCTCACAAACCGAGTTTGTAGTCAATCGGATGAAAAGTTGTTTTTCCATTTGAATTTTTCCGGCATTTTCCCGACTTTTGGAGCGAATTTTCCAACATCGGATGATCACATGCTTAATTATTTTGCATTATATTCCTACAAACCGAGTTTAAATCAATCGGAAGAAAAAACAGTTTTTTCCATATAGAATTTTTTGATAATTTCCCGACTTTTCGGGCGGATTTTCCAACATCGGAAAATATCAAGTCTAATTATTTTGCTTACCATCCTCACAAACCGAGTTTGAAGTCAATCGAATGAAGAATAGTTTTTTCTATGAAGAATTTTCCGGCCATTTTCCTTGTGGGCGGATTTTTCGGAAATCTGGAAAACAGGTGTCCAATTATTTTGCTTATTTTACTTACAAACCAAATTTGAAGTCAATCGGATAAAAATCAAAATTTTTCCCCCCACCCTCTCCTTGGGGGTGGAATTTTCCATAACCCCGCACTAGTGCCCACTTTCAACTCATATGAAAATTTCAGCTTTCTATCTCTAACCGTTCAGGCTCTACGTAGATTGCCAATCAGTCAGTCAAGGTCAGTCAAGTGAGGACAAGTTCTTTTATATATAGAGAAAGAGATTAAAATGTATTGTTACGACTAAGAGTTTTTTGTAAAAAAATTTAAACAAAGTGAGAGATGATAAAGCTTGATTTTGTGAATATAAATTTTATTTTAGGATTTTTCAATCTTGATTTTTCTAGATTCTAGATTTTGAAATAGAGATTTTTAGTCTTGATTTTGTGTAGGAAACCATTTAGAAAGGCGAGATCCATCCCAAACTGCAGCTTCGTTTTCTTCGTACAATACTTGGAATCCCCATATTGCTTAGCTTATATATCAGGCTGATTCAGTTTTCTGAATCAAAGGCTGCTTTAAAATCTACTAAGCTAAGGTACAGTTTTTCCCTCGCCTTTAGATAATCAGATGCGATGGTTGAACGCACAAAGAAGCTTTCTAAGGTCGAGAATCCTTGTCTGAAAGCAAATTGAAATAAGCAAATGTATACAACGTTATAAAAATAAACCCGTCTACCAAATTTCTAACTGAGGGTAAATGTCTAGTTGAAAAAATAAACAGAGAAATGTATGTTGTTTTCTTCGTTCCCCCATCATCTTTAGAAAGGTGACTAAAAAAAAATTTATTTCAGGCTAAATACCAAACTTTACGTACAACGCATTTTTTAATATATTTAGCGGGAGCAACGTCCACGGGCGTAATCGAAATGGGCGTTCCTGCACACATCCTTTTTACCAGAGCATTCTAAGAATCGTCAGTGACCTCCTCATCAAGCCAAGGTATCAAGGGAAAGTTTTTCGATCCTTTTCAATATCGGTGAGGCATGACCGTATGAATCATATTGTCAAATTAAGTAATTTGTAATGAAAAAAGCTTGTTTGAAAATGCAAGAACCAGTCTGAGAACCGAAAAATAAAAACCATTTTTTAGTTAAGCACCAGCAGAAAGACAAATATTTTAAAATATTTTGATTCTCTTTCACTTATAATTTTCACACTTTTGCTTGCCTGTTTTTAACGGACTGACGACTGAAAAAATTGGGTGCTTTAGAACTATAGTGTTCAGATTTTAAAATATATGCTTCCTGCTTTTTTCTTTTCTGTAACAGTAGGAGGATATTATTTGAATTTACAGTTATATTCTTATTTAAAGGCTAACATATAAAGTGACTAAATAAGGATTAGATTGCAGTGGATTTTAAGAATTTTTAACCAATAAAAAAGTTCACAAAGTGCAGTCACCACAGCTAATGCCAAAAATAAAACTAATATACACAAAGGATTTGGGCAAACGCTTAACTTATCCAACACCTACCTCCCTCCCCCCCACAGACACACACACAGCAAACTAACTGCCAAGGTTAGGCCATGAACTTTCCACTCATTAAGCAGCTTAACCATTACCCCTGCCGGCTCCTACACTTAGCTACCTACACACACACACACACATACATATGCAAACCGCGCAGTGTCAAAGTGCAGTTTGGCAGCAAAATTTTGTGGGCTAATACAAAAAAAGGCCAGAAGCCATGTGAAACATGTTCTCTATGCAAAAAGTGGCATATTTAAGGCTTAACAAATTTTTGGGCAACATAAAACACACACACACACACATACACACACACACAAATCCTTATGGAACATTTCTGGCCCAGCTGAAAATCACAAAAGTTTTTCAAAACTTTTGGCAAATATGTTGCAGTAAAGCTTTTGGCTGGGAAGCCAGCATCTACTCGAATATTTAAACATTAATAACATTAGTCCCCCCCTCTCCACAACCCCCTCCTCCCACCCATAACCAAATAGCAAACTAATCAAACTTTTTGTAGGACACAACAACTCGGAAAAATACTCAAAACAAATTGCTTTATTTTTCAAATATTATGCGAAGCTTGAAAATCAATTTTTGTTAATGTCTGTTACCCCCACACACACCACACCCACACACACACACACACTTATTTCTCTCTGCATGCGTTGGCTCCTGGTCCCTGGCATATTTTTGCATAAAAAGTTTATGCAAACATTTTTACTCGGAAAACCCGCATAAATTATGGCGTTCAACACTTTTGCACTGCCTTCGGTTTTGGTGCCCTAATAAACCGTATCGGGCAAATGGAGGTTGGCTGGCTGCTGGCTGCTTGCCCCTTGCCGAAGCTAAAGCTGGCCAAAGTAAGTGGCCCGGCTGGCTGTTGCTTATTTTGCATGTCATTTGAGTTGAGAACTTGACTTGGCCACCAGGATACTGGTATGTTAGTAACCGAGAGAAGCACTTTGGGCCACTGTTTTGTTTTTCGGTGGTTTTTTTTTTTTGGGGTTTTTTTTTTGTCGAAGGGACATAAATCTTTGAGATTTGTTGTCATTTTTTCTTGCATAAAAAAAAACAAAATTATTTTCACAATATTTATGGTTTTTCTATAGAGAACGTAAAAAGGGCCAAAATGTTGCATTTACCACACACTCAATTTTTTAAGGAACAATTTTGAAAGTTGTGGGTGTGAACGGAGCAGAGTATTCATTATTTTGGATGGAACTGAAAAATACTCATGATTTTTTAATTAACCAAAAATTAAGGAAATAATTGTTTTAAAAATGTAAAATTTCAATCTAGCCTTATCAAAGGCGTAGCACTGTGAAAAATTAGTCTCAACTAAAAAAAAACTGGGAAACACAATTTTTCTTGACTTTGGAAATCGTTAGAATTAATCATTAAAAATGGCTTTGTGTAAATCTCAAAGGAGAAGCTTTGAAAATAAGGAAAGAAATTAAAAGAATTTGATCTTTAATAAAGAAAGTTATGAGAAGATAGATAAAAAGAGGCCCTGCAGGGGTGGCTAATGAATATTGCTACATTAGGAAACTTAAATAATTTTTTTGTGTTTCAAATTAATTTTCTTTTAATGCATGTTAAGGCTCATTAAATTTTATTAAATAGAACCAAGGCTGCAAGCCGGTCCGGAACCGAACCCCTAAAAACCGGTTCGGTTCGGGTTTTTTGGGTTCCCCTAACCTCTTACATTTTTGAGCCCTCGAACCTAAACCCCAACCGGACCACTTTTTCAAAAAAAAAAGGTTCGGTTCACAATTTTAACTATTTTTTAGGGACCGAAAATAACAATTATGGAAATGAAAAAAATTACCACGAAATATGGATCCCCTGATAAAATGGAGAACATGAGTCTTCATAATTTTAAATGGCGAGTCCTTAAATGGAATACATTTTTATTTGCAATTTTTATAACAAAATAATTTTGAAATTGTTATATTATAATTTTTAAATAAAAATTTTGTTTTAACAGTTAAATGGTAATTTTTTTATACAAATTTTTAAATAACAGTTAAAAAAATTTTATTATAAAAAATTTATTATAAAAATATAAATTATTTTTATTTTGTAATTTTTATAATAAAAATTTATTTTTAATTGTTATGAAAATTTTTTTTATTATACAATTTTTTATAAAATTACTAATCTAGTAGGTTTAAATAAATCTTGTATCCTTCTATCAAAGATATTCTATAATTTACAAACGCCTACTAGATAAGTAATTTTTATAAAAATATTATAATAAAAATTTTTTCATAACAATAAAAAAAGTAATTTTTATTAAAAAAATTACAAAAAAAATAATTAATTTAAATTTTTATGATAAAAAATTAGTTTTAACTGTTATTCAAAAATTTGTATATAAAAATTAACATTTAACTGTTAAAACAAAATTTTTATTTTAAAATCATAGAATAACGATTATTTTTAATTTTTTATGTAAAAATTAGAAAATAATTGTTATTTCAAAATTTGTATCCAAAAAGTTAACAGTTACGGTCCCTGATTTTTTTTTAATTAACCAAAAATAAAGGAAATATTTTTTTTTTTAAATTATAAGTGTCAATCTAGCCTTATCAAAGACGTAGCTCTGTGAAAAGTTAGACTTAAATAAAAAAACAGAAAAACACAATTTTTATTGACTTTGGAAATCGTGAGATTTAAACAGTAAAAATGGCTTTGCGTAAATCTCTATGGAGAAGCTTTGAAAATAAAGAAATAAATTAAAAGAATTTGATCTTTAATAAAGAAAATTATGAGAAGTGGATGAAAAGAGGCCCTGCAGGGTGGCTATTGAATATTGCTACAATTAGGAAATTCAAATAATTTTTTATTTTGTGTTTGAAATATGTTTTCTTTAATGCATATTAAAGCTCATTTAATTTTCTTAAAAATGTTCTTTTCTTTCTTAAAACCGGCTGCAAACCGGTCCGGAATGGAACCCCTAAAAACAGGTTCGGTTCGGGTTTCTTAGGTTCCCCAAACCGGACCATGAACCGAGCCTCTTACATTTTTGAGCCCTCCAACCTAAACCCGAACCGGTCCACTTTTTCCAAAAATAAGTTTCGGTTCACAATATTAAGTAATTTAACAAATGAGATTATTCAAAATATAATCATAAAGAGTCACTATTTTCGATTCTTAAGGGGGAAATAATGTCAAAAATTTTATAGATTCTGTGGGAGACAAATGACACTCACTTCTCTTTAGTTTCAATGCTTGATCAGAACTGAGTCTGCATGTTTATTGGTAATCGACTCGAAGCTTATCGATAACAATGTGTGCTTAATAACTATCGGTTAGATGATATATCGATAAAGCAAAGAGTAATAAACTGCCTAGACTAGATTATAATAGATTAAAGTAAGTTGCTGCCAGAGTGTAGATGCCATGCCATGCGTAGATGGACCTTAATATAACCTATCCTACTACAATTCCTTCAAAAATTGAAAAAATTTTAAATTTTTGGAAAAGATCTAAAAACGAAGACCTTAAAAATATTGCGCTTTCTAAGTTCGCTATTAGATGAACTTCTCCAGGAAGATATGGTGCCTACAAAGAAGAAAAAACCCGAGATATTTAAGAGGATTTACTTGTGTACTAATTTTCCAATTTTGAATTTCTTGTCTCGATCCCGTCTTTGGCTCGGTTACATTTGTTTACATCTCGCTATAGAATTTGATTTGATACTTTCAGTTACTCTTCGGTCTTTCGCTGACATTGCAATTCCGAACTTGTTTTAATCTATATGCAAGACTATTTGATTTTCAGGTAGGATCTGTACTTGAAATGAGACTTTTCGGATTGATACAAGAACTTTGGGATTGTTTTAATCCATTGCACTTGTTTTAACTACAATTAAGTTCGACTCGTAATTAAAATTTTAATTTGAAGATCGGAACCACATCATTTTTATCCAGGTCTTAAAACCTGTGCCAGGTATCAGTTGTTCAATGGTTTTTAGTAGGGATGGGGATCTTGGGTTCGATTCTGCAAGATTGGCGGTGGGATCCATAAATTTATGATCGTGCGTGCAGGAACCTGGTCCGGTGGTACGACCTCTATCTTTGCTCACCAATGCCGTGCATTGTGTCAGTGAGAAATCTCATGGATTTCTCGTTGCCTTTGCCTCCCTTATACCACCTAATACCATCAAACACAGCTAGGAATGGGTCCTCGTTGCGGGTCATGGCATCGTGGATAGCCATTTTTCGGGTGAAATTTTCCCTTCCGGGTCGTTTCGGTCTATGATGAGTACCTGGAGTTCCGGCTTCGAGCTTAAACTTAAGCTGCTAGCCAGAAGATCTTCTGGCTTTGGTCGCTTGTTCTCTGAAGCCTTTGAGGAAGTCGTCTGAGCGTTGTCGTTTGGGATTACCACCCTTCCCGTCATCCGGTCCCTCCTTTTGGGAGGGTGTGGTCGACAGTGGGGGTGGTCTCCTACGATGCTGCTGCTTGTCCACTGCGGCTGCTTTGACGACCTTTGAGGTTGTCGGTGCTTCCGTCTGGCCCGTTGTACTCGTTGCGGGCGCCTGGTCCACTCCATCCATGGATAGCCGGTTGTAGCGCCGCACGTTGTATTCGTGTTTCTTCTTCAACGCCTTCTCCCTCGCGTTCAGGGACTCCGGAGTGCGGCCTTCAAGTGTCCGAAGATACTTAAGGAAGGCCTTGTATCCAGAGCGCTGTTTGCGCTGAAGAGTGTTGTCCTTTGGTGGAGCCAGGGCTGATGTAGGCTCCTTTACGTTCGGTGGACCGCCTACGACAGGCATGCGAGGAAGCGCGAGCGCGAGCTCTTCGTCTATCATTGACGCGCCGGTGAACCTGAATTCGCCATCCTCGACCTCTGGCTCCAAGTCGATTCAATCTTGACGGTGAAATGAGCCTTCACTTATTGTATTACGCAATATAGGGGCCAAGTGGTCCACCCCGACACTGGAGCTGCAGTTGCTGGATATCGACGTCGCGAGGCCTGCTTTCTCACCCCGATCCGCCGCCGGTACTGGGTATCCGACTCCCTGCACCGTAACTTGATCCATGCAAGATTGTATCCTGATTGAACTTTTGCGTTTTTCCCCTTGCCGCCAGGTTGGACTACTGATCTACTTCTGTAAGACAGGAGGCTGCTGAACTGCCTATGAAAACGGCAGAACGCATTAACACTTTACGTAGAGCGGAGTTCCGCGAGTTCACACTAGGGAAATGGCTAGAGAGGTGGCAAAAATCGACCAAAGCACAATGAACATTCAAGCTAATTTCCATCATGATTCCATATTCACATTTTAAACATCAGTTTCTTAAAATTGAGTATCAAAATATATAGTTTATTTGGCTGTATCAAAATATAAAAGAAGTTCTATAACAAAGCTGTTCCAATAGGAACGATTCCAATGGTATGTGTACACTGAATAAGAAGGCAACTTCAATTAGTTTGCTATACATGACTAAAAACTTTACCCACGTGTAGTCTCTTGCTTAATATACTTCGGAATTTTGGATATGGTGCATGGAATATCAACAATATTTGCATTTCAATGGCTGGCACGCTGAGAAGACAAAAGTTGAAGAGGTTTTCCTTATAACTAAAGGATAAAGAATACCTTTTTATACTTACATGATGAACTAGAAGAAGACGATCCTCGACGTTAAAGCAGTTTCTTTTCTTAAATTTTTTTTTTTTTTTTTTTTTTTTTTTTAATTTTTTTTTTTTTTTTTTTTATAAAATTACAAAATTTTGCACTTTAAGCTTAAATTAAAATTGTAAGCCGAAAAAAAAGGTTTAAAAATTTGTTTTACTTTTTTTTTTTTTGGAATTTTTGTTGTGTTCTAGACGAATGCTCGTAAGCAACTGAATGTTTTAGTTGGGTGTACAAAGCACCAGCAAAATGACAAGTTGACAAAGCCTATTTGGATGTAATAAATTTGGTTTTATAATTGTAACACAAATCAAGTGCACTTATTTGTATAAATCTAGGCCCACCTCAAACAAAAGCAAATTCCTAAATGATTTCAATTTTTCTTTGCTGTTATGAGCCACGAGCTCAATCAGAAAGTTAAGCAAACAAATGGGCAAATGAGAAATATATATATATATATATATATTTCCTTCGTACTTTGGTGTAAAATACAACAACTGATTACTCCAGTTTAATTTTTTTATTTTTTTTTGCCAGCGAAAGCAATTTCCGTTCGTTAAACCTACATTTCGAAATTAAATTTCTTACACTTGAAAAGTTTGCCTGCTTCAAATATTGCCGCGCGTTTTTCATTTGCCTGTGAAGCAAGGCGCAATTATGCCTGCTTTGTGTATGTGTGTGTGTGTGTGCGTGTGTAAGGCAACCTCTCAACCAGCTAACGCGCAACCCCAAGTTACTCTCCTTCCTTTTCAGCAGGAAAGTGAGTTGTAATATGCCAAGAATGGACCAAAAACGGGGGAGTTTTGCGCCTTGTAAAATGTTTCTCTTTTTGTTAGGGCGGTTTTGACACACAAAAGTCATCGACTTAATGTTACTCATTATATAATATTTGAAACAGAATATCCGTACTTAAGTCAATCCTTAACAATATCAAAAGTAAATCAATCATCAAATTTCTCATACCATGTACGAAAAGTTGGACTTCAGTACAGATTTTCTAATTCCAGAATTCTTAAGTTCGGCTAAGATTAATTTCAACAATATTTGGCATTGATTTTAGCTTGTTTTGAGTGTGGTGGTTTTTTTTAAATAAGATAGAGTCGTGATAATGTGATGAAATAATGAATGAATAGAGAAAGGTTGACTGGCTGAGAGAGCAATTTGAAACTCCCTTTAGACTACTTTTTGCCCTTTAACTTTGACATTGGAATTGCGTACTTTCTTTAATCTTAATGCAGGATTATTTGATTTGCCAAAAGGAACCGTGAAGGACTGATTCCAGAATTCCAGAATGCCCACCATTACCGGGTTCTTCGAGAACCTGCTCTAGGAGTGGTCCCCATGCTAATATACCGTACAGCAGGACTTGTCGTATAATTGCAGTGTGAATCCATGGTACAACATTTGGAGTCATCGCCCATTTAAGGGCGGCAGTAGTTTACCGGACCCGTTCGTTGGTGTTCAGATTCCAATCAAGCTTTCTGTCAAGTGTTGGCCCTTCTCAGAAAAAAAGGAATAATTTTTGATGATATAATATGATTTTACTTTAAATCATTTTGAAATTATATTATATTAAAGTGTTCGGAATTTTGCATCCAATAAAGCTAAACAAGAGTAAAGCTGTTTTTGCACCTATCATAAATCTCTAAAAAGTTGCTTATCGAAATACTCTAAAGAGAGCTATTACACTTGAAATACGTACACTTGTAACTTGTGAGTGTAATAGCTCGTGTTTGACAAGCAACCTTTTAGAGATATATGATAGATGTGAAGCCAGCTTAAAGAATATGACATATTATTTATATTTAAATATAATAGTTCGTCCTGTCAACGCATTAATAAAGGGTGATTTTTAAGCTATTATCTTTTTGGCAACACTGGTTTAAACAGCTCACGCACGTATCGTGTTTTGTTTCACTGTCAAACATCTTCAGTTTGGTCTATAATTTAACCATGAATTGTCTTACAAACGAACAACGCTTGCAAATTATTGAATTTTATTATCAAAATGCGTGCTCTGTAAAGAAAATTAATCTCGCGATTCTTCCAATTTATGGTCAGTTTAATCGGCCCGCTGAAGCGGCTATTCGGGCTATTGTGACTAAATTTCGCAACAAATTTACATTGTTGGACATTAAACCACCAACACGCTTACGTAGAGTGCAAACTGAAGAAAATATCGCAGCTGTATCGGCCAGTGTTAATGATGACCATCAATTATCAACTCGTCGCCGTTCGCAGCAATTGGGCCTCTGTTACTCAACAACGTGAAAAATTTTGCGGAAGTATTTAGGTGTATTTTGAAAGGCTTCATCAAAATACAGCTGCTGCAAGAATTGAAGCCGAACGACCTACCGCAACGTAGAATTTTTGGTGAATGGGCTCTTGGAAAGTTGGCCGAAGATCCACTTTTTTACCGAAAAATTGTGTTCAGCGACGAAGCTCATTTTTGGCTCAATGGGTACGTAAATAAGCAGAATTATCGATTTTGGAGTGAATATCTGCCAGAAGCATTGCAAGAGCTACCAATGCATCCAGAAAAAGTCACAGTCCCAAAAAAAAGTTTGGACTTTTATCGATAAAAGCTCCATACAACTCTTTCAACTATCTCGTGAAAATTTTCGTGCAATCATTTTTCACAACTTTCGACGTGCATTATAAAGTCAAGAGTGCAACGACGAACTTAAATCTTTGTATGGCGATGAAGCACCATTTTATAGCACTGTGAAAAATTGGTTTAATGAATTCAATCGCGGTCGTGAAGGTCGTCCAAAAACATTGATGCCGTGCGTGAACTGATAATGCAAGATCTTTATGTGACATACCGTGAGAGGCATCCTTGGGCATTTCTTCCACCAGCATACATTTGATATTGCATGAACACCGTAAAAAGGTTTGTTCTCATTGATCCCGCACAATTTGACAATCGCTCAAAAAAAGGCTCGTGTGGATTGGTGCAAAGAAATTTTGAAAAAATATAATCGCGGTGTTTCAAAAGACGTTTATAAGATCGTCACAGGTGACGAATTATGGATCTATGCTTATGAGCCCGAAACAAAACAGCAATCGACCGTGTGGGTCTTCGAAGACGAGCCAAATCCAACGAAAGTCGTTTGTGGAAGAAGCACTTCGAAGCAAATGGTCGTCTGTTTCTTCGGTAAAACTGGTCATGTGGCGACTGTTCCGTTTAGGCAACGTTGGCCGATCAATTCTGAGTGGTACACCACAATTTGTTTGCCTGAAGTCTTCGGAGAAATTCGAAAAACGAACAAGAGAAGACAGATCATTGTGCACCATGACAATGCGTGCTCACACATCAGCTCACACCAGCGCTTACCGCCCAAAACGTTGAATTGATGGGTCATCCGCCGTACAGCCCTGACTTGGCACCCAATGACTTCTTTTTATTCCCGCACATCAAGGGAAAAATGCGTGGTCAACGATTTTTGTCGCCAGAAGATGCTGTTGAAGAGTTCAAAAACCATGTTTTGGAGGTGTCTCAATCGGAGTGGAAAAAGTGCTTCGACAATTGGTTTGAGCGCATGCAAAATTGTATAAATCTTGCTGGAGAATAGGCCAGAAATATATATAGCAACCTACATACCTGGATATTGGGAATTTCTTAACAACACCCGAACAACAGGAAGACACCAAGAACATCAAGATTTGATATTTTCACAAGTTGTTCTTGTTCTTAAGGAAATAACCAAAATCCTTAAATTTTTAATTACGCCCAAGGGTATTCAAATATTTTCTTCTTTGCTCGATCAATTATTTCAATTTGGATTTTAAAGTTCATTTAACTTTCCGCTCCCATCTCTAGTATTGAACACAGTCCGGATAAAATATTGACGAGTTTTATCGTCTCTTGAATTTTTTTTTAAATGAAATTTATTTTAAACCTAAATAGTGAAATTCAATTTCCTGTAATCCAATACTCCCCTTCTCTTCTTAAGGGGTATAAAAATCATTAAAAAATATGTAAAAGCTGCCAAATATACATGAACATATTATGTAAACAAATGTTGAGCTCAACCTGCTCCCATCCATCCATCCATCCATCCGTCTAACCGTATACTCCCCTACCCCGCTCTGCCAACCAGAAGGCACTCGGCACTCATTACGACCTTCGCGCTGGGTAAAAAAAAAGAAGAAGGCAAAACTTCGAACGCTGTTTGCCAGAGCTGCGGTTGTTGCCTCGCGGTTTGGCGGGGCAAACAAAACAACAAAATGCAAAAAAATTGCTGAGTATTAAATATCTATTGAGCAGAATATTGTGGCATAAATTGAAGCATCGTTCGGGCCCCCTGTCGAAAATATTGTTATTTCATTATGGGCCTGCTGTCTTGGCAGAAATGTTGTTCATTTCGTTGGTCAGCTTAATTGAGGCATTATTTGTGTCATCGATTTTATTTTGATTTTGGGCAAGTGCGTAAAATTTGAATTTAAAAAGACGTTACTTAAAGTTTGCTATCTGATCGCACACAAAAGATAATATCTAATTTAAACGAAACACCAAATTGCGTTAGCCCAAAACAAAAGAAAACAAAGGGGCGCACGATAAGCTAACCCAGGAAAGGCGAGGCCAAAATTAGAATGAGAAAAAAAAGGGATGTTGGTTTTTTTTTTTGTCAATAAAATCTTTTTTATTTGTATGCTCTGGGCGAGGACAAGGACATTGTTGGGCAAATTTGTTTCTGGAGGCATAAAACTGACAATAAAATTGATAAAATGTGAATGCAATTTACTTTGTGATTGTTTTGATAG
Organism: Lordiphosa mommai; assembly: GCA_018904225.1. NCBI lineage: Eukaryota > Metazoa > Arthropoda > Insecta > Diptera > Drosophilidae > Lordiphosa > Lordiphosa mommai. The sequence goes on from JAEIFT010000461.1 coordinate 13,571, forward strand.
GAAAACAAAAAAAAAAAAGGGGAGGGGCTTATGAAGGTAAATTTTAAGTCTAATGCAACAGCCCACGCAAAACGGAACTTGAAGTAACTGCGACGCGTCTGGCATACAACGACGCCATTAAATAGAATATTTAATTTTATTGTTGGCCCCCCCGCCCTCTGCTTCTTAAAAATTCGTCACATAAAAGGGTCGTCTGTGACTGGACCCCAAAATGAAGCGACGCGCATTTTTCGAGGCTTAGCAACAAATTTAAATTCCAAGCAGGCCAAATGCCCGTCCTGGCTACCAAAGGCATCCAGCACATACTATTTACATATTGTACGCTGTCCCTTTTCTCACTCGCTCTCACTCTCTCTCTCTCTCACTTTCTATGTTCTGCCAAATTTTAAGTCCAAAGCCATTTTTTATTAAAAAATAAAAGAAAACTTTTTATACATTTCTAATATGGAAACCCTTTAACGTTTTGCATTTTCTTTACTTTTTTTTCCAGGACAAACGAGCTGTGGCTGATTAAAACGATAAAGGTATGTTGAAACCTGACAAAAATTTACATTTATGGGACACGAAAATTTTTATGGAGAAAAAATTGCTAAAAGAAGGTACAGTCTAGCCAGGGTATTAAAGCAAATCCCAAACAGAAACCGCTTAACCAATATCTGAAGTTTTTGGAGAACCTGTATCCAAGAACCAATTTTCTTTAAACCGAAGAGACCGTATCAGAATTTTCTGGGCCAATAACGACCCATTTACATAGGTCCTTGCATTATATATTTAATATAATATGTAAAATACAACATTTTGTATATTTTATGACATTTATGTACACATCTGAAAGAGTAAAATGGAACTGAAAGCCGAAATTAAATTGTTACAAAAAAGAACATAAGTTCCGGAACTTACAAAAGGCAGGAAGTTAACTAATAAATTATTGTACAATTCGGTTTGAATTCCTGCTGCCTCTTAAGAGACCTTAACTGATCTTCCAATAACTTTTTTAAACAACCCTGGAAATCCAAAATATTGTTTTTTTTTAAACAAGAATAACCAAATTCAGAATGCTTTTAATCGTTTTTCTCCAGAATTTTTATAAAAACCACTTAGCAGAAAAACTTTCCGATAGCCAGGCGTAAATGTTTCGTAGTATTAAAATAACGAATTATTTTTTTCTTTTCTCCAAAACGTTTAATACACTTGAAAACTTTACTCCAACTGATTTAACTGGAAAACATATAGGTGATATAGATATCAGATTTACAAATTTTTAAATCAAAATTTGATACCATAAAAAAAAATTTTCTTAGTAAAACACATTTTCCGACCGATCGGTCCTATGGCAGCTATATGCTATAGTCATCCGATTTTTGATCAAATTTTTCAAAATTATGTGAAAACATATAAAACTAATAAACGCCACGATTGGTGATGCTACAATGGAAAACAAAGAAATTTTTTACTAGAAGTATTTTTGACCCTCCGTTTATATAGCATAAGCTTAAGTCATCCGATTTTGATAAAATTTTTCAAAATTGTGTGGAAACATATAAAACAAATATATACTACGATTGTTACGTTACATGGAAATCAAAAGTTTTTCTAACAATGAGTTATTTTTCGACAGATCGTTTCTATGGAACCTATTGCTAAAGTGATCCGATTTTTTATGTGAAAAAATATAAAACTAAGATATACAAGATTAATTTAAAAAATCTAAGAAAAATAACGATTATTTTTTATCAATAAAATATCTCCGATCCGGCCAGTTCAGACATATTAGTTGTGTGCAGTAAAAAAGAAGACTCCAAAATTACAGCTTTTTAGCAAAACTGAGAGACTAGTGGCCGAAACAGACGGACAGACGGACGGACGGACAGACGGAAATGAACTCAGCCGTCGTCCTGATCAAGAATATAAATTGTTGTCAATCGAAATTAATATTTATGCGTACAAATTTATTTGATATAAGTTATAACGTTACGGTGTATAAAAACTATAATGAAGTACAATTTTTTTTATGAGTTGTCGCTTCTAGATATTAGATGTTCTTGGCCTTTACAGTTGCGACCAATAACATAGACTTATGGGTTTTCTAAAGAAACGAATAAATATTGAAAAAATATATATATTTACTATTCGGGATCAAAATCTTAAACAAACAAATCAACAATTTGAGCTCCCTAAGTCAAAAGATCCACTAGGAATGGATATTCTAAGTTTTATTCTTTAATAATAAAATATATTTTTTAATTTTTTTTTTAATCCCGTATTAGACTTGAGGCATCGAATGTTAAACAAATATCTTTTTACTATTTTCTATTCAAATAAAAATATTTTTTTAATTTTTCTTAATCCCGTATTAGACTTGAGGCATCGAATGTTAAACAAATATCTATTTAATATTTTCTGATATCAAATGGATGAAAAAAAAAAAACGAAATTATATTCGGCCCAAATCTTGACATTTACTCAATGCTAAAAAGTTTCAGTTTTTACTTTTATTTAAAAAAACAACAAAATCAATTGTACTGGGAATTTCTCAGCCGGGGAACTAGAAATCGTATTTCTTTTTGAATGTCACAGTCAGAAGTGGAAACTTTCTGTTCCATTTCCTCTTCAATAAACCTAGCTAAAGCCTGGGGAAGCGATAAAGTTATACTTGGAAGAACAGTTACTTGACAAAAAATCCGCCAAAAAAAATGCAGAAATATAACAGAATAATCATTAATAAAAGAAAAAAAATAATTCCATTTCGGGATTTTTTTTAGACCGAAACTTTTCTTAAAATGACGGAGTTCGGGTTTTAAGTACACTGTGCAAGTCGAAAAAAAGACATGACCAACTTTAACGGGTTTTCGTTCTGGCCCTGCGAATTGTACTGCATCAATAGTTTTATGAGTTATAACGATGGCTTCATACAAAATGATTATTATTTTATTTTTTTTATCAAGTTCAAAGTTTTTTTGTAAATTGTAAAAAAATTATATCTTATTCTTGTGAAATTTTGAATAAATAGACTTAAATGTCCACTAATTTACCACATTTACAGATTTTCGATATCATTGCGCGATCAAAAATTATGGTCCAAAAACTAAACTGCACTCTTTTTTAGATGAAATTTTTTACAACAATTTTTTTAAATTTTCAATTATTAATAAAATATTAATAAATTAAATTTTGTAATGTCTTTCTTTTTGTTCTCCAACAATAACTTGATTTCTAATTAAATATTTCCTAATTTAATGTCATTTTGGTAATAAAAATTATGTAAAAAATTTTTAAATTTTTTTTTTAGATTTCAATCTATAACTTTTGAATGCGCAATGATATCGAAAAACTGTGAATGTATTAAATTAAAGGACATTTAAATCTATTTATTTATATTTCACGAGAATAAAATATCATATTTTTGGAACTTACAAAAAAAAATTAACTTCGTAAAAAACTTAAAACAAAAATTTTGTATGAAACCATAGTGATAACTCAAAAAAGTAACGATGCAGTTCGATTCTTAAGGCCCGAATTAGGGGAAAACCGTTCAAGTTGGTCATGTCTTTTATATTTTTTGAAAAAAACTATCACAGTGGTATTATTAGAAGAAGATTTGGACTCGACAGGATCTTAAGGATTTGTTTCTGAAATATAATAATAAAAATAAAATAACTAAGTTTTTAAAAACTTTACAAATTTATAAAATATTTTAAATTTCCACCGCAAAAAAAAACCATTTCAAAGCCCTTTTGATTTCTCACATTTTTGATCAAGGGTTTCATTTTTATGCAAATATCAATAAATATGCAAATCAAAGGCTGCTTGAAAATAACTTTTAATTTTTTTTTGGCAGTTTATTTATTTAAAAATTTTTTTCCATTTATACACAAGTACATGCATTCCTTTGCACAAAATATTCGTCAAAAACTGTGGGCAATATTTCATTGAGGTTTAAAATAATATTTATGTTTATTTTGGTTTGTCGTTTTTTGGTTTATTAACTCAACGACATAAAAATTGTCGGCAATGGGCCATCATGTAAAAGTTGGCACTGCAGACACAAACGGCATACGCAATAAAAATGAAATTGATTTATGGGTAGGACTGGCAAATGCCAGCAATGATTGTGCACACTCATCCGGCAGCAGCAGAGAGAGAGTGAGGGAGAGCAAATGAAGCACAGTTTTTGTCAACGCTCTTGACAAGTGTCGAGTGTGGACCAGGTGCGTGTGGTCAGTCAGTCTCCGCAGGCGACATCAGACCAAAGCCGCAACTTGAAAATGTTTAAGCACAAGTTTGTGACACTTTTATACAATTTTAGGCTGTGATATCAGCCGTTTTCTCATCTACATGTTTTTTAAATGTAGAAAATTTTTGGGAAAATTTTTGTTGCCTGCTTTTAGGCGGCGCTTCGTCGTTAGTTTTTACATATAGAAAATTTTTGGGAAAATTTTTGTTGCCTGCTTTTAGGCGGCGCTTAGTTGTAGACACCAAGAAAAGATTTGAAAAACATGAACATAAGAAAACGTCTTTAAGATCCTTTTACTTTTTACAAATTTATAATAAATTCTCAAATTCAGCCTTGCCTTTGTTTTTGTTTTCCAACTCAAACAACTACATTGATTTATGAACATAAATATTTCCCTTGCATAAAAAAATATTGACAACAATTATTTCCCCCACCCACCCCCGCATATTTTCAATAACCAAATCGGAACTGTCGCTCAATCATAAGCGCTTAAAACAATTGATATTTATTGCCCCCCGGGTTGGCATCGACTGCAAAAAAAATAAAAATAAAAAATATGTTGATAAATAAATGCGCAAAAAGTACATTAAATCCCATTTGTGTTGACTTGCAGGCCAAGTGAAGCCACAAAAAACTGTGGTCATGACTGGGCTCACACACATCAATCAAAAAGTAAGACACCGACCAACACAACAACAAAGTGAACAAAAAAGGCTTAACCCCCGCCCTGGATTTATATATTTAATTAAAAAAGTTCATCAATTGTGATTGGGTTATATCTCGGGGCTTTAGTGCGGGGGATTGAGTGATATGGTTTAGCAAATTGTCTTCAAAGCGTCTTTAAACTGGCGACACAAAACGCAAAAGCAATAAATGCCTAAGAGGCAAGGGTGGGAGGTGGTGGGAGGGCGTGGCAAACGGCAAGAAATTTGCATATTTTAAATAACTTGTGGGGCTCACTAGGCGACGCCTTTGGGGGTGGTTGACTATGGTGACGCCAAGACAACTCCAATTTATTTGTAATTTGTTTGAAATTTATATCAAAAGGAACTTGAACTCACACCAACTCAAGACCAATTCCCAACCGCACTCACTCACACTCACACACACACACACACACATATAATTGCACTCATAAAATGCCAAGAGCTCAGCCTCATTTAGCTTTGCACATATCGATATTTATACACTTTACCCAGTATATCATTATTACTTATTTAAAAACATTTTCTCATTGATATTTTGTCTTACTTTTAAAAATCGAAATAATCATACATTTAAATAGACTGCGTTTACCTTGTATTATTTATTTATTTTTAAAGATTTTCAGCCTAAGATTAGTATACACATTTGAATCAGCCAATTGTCGAACATTATAAACTAACACCACAAAACATATGGAAATATTACAGATCTTCACACGAAACTCGTTGACCAAAATACGCTTTTGTTCCAATCACTCTGCCTGCTCCCATAACTGAAATGCCCACAAGATTATTCCACGATTTAACATTTAACATAAACAAAAATTAGTTTTCATCAGGATTCATTCCGAATCGAATAATCGGTTCCGGTACGTACCGAAATGACAATTTCAGTTTTCAGTTTATTCGGTTTTCGGTTCGATTCGGTATTCAGATTTTATTATCGATATACTTGTACGTACCGGTACAAAAATATTTTTTTAATATTAAAATATTTAAATTATTTCAAAATATCCCAAAAAATAATGAATGTAATAGAACTTTAAAAGTTCTAAAGAATGCCACATAAAAAACGATTTTTAAAATTTTAAATATAGCGATTTCAAGCCTTTTTATTATTGGACCAACAAAGGCCATTTCTCATAAAGCTGACAAGCATTTCTTAATAATGGTTGAAATAATTCGAAATAAGGGCTATATATCAACATTAAACATTAAATCATTAATCAGTTGAAACCATAAAGTCTGCCTCAGATTTTTCTTACATTTCACTTTTCAAAAATATTAAAATAAATGTTTTTTCAATCTTATATATTTAAAAAAGAAAATTTGATTCTGCTTAATTTTTTAAGTGCGCATTATATAAAATTTACAACTTTTTCTAAGGGTATATATTGCTATTTTGCCAGTTGAAATAATCATATATTTTTAAAATAAAAATAAGAAACCGAAACAATACCGGTATTAGAGTTTCGAAATGATTCCGGTATTTTTCGGTTTATATTTTAACGGTGTTCGGTTTGTCAAAAAATTGTAAATATCGGTGCCGGATTTCGATACAGGTACTTGGCTTGAAACGGTTTAATTTTCGGTTAACGATTCCGGTTTGTAAAAACTTTTTTTGCAATTTTCCTGAGTCAATTCTTACGTATAACTTGTGTAAGACATATCAAAATACAAATAGCAAAACAAACAAATTATTTGCTCATTTGAATAAACATTCTAATGCGAATCACGTTGACAAAAATTCATTGAAGCGTGCAGGAAATACAGGACCCACACACACACTCACGCACATACATATATGACAGAGGAAGCTGGCCAGTGTAAGATACTACCTTGACTTTCGAACTGTGCTGTGCTATGCCATCCAATCAGCCATAGATGTAGTCAGGGTAATGGCAAATTGTCTGCACCTCGGACGCTGACAAGGACATATTTATAAAGCGCTCATGGAGCATCCCCCCGATACCCAGTTAATCTATCAGGACATGAAGCAATGTGTAGAAAATTAAATGTGCGAAGGATGAAACCATGTGTGCTGATGTCTGTGTAATGTAAATGCAAACTAAATATACGCAGAGAATACGCCAGAGTCACGCATTAAGTCGATTGCTTCAAGGACTCGGAAAGCTTTGTCACCTACCCACCACATTGTCTACTCTGCTGGGCTCCTGGGCTCCTTCACTCACTTAATTCACGCTTTTGCTGCCTCTTGAAGTGTAAATGAGTGGCCCCTGCTCCAATGTGGGGGGGGGATGCTTTTTAATAAGCAATTTATTTTTAGCTTAACAGGGGCTCGAGTGTCGTGCTCATATAATGAAAAACGCCAGGCCTAAGGAGCGGCTTACAATTTTACTTGCCATGATTTGCCACTCAGTCTCCCGCTCTCGCTCTCTCTCACGCTGGCTGTTTGTCTACGATAATTAATTTTTTTGCTCTGTTTGGAGTAAAAAGTTAAGACTTTGAGTGGCTGCTGCATTAAAAAGAAATTAAAATGTTGCCAAGTTTATGCCTCCGGGTAAACCTTTGGGGTTAATGAGTTTTCAAGGTGCAGTTGCAATTTATCAATCAATTGACAAAAAAGAAAAACGTTCCACTTAGCTCAAGTTGAAATTTTGCCGTTTATATAAAACAATAATCATAAATTTGGTGGCCCTTTTGTGACTTTTGCCCCTCCTCCTGGCACTTAATTTTCGCCCTTCGGCTTCGCTTACATTGAAACTTTCACTATTTGTATTTGTATTTGTATTTTGGTAGGCGCAAAAGTTTTTGCTCTTTTGCATGGAAATTTATTTGTTTGTTTTGTGCCTTGAGAAAATTATTTAAGCCCATTGAACCTGCTTGTTGTTGTTGCTGCTGGTAATTGCGTAACCAAAATAATTGCTGGCTTTCTGATTTGAAGCTTTATTAAATTTACAATGGTGTACAACTTGTCGTATGCGTAATTTGTGAACGTTATTAAACTTTTTGCATGAGATTCAAGTTTCTTTCTTCCCCCTTGATAGACATTTCCGACGATTGAGATTGAGGCAAAATGAAAGCAGAAAAAGCAAACTGGCGCCATTTTGTATGCCAAACACACACACACATAGTTGTGTGTGTGTATAGCAAAGTGACGATAAAACATTTGCCTCGATTGCTTAAGTAAGCCAGGGGTTTGGGTTGAATGGGAAGTGAACAGTAGAGCAGCAGCAGCAGCAGTCCAGGCGGTATTCAACTTATTTCTTTACCCTAGCGAGTTGGGTATTAGGATGTCATTATGTTAGTTGAATTGTTTGAGAGTGCATTCACTAGAATTGTCATGGAAAAAATATGTAAGACATGCGCTGTCACGTACCCGTTGGTAAAGAGCTTTAAATTTCTGGTTTAAAAATTTTGCAAGAATTTTTCTTAAAATATGTGACAAAAACAAAAAACTGTAACTAGTGACGAACTAGCGATTTCCCATACCACCGGTGGCAGTTTCTTTAAATCTACTTTTAGCAACAAAAAAAAAAAAAAAATTTAAAAACTGTAACTAGTGACGAACTAGCGATTTCCCATACCACCGGTAGCAGTTTCTTTAAATCTACTTTTAGCAACAAAAAAAAACAAAAATCTAAAAACTGTAACTAGTGACGAACTAGCGATTTCCCATACCACCGGTGGCAATTTCTTTAAATCAACTTTTAATGGCGCAAATATCGAAGGCTGAACAGGAAACATCCGTCTAACCTCTGGATATTTGGACAGGCGCCTCAGGTTCGCCTGATTTAATTGATATTATATTAATATGACCAGCTGGAAGCATAATTTATGTGCGCAGCATAGCTAATAAATTTACATATAAAAAAAAGCATTATCATGTCCAATTTTGGACATTCAATGTCATGGAATTAAAATCAATTAAAAAGACACCTTGCTGTATTTTTTATATTTCTTGAACAAACCACTAAGCGGGCGAAGAGGGACTAGTAATTTCGCTTTTTAAAAAAGCTCTCTTTTTCGGTAGCAAAAACAAATATTCGGGCAATATGTGGCATGAATTAATTGTTATTTACAAATTTAGTGCCCTTTCTATACCCTGTACCAAAGGTTTTAAAGAGTATATTGAGTTTGGACACTTGTATGTAACAGCCAGAAGGAAGCATCTCAGACTCCATAAAGCAGGCATGAAAACCGGTTCTTGAACTGAACCGAAACGCTAATTTGTGCTGGTAAAAACGGAACCAGTTGGCTTTGAAAAATGGCAAAAAAATTCGCATTTCAGACTAGTTTGACCAACTTTAAGCATTCCCTAATTTAAAGAAATTTGTAAATTTTGGAATATGTGCTTAGAACATCTAATCAAAATTGCTCGCATCGGATTGTTTCTTTTTGATGTTAAACATCTTTAATTTCGGTATGAAGATTTTTTGGTACGGATAAAATTCAATTTTAAATTAAACACATTATACACTCAGAAAAAAATCAAGAATTTCGTACATAAACACGGGAAATTTAAGTACAAGCAATCTTAAAAAACTGACTAAGTTCGGAATTTCTAAACCAGAAAACAAAATTCTAGTTTCTAGTTCGTTTTTTGATTATAAAGTCGCTTTAACTTTAAATAAAATGCAGTTTGTTACATTATTATTGTTCTTTCTCTTATGGATTAAGGGTATAGGATTGATTCACTCGTATTTCAAGAAATAAGAGCATATTTATGTTCATATTTTTAGAACAAAACGATCTAAATTCAATCACGGACATACTTAAATCTAGAATGACATTTTTTGCTGAGTGTACTCTCCAAACAGTCGCCTGGTCAACCGTGGCATTACAATTAAACCTAAAATTAGTATGTTTTTGAGCACTTGAACTTTGGGGTGGTTTTCAACACTATATTCCAACACTGTTTTCTAACTCTATTAACCAACACTTTTCCCAATACAATTTTTTTTAATATTTTTTTCCAACACTATTTTCCAAGACTATTTTCACACTTTCCACACTTTTTCCAAATTCAACACTTTTTCCAACACTATTTTCCAACACTGTTATCCAAAACTTTCTTCCAACACTGTTTTCAACATTGTTTTCCAACACTATTTTCCAACACTATTTTCCAACAATATTTTCCAACACTGTCTTCCAACACTGTCTTCAACATTGTTTTCGAACGCTATTTTGCAAGACTATTTTCCAACACTCTTTTCCAAAACTGTCCTCCAACACTGTTTTTACATTGTTTTCCAACACTATCTTTCAACACTGTTTTTCAAGCAATCGCCTGCCCAACTGTGGCATTTCTCTCTGTTTATAAACTATTTTCAATCTTCAATCAAATCTTTACGTATCATATTTTAGTTAACATTCTTAAATCACAATGTAAATTATTAAAAATTTAAAAAGACAAATTAAATGAGCAATTTTTTTTTTACATAAAAACCTCATGAGTGTTAACTATACCCACACTTCTTGTAGAATTAAGTTATATCCTTAGAGATAACGGATTTATATTACCGCCAGGCTGTCATGATTAGTACTAGCTTGGAGAACGCTTTATACACTCCCGATCGAATCAAAAAACCAAAAATCGAATCAAACGTCTAAAAATATATTTTTACAGAATGCGGTTTTTAATTTAATTAACGTCTCTCAGATTGAAAATTGGTTGCAATACCGGTTGCTAGGTAAAAGTCGAACACCGGTGGTTAGCAAATTCACTAGTTCTCCAGTAGTTAATTTTTCTGCTTCGAACCAAATTTTAGTTTCTTTGCAGTGTTAAAAACTTTTAGGAAATTAAAACTAATTAATTACTCAAAATTCATGTAAAAGAGAAAATCTCAAAAAACTTAATTGCGTTTCATAGATGAGAAATGTTTTTTATCTCATCTGAATTTACTGAATTCAAAACGTTCCAAGCTGTGAGATACTGTGCAAATGGCCTCCTTCAACCTCTCCTTACTCTATTTAATCTCTTCCTAAATCTCGAGATTTTCCCCAGCTTTTGGAAGGACTCTCCCATTATTACTATCCATACAAAGGGATAAAAACCGTCCATTGCAAATATATATATATTCTTGACTTTTTTTCTCAGTGTTTGAAATTTCTCTCAGAATGAAAATTGGTTGCAATACCCGTTGCTAGGTAAAAGCCTGACCACCGGTGGTTAGCAAATTCACTAGTTCACCAGTAGTTAATTTTCTGCTTTCGAACCAAATTTTCTTAGCAGTTTAAAAACTTTCAGGAAATGAAAACTAATTAATTAAAGCATCGACTGTAGGGAAAGACGTTGAACTAAAATCGAATGTGGTGCATGTTCATTTTTGCAATAAACATTTGATTATCTTACGCTTGTACAGACTTCACATTGATTGATCGAACTCACTTCATTTATTCACTATAACATATTTTTGTTGTATTTTTTCCTCATATCTTTTAACTTTTCTTTTTAGTTTAGTTCGCTAGAGCATTGGCATTTCGTGGCTTGTTTTTATGCTTTTTTTATTTGTATTTTATTGATTTTCTGTCTCATCTTTTAGCCAGACGATTTGCGTTTTGCCAATATGCAAGCAGCTTCTGTTGCACATATACATTCATCCGAATTCCACACACACACACACACACACTGACAGTTTGAGTTAATGACTTGCCGTTAGTTGGGTACAAAAATCGAAGCAAAGCTGCTTGGTGCTTTGTTAATTTAAGTAAAAAGCAGTTAAGCTGATGTGTTTATTTGCTAAACCTAGCGCAATAACGCCCTCCTAGAGCACACACACACACACCCTTGGCTCACTCTTATACACTTAGATTGGGCCTCCAATATTAGTGATAATTTAGTTGGTCTCTTGTGCTTTCAGCATACATTTATTGTTTGCTATGTGCCAATGGCTTTATATATAGCCAAATACATATGCATGTGTGTGTGTGTGTGTGTGTGTAAACATGTGCGCTCATTTTTGGCCTTTTGCCAGCCCGACACATTGGCGTCCCTTTATGCGAAAATGAGTTGAGGCAATGTGTTGGGTTTGCCATTTTTTCTCATCTCTGCCATTATGAAACGCTTCAATGAGTTTTTATGTGTGGGTAAGTGTGTCTGTGTGTGTGTGTAAAAGTATATAGTAGGGCTAATATATGCCGATTGGTTTACAGCGTCGATAAAATAAATATTTAATAGTTGCTGTCAAAAATTAAATGTTTTATTGTTGAGATAAAGATGCTCGAAAATATTCCTTTCTTTTTCAAGGAGAAAGGTCACACTTAGACTAAATGGGTCTTAAATGACTGCGGTAATAGGTTACATTTAAAGAATACTCAGCCTTAAATCAGATTATAAAATTTGGAACTTGGATATGATGTATCAACTGACAGGCTAGACCTACTAATAGATTCATTACCAAAAAATGGAAAGGACTAGAGGTAAAGTTCTGACAACGCCAGAATAGTTCAAGTTCTGCTTAACTGCAAAGTTAAGGCCTAAGTACTCGAGTAGCCACAACTGTAGAGGGTAAGAATGAAAGGTGAAATGTGTCTACAAACACTTTGAAAGAAGCTGTTGAAGCTGAAAATATCCTGAGGGCGATGGGCGACACAAGTCTTGAAGAACCTAAAGAGGCGTCCTTTGGGAAATCTAAGAAATAGCAAAAGCTTCCGCTTGCGTTGCAAAACTATGAAAAAATAAATGTTGAGCCTTGAAGGCACCGGATTGATACTATGAGGGAACATAAGAAAAGGCAAAGAAAGAAAAATAATTAATAACTAATTTATATTCGCTGAATCAATAAAATTTTCTTGATCTTCTTAACATTTATTTTCGACTCACTCACGTTTCTACAGCGTATTGTTCTGTTATTTTCTTTCTTCTATTATTTCTTCCTTTGATCAGTCACGACCCCAAAGCAGCGAACTGCTGTTACAGACCAAAAATTGATCAAGATCAATGCCCTTTAAAGTACGAAAACTTTATTACCCCTAATAATGATCATTTTGACCGGGAAACCGTCGAGTTCGGTCATGTCTTTTTTACTTTTGGAAATGAAACTATCACAGTGTAATGAATGAATTCTTACTCCTGATTCAGAATTTTAACAAACAGATTCATATGTAGCACATAAAGTTAATCTAGAATCACCAGCACTTTTTCTATAAGCTGAAAAAAATCTATTTGGTTACCCTGTGGAATTGACATTCATAAACTGTAAAACATAGCATACTTTTCTGGGTATTATAATATATTGAGTTAACAGCTCTTTAGCGGACGTTCGGTTGGACGACTTAAACTTGAAAAATTCTCTATTTTCTTTGCAACAGTTTCTTTGCAGAATCAAATAAAATATATGACATTAAAAAAAAAAATACGCATACGCAATGTGGTCCCATATGAGCGGTAAGAGTTGTCGTGGTCGGATCGTTCTAAAATATTGTCCAAATGTTATGCATGCGATTATAATAAAATGTACCACATTGTAGGTGCATAACTGCATTTTTTCGAATTTATGTCAAATATTTCGCCATTATGCCCAGGGGCCAACTAAAAATGCGCCATATTCGTTATCCATTTTTATTACAATTTAGTAGTAGTTTTAAACGACGTTAATATAATTTTTTAGATTTTTAAAATTGATAACCTGATAAATGTAGTTCTGATTTCATTGTTAATATTTATGAGTTATATTTAGTTAAGACTTTTGGGCTTGCCTCTCCCATTAAAACAGAAAATGAACAGCTTCTGTTTCAAATTATACCAGAGAGATAGCATTCTTCCTATATTTCTAATACATTTTTTATTCTTTGCCTTAATTAACCTTTCCAACTTTTTTTTAATTAACTAAATAATAACTCACAAAAACTACTTTTTTTTTTTTCTTAATACCCTCTTTTTTTAAAATAAAACTACCTTTTTTATAAACTCCTTTTCTTCAAATAATTCTTACATTTCAAATCAAAAATCTTTTTAATTTTCTTGATTTGTTCCTCTTTACTACTTCACATTTTCTATCATCGCCTTTTATTATTCCCAAAACTTAAACTTACTCTTTATTCAAATACTTCTCCCAAATTACTTTCAATTAAAAACAAATTCTTTTAAAACACCTTTCTTAAAAATTATCAAATCAAATAATCGACTCTCTTGGCACTCAACACTTTTCTTTTTTGACCTTAAAGTGCCGAACTAACACTCTTATTACAACAATTGCCTTACACACTATACCTAAAACATAACTTCGCTCTCTTTTCTCCAATTTTCTTCCACCTTCTAAACTTCCTTTCAAATTTCTAGCCTTACCTTCATTTCTTTTATTCTCTTTTCCTTTCTTCCAATCCTTTTTCACCTTCCTTTTTAATCTTCTCCTTCTTCCACACTCTTCTTCAACTTTTCCTTTTCTTTTTCTCATTTCTTTTCTCCTTAATTCAACTTCTTAATCCTTTTCTTCACTCTCACTTTTTCTTCTTTGTACCCTTCCACCCTCCCTTTTCAATCAAAACTCAAACCTTTTTGCTCTTACCTTGTTGGTCTCTCCCTTCCCAAAACTTAACTCACTCCTTTTCTTTTAAAAATTAAACTTCTCTTTTTTTTTTTTACTTTTTTCTCTCCTTCTTCAACTCTAAACTAATTTTGTCTTCTTTCTCTTTTAACTTTCCTTCCTCTTTCAAAATAACATCTTTGTCTTCTTCTCTCCAACTTCCAATAAAATTTCTTTTCTCCCTACCACTTTCAGCGTAACCCTTTCCTTTCTGCGTCCTGCTTTTCGTTTCCACATCATCTTTTAATACCTCTCTTAACTTCGTTTGTTCGGCCACTCTTTCATTACCACCCACCCTCAAATTTATCCAACCTTTCCTTTCCTTCTTTTTTTTCCTATTTTCTTGTCACTTTTTTTTTAAAACCCACTTTTTTTCTTTTATTTTGTTTACTTTAATCAACCTTTTCCTTTACTTTTGGACTAACTTTCAAAGCCTTTAAAACTTGAACTTTAAAGCACAAATCTTTAAAATTTAAAACTTTTTGTTTTAACTTTTTTATTTAACTTGGAAAAAGGTTTCACTAAAATTTTTCTTTTTAAAATCAATAATCTTTAAAACAAAATAAAAACTCTTTTTTTTCTTTCTTATTCTCTTTTCCTTAAAAATTTTAATTTTTATGTCCAATTAAAAATTAACATACCTCTATAATACACTTTATTTAACTATCTTCTGAACAAATACCGGAAAACGTAATTGTTTAATTCAGCGCTTGAAAATCATTAACGAATGCTTCTGTTCTGTCAAAAGTTGGCTTTTTTTGTAAACCTGTGTCTTTTTTTTTACCACCTTAATGAAGCGGCCTGTGCGAAAAAAAAAACGCTCACCCTAATAAGCACAAGCAAAATAATGTAGATTCGGCAAAATTCTGAACTTTTACTTGTAGAAGATCCACTTATCTTAGATTTTAGACATGTTCTTCCATAAGATATAAGACAGCGAATATTTGCCAAAAATGCTTAGATTGTTAGATATTACCTTTTCTTTTAATTTTTGAAAAACTACATGGCATAGCCGACTAAGCCTGTTAAAAGGGTTTGTAGTTATTATCTTGGAGGCTATTTTTAACCTTCTATTTTGGGACCTTGAAAAGTGTATAGTTAATTAAGTAACGCATAGAAATATTCATTTCCGACCCCATAAACTATATATATTCTTGATCAGGACGACGAGCTGTTCATTTCCGCTTGTCCGTCCGTCCGTCTGTCTGTCCGTCTGTCTGTTTCTACCAACTAGTTCTCATTTTAAACTATCGAGCTAAAATCTTGCACGAGTCTTCTTTTTTCATAACTAATATTTCGGAACCGGCGAGTACTTCTTAAATCGGTCGAAAATAAGTCTTATGTGCAAAAACTTTTTGATTTCCATAACATCTAGAAATTAGAAGATATTGGTTTTATATGTTTCCCAACCAGTAAAAATGTATCAAAATCGGATGACATAGCATATAGCTGCCATATAAACGGTCGTTCAAAAAACTACTTCTATTAGAAAAATTTTTTTGTCTTCTATCGTAGCGTCCCCAATCTTTGTATATATTAGTTTTATATTTTCACATAATTTTGAAAAAATGTATCAAAATCGGATGACTATAGCTTATAGCTGCCATATAAATCGGTCAAAAAACCAGTTCTAGTGAGGAAAACTTCTTTAATTTCCATCAAAAGTCTTAATCTTGGTATATATTAGTTTTATATGCTTTTACTAATACAGAAAAAATTTTTCAAAATCGGATGACTAAAGTAAGCTTCTTATAGGACCAATTCGAAAATGTAATATTAATAAAAATTTTTTATGTATCAAATTTTATTTTTTAACAATTTTTAAAAATCTGTATCTATAAAATTAATATTTTACCTGTTAAAACAAAATTTTCTATTTTAAAATCATAGAATAAAGATTATCTTTAACTTCTCGTTTTTAAAACTTAGAAAATAATTGTAATTTCTTAAATGGATTTTTTCCAAAAGCAACATTTTTATAATCGGTCCGTGGTTTAAAATTGTGATATATCTGGTCTTATATCGCTCAATCATTTCCTGTTGATCGCAAATAAAGAAAATTCAACGTAAGAATATGTATTGTATATGTATAAGTATTAAATAAATATACTGTACTTTATAACTATGTCTAACAATATAATGGTATAGGTAACAGTCGTAAAAAAAGTTCCTCTAGAAATCAGCTAACTACCTTCCAAGGTAACGAATCCCAGATGGTCACCAAAGTCAGGTGGGCAGCTAAGTCTATTCATAAAATTTAAAAAACAATATTATTGCTTTTTGGGGGTAATGTTGATAATTAAATGCGGCCAAATATCTCCATAATCTATTTTGTATTATAAATAAAATTAAACGAAAATTGGAAAATATTAGGCATAGGCAGAAAATGTGAAAAAAGGGGTTGAAAAAAAGTAAAAGATTATTTTTCGGAGGTTCATATCAGGTAAGGCCATACACTTCTTACATAGCGGAGTTACAAAGTGAATATAACTGTACACGTATTAATATGGAATAGTTTAAAGAAAGCCCTAATTTACTGCTAAAACAATTGAATTCATAAATATTGCAGCTGTTGCTTACCGTATACTATATAGAATATATATCTTTAAATGAGCCCGGTTGTAGTTTAAGATTTGTTCTGACTAGCTCTTGCGAGCGATCCTGCTTTTATTCATAATTTCTTCATCCCTTAAATCTAACTTAGTTAACGTAGTGTGTATAGGGCTCAACGTGTTAGCGTTGGTCTAGTGCCAAGAGTACATGGATTTCTTACCCAGTTCATCTCAAGTGGGTCGCACCAGAAGTGCCTTTTCAAGTGTGGCGTCAGGCATTCTCTACACCATATATCTTTAATGTTATTTTTATACTAGTCTTCTCTGAGCATCCTAGTAATTAGAATAGGATCATTTACGTTACGTGGTCTTTGGTAGGAACGTCTCATGTTTAAGTTTGAACACTTACATCTTGTGTAAATGCACGATTTAAATTCAGTCTGTCTGTCCTCTGTCCGTCTGTCTGTTTCTACGCGAACTAGTCTCTCGTTTTAAACTATCGACTAAATTTTTGCACAGAGTCTTCTTTTTTTTTAACATTTTTTACCTCAGATCGTTCTAAGAACTTGTTCTATTAAAACTTTTTTTCATCGTAGCTCACTAATCTTGTATATTGTTTTTTGCTTCCACAAATTCTGAAAATGTATTAAAATCGATCACTATAGCATATCTCCATAGACATCGTCGAAACTAATCTTTGTATAAAACTTTTTGATTTCCATCTGTTTTCCAATCTTATATTTTTGTTTTTATGTTTCCCAATTTTTAAAAAATTTATCAAATCGGATGACTAACTATACTGCCATATAAACGGTCGGTCAAACACTGCTTCTTAAAAACTTTTGTTTTCTTCGTAGCTCCCCACTCTTTTTTTTTTTTATCCTTTCTAATTTTGAAAAATTATCAAAATTGGATGACTATACATATAGCTGCCATAGGACGATCGGTCGGAAATGTGTTTTACTAAAAAATTTTTTTTTTTTCAAATTTTTATTATCATTTTCATAATTTTAAATATCTGTATCTTTATCCTTATTTTAACTTAAATCATTAATAAATTTTCAATTATTAAAACTTCGGCGCGCCATTTGCTTCTCGTTTATGTTATTGCGTATTGTTGCACCACTAAAATTGAGCAGGTCGACAATATATATGTTTTAAGAGCCTCTAAGTTCAATCATCAGTAGACTTCGCTATTGACTGCAAATCCAGCCGGCGGCCTTTTCATGTCAAAATTGCTTTAAATATTTTCAGTTTACCATTAACATGTTGGATTATTCTTCCTTTGTTATCAAATAGCAGCTCAGTTCTGTCGAGCGGTCGACAAGTTTTAAATTTATTATATTTTTTTTTATAAATTTGATTTTTTTTATTTTTTTTTTTTTTTAAGTCCGAATTTACACTACAAAATTTTTGTTCAACAAGTTTTTTTAGTGGGAAACTTTTGCAGAATTGATTTGAGGGTAATTTTCTTGTCGAAAATTCGTGCTGTCAGATGAGTTAAAGTGGAACATCACGAAGCTAATATCATAGTGAAAAATGCGCAGCTAGTTTTAAAAAAGCTTCTAAAGGATATCGAGGAGAGCTTCATGAAACCAACTTCATCGTGTAAAAACGAACTAAGTTTGTTCACTGACCCAACTGCATCTTCAGAGTTGTCCGATTTTTGAGCCTTGTCTTTCATTTCAACTATTTCTTGTATAAAAGGAAGAAATAAAAGCCTGGACTCTCTACAAATGACTTAGTTTTGCTGCTGATCTAGCCAAAGGCAATTAAAGTAGAACTAGAGCAGAGATTTAAGCGGGTATATACCAGCTGCAGGACAAATTTATGCTCACCCACTTAAAAAAAAGTACACAAAATTAAAAGCCAAAGACCTAATCTGCCAGATATACAATGTACATAAATACTTATGCATGTGTGTGTGTGTGTGTGCTTAACAATTATGCAAATGCAAGTGGCAGACATGAAAATGTACAAAATTTTTAGTAAATAAAACAAAAATGTTAAAAACAAATAAAAAAAAATTAAACAAAATTATGCTATACCAGGCGCCCGGCAAAAACAATCAACAACAGGGCAGAAGCAGAGAGAGCCACATCCTGGCTGACCTACAAATTTTCGTTTTCATTTTCATAGCATACTTTTTCGCGCACGCCCACACAAATTGCCCGGCCATTAATTAGCTGCAGTCCGTTGTAATTTAAAAAGTCGCTGACACTTTAAGAAATTTGTACGCCGGGGCTTAAAACTGTCATAACAATTGCCAAACAAGTGAAGAGCCTCTCTCTCTCTCTCTCTTTAACACAACAAATAAGTAAGTAAATATATTATAATTGACCAACGGCTGTATTCATATTTCATAAAGAATGTCATTGTGCTGCTGTGGTTTTCTCTCGACTTGTGTGTGGTGTGGGAAAATTCGAATTCAATTGTTAACTGTGGCCATTGTTAAGCCACCAGGCAGAATGATAAATGAGTATGTCCGGCATTGTTTGGGTAAACGAAAGTATTTTTCAATTACGAGATAATTGGAAATGTTATTTTTATATTCCACTTAATTGAAGATATTGTTTGGCCCACCCCTAATTAAGCTCCGGCATATGGTTCAGTTATTTGTCATGCTGAGAGCAGTCAAAAATATTAAATTGCCAAAAAACCCCAAAAGCCGAAAGTCTGTAGCCAGATCCACCTCCCCTCATAACCTGACATTTAATCAAGGCTGAGCGTAAAGGTAAACAAACGGAAATAAGCGAAACTTCCTGTTGCCTGTCACCGCCTGTTTTTGCTGTTGTTTTTTTGTGTGTTTGTTTGTTGCCTTTTGCCGCATACGAAACGGAAATACAATCAAAATTGTGTAATGTTTGCAGATGATGAGTGCAGGGACGGGGGGGGAGGGAGGGCACAACCTGTGCACGTGGCACAATGTGGTGAGGATTTTAGTTTTGGCTTTTTTCCCGGTCTCTCTCTCTCTCTGTGTGTGGCGAAGGGAGGCGGTTCCATGGCTGGTTTTGAGGTTTCTTGTGTTGACAGATTGCGTTGAGAACATGCTGCTAATGAATTTTGCATCCAATAAATGATTAGCATTATGCCCATTGAATATTTAACGCGTAAATATACCATATATTTCACTAAATTCAATATAAAATGATTGGCATTGTTAAGGGGGATGGGAGGAGCGAGTTCTTTGACAAGAAAGTTACATTTAGGCTTATTGACTGACTGACTGTTTAAATGGAAATGGCTTTTTCCGTGGGGGCGTCACTTATAATTGATGTTTTGACAAGTCAATTGTCAGCTAATTGAGAGAGAGAGAGAGGGAGGAAGCGGAGCTAATGGGTGGGAGAGCATGTGAAATGAAAATCAAATGGAAATGAGTTGTAAATGACAGTTGACTTTGAGATAAATTGTTGATTAGTTGGCGAAAGGTACACGGAGAAAAAGCATTCAGAATTCTGTACTGAAAAAAAGGAAAATAAAACACTTTTAATTTGTTTCCTGAATTACAGTCA
Source organism: Lordiphosa mommai (assembly GCA_018904225.1). Lineage (NCBI taxonomy): Eukaryota > Metazoa > Arthropoda > Insecta > Diptera > Drosophilidae > Lordiphosa > Lordiphosa mommai. The sequence goes on from JAEIFT010000461.1 coordinate 34,064, forward strand.
AAATTTAAGTTAAAAATGTTAAATTTTTAAAATATTATAACCCTACACCCGTCCTTTTTTAAAATCAGTTTGAAGCTAAAGCTAAATTTCGTAATCTGATTGCCGAACTTTCCAAAAGGTGGAAAAATTGCTTGAATATCAAAAACTTATACGTATACGTAATAAACCACATTTGGGACATTTCGCAATACAAGTTTTTAATCTTTACTTTGTAACTTTATTGTTTAGCATCTTGGTAAATATCTTTCATAGGGCAAAATATTTTTATAAAGCGGCTAGAAGGCAAGAGTCCCTTTTTCAATGGAAGTCGTTTTCTTTTTTTAACCTTTTTTATACTTACTTTGTTACCTCCACAGAGTTTTTATACCGTTAACTTAATTTTCAATCATTTAATAACCTAATAAAATATATATACCATAAAAAGAGATATTAAATTACTTTGTAAATTACATTTTCAGGATAATCGAAAATAGGCTTTTCCTACCCTAGAAGCTATATGTAAACCCTTTTAAGTGCACCAATGGAATTATTTCTTTATGTTTCAGTGCACTCGGTTGCAAATCTTTTTAAAACAAGAATTAAAAAAATGTGGGAAGCATATTTCTAAAATATCATACCAAGATTTAGGGATTCGCTACGATGGAAAACAAATTAGTTTTTTCTGCGTAACTCGAAGTAAGTTCTTAGGCCGATCAATATCTATAATTTTACCGACCCGGCCATGTTCGATATTTAAGTTTGCGCGTGTTGTAATGAAACTTCTCTGCCGCTAACTGGTCGACAGCTATTGAGATGTGTCTTACCGAAACCATCCAGGGACTGTTTCTACAGCCAGGAAAACGTTATCGATCAGCTATTTTTAAAGACATCGCGCAGTCAACGCTTAGCACTCGAGTCACTATTCTTCGTGTGGAGAATCAAGACCAACGACTGTCGTACAAATCTTATATTGCTGCCTTGCCGCCTCTCCTGCCCCCGCACGCTCGGAATTGGGGAACTCAGCTACGCCGTCGTGATCATGTGAGATTTGTTCGAAAAAGATGTTACTCAAATATTTTATTATATTAGAATCAATTTCGGGATCCTTATTCTTTACAATAATTACGTAATGACCTTACTCATAATAATGAAACAAAACCATTACTCATATCTTTTAAAAATCTTTATAATTATGCATTTCTTTTTCCTCTCTCCCCGGATACGCAGTTTGTTTAAATCTTTAATATATTTGATCGGTGCAATAATTTTGTGGGACCATACCTGAATTTCTTTTTTTGTTCTTTACCGTTCTTGGGTTAAAACAATTTTGTTTAAATATTGTTAAATGACAAAAAACTGAATTACGTCAATGAGTCTGGTATTAGGTGGTGAGGCCTCTACCTGTTAATTTTTCTCTCTTTTTGTATTTTTCTACGAATTTTCTAAGTTTCAACTTAGTTTGTACTTTTAAATCGTTGTATATTTTCTATTGTAATTTGCATTCAAAGTTTCTCCCAGTTTTATAGTAATTTTTTTTCTCAAAATTTTGTTACAATTTACTTGATAATTTATTATTTTGAAAATTTAATAAAATTATAGAGTAATTCGTATCTCGAAAAATTTAATTACAGTTTTGAAATGAATTTTACTCGTAATTTTTGAATAATATCTCCTTTTTTTTTTTTTTTCTTTTTTTCCCTTTTTTTTTCCTTCGACCCTAATATTCGTATCCTATATATATCCCTAAGCCCTTTATTTTACTCTGTTTATTGTTCCGAAATTATTCTCAAATTCAAATTAGTTCCCCATAGTTCTGCAGAGAGCGACAAATGGCATCCCTCTTGATTAAAAGAGGGCAGATCGTCCCCACATACCGTACTATAATATGATTCTAGCACCAAAAGATAAACAAAAAGTGCGCGTGGATCTCAGATAAAAATTAACTCTCTTTCTTTTAGAAAATTGATAATACCTCCATTGCGATCGATGAAAAGTTGGTTTTAAGGATTTAATTGCTATTTCTTTTTAGCATTTCTTCACTTCCACGTTGAAAGTTTGACAAAAGAGAATCATCCCAACCAACGAATCATCCTGCTTTGAGTAAAGGATTTGTCTGACAAAAAATTAAAGAACTTCATTTGTGATTTTTAAAAATGTTTCCCCAAAAATACCAAATTTATTAATGCAAATGACAATTGGCAAGAAGAACCCCAAAAATAATATGTTGATGCTCGTATATGGCTTTATATTCTATCGCTAACAATATGGATACCTTCTCGATGACCAAGTTCAAGAACAAGTTTGAAAAGTTTAGTATAAATGCATTTTCCTAAAATTTTCTTAAGATTTTTTAGTCTGGGCATAACTTTAAGAAAACTTCAAGTTCCGCTTTAATCAGCCCAACTAAAACACATTGAATAGTTTCAGTGACTTTGCAAAAAATATCAAAATCTTTACACAAATTGTTCTTTAGCAATTTTCATTAGAGCCAAATGTCATAAAAGCTGACAAAGAGAGCCTTCTTCTCAATGCAAACTCAATTGCGCATGCAATGGGCAAGAAAAAGGCTTAAAAGCAAAAAACTTTCAATTTGCGTTAATGGCATTAAAATAAAGTCACTTACACACACACACTCACATACAGGGGCCTAAAAAGGGGCAAAAAAAGAAACGTTCATTGCCCAGCCACTTAAAAAAGGTTGCCCTGTCAGACTTAAGCCGCTCAAATGGCAACTATACACCGATATGTATATGTACATTGCAGGGGTCTACAAAAATATACACAATCTGTTCGTGTAATGTTTCGTTTTTTTTTTTGCTTCTTTTTAAATCGCATTAAAAATCATTGGCGCCTGAGCCAAGCACGAACATACAGGAACAACAACAAAACAACAAAAACCAGAGCAGCTCCATTTTCAGTTTTTAAAGCAGGTACAAAACTAAGTGCGTGGCAGGGGCAACAACAAAAAAAAAAACAACGTTGTACTTTAGATAAAGTTTGTGTTGTTTGGTTTCGTTCTCTTAGAAAAACATTCGACATGCCATGCACGTAATGCCACATACCCACCCACCCACCTGACAAGCAACTTTTATTTCAAGTTGGTGTTGTTGTTGTTTTTTTTTGGATATTTTTGGGCGTCGAAGTGTGCCATACTTTTAGGCGAGGTTACATCAAACATGATTTGTATTTTGTACCATTTGTTCCATCCACACATTCAAATCAAATAAAACACACAAAACTTTTGTTTGGGGGGCACTTACAACAAACAACAATTCAAAGTCTCACTGCAGTAATAATAATAAAGGGAATTGTTATTGTTTTCTATTAATTTGCCTCTCTGTTCTTGTCTGCCTTCATTTTACTTGCCTCTTTTTTTCTTTTTACTTGTTTCTTGTTTCTTGCTGTTGTCTGCTGCCTGTGACTTGATTTGATTTGTTTTGTGTCTTGATTTCTATCTATTGAAAAATTATCCAACCTTGAATGGAATGTTGTTGTTGTTTTGTCAAGACTGCATAAATTGTTATAAATACGAAAAGGAAAATAGTCAGCAAATTGAATGAAGCAATTAATCTAGAGACAAGCTATTTTCTATTTGAATAGCTTTTTGAGTTACCTTTTGTTACTTGGGGATCAAAATGGCTTTTTTTTGTTGTCAATATTTTGTAATTTATTTGTGCACTCTCTGGTGAAAAAAAGGGTAAGATTTGTTAGGATGGCTCTCTTGAAAGTTCAACAAATTGCACGAGGTTGCAGCCAAGTAATTCATTTTTTTTTAGTGGAAATCAACGAATTTCGAAACTTACATGTTTGCCATAAGCATTGTGTGGGCAGCCCTGCATTAAAATTTCGCGACGGTATGGAAATCCCGCGGAACCCAAATGAAATGTAGGATAGAGACGGTATTCAGTTTATAATTTAAAGTCAATCTTGGGACTGGACTGATAAAAAATAGTGTGAGAGTGGCCTTCTCAAGGTGTTTTTGTAATTTAGAAAGACAATAATTTCTATTGCATTTCATGAATGATTTTAACAAAATAACCAAAAATTTATTTATTTTCATTCCTTTAAAACAGGAGACTTTTGGCCCGATCATAGCTTAAATATTTATCCTTTATAATAGATCTTAAATATGAATTGCTAGTACTTACTTAATTGGATTTAACTTGACAAAATTATGTTAGATTTGCTTTGCTTTGAATTTAAATTTCTCCACCATCAATTAAATCGACGTACCGTAATAAAAATGTTCTCATGTTTTACCTTTAAATTTTTTTCACCTGCGACGCTATTTTTCAAAATTTATTTTATTATTATTTATTTTTTTAAGGGACAATTAGAGGCATATCAAGTAAAGCAATTGAAAGTCATAAATGGGGTATACATTAGGGTTGCCGGAAAATATTATTGATATATCGAATATCGATATTTTGGTCGAAAAAAACGATATATAAATATCGAATATTTTACAAACGCCATATATCGTATATCGATTTTTTTTTTCGGGATATTTAATCGGCAATGCTATTTCACCAGGAAAGCTCGGTGCCATCGGCCTTACCAACCATAAAAAAGTTTGTCTTCGACTATAAAAAAGTGGGGTTTCCGACAACAGAAACCTAAGAACCGATAAACACATAAATCAACGCGTCTCCAAAAATCTCTGTCTAACGATTATTGGTTAAAAAATTCGTACATTTCTTGGACTTAACTGAATGTTTTTTTTTTTTTTTTTTTTTTTTTTTCAACTTCAGCGACTTCTTTCACTATAAATTCTTGAATAACTTTCCACATCTTATTTTTATTATTATATTAAATAAAATAAAATGCATATCTTTGTCAAAGCAATAAAAAATACATAATAATAATAATAATAATACAGATAAATATCTGTTCGGATGCTGATTATTATATTAGCATTTAAGTTAACTCGACCAAGATGGTTTGCTGATTTCATATTACCTTTGATGAGCTTATGTAAAAACATAACTCCCAACATCGTACGCCTAGTGTAGGAATACCTCAAATTCAAAGTCTAAATCCAGATTGCGCAAAGCATATAAAAGAAACTGTTTCTGAACAAACTTGATGCGCTTGCAAAGCGTAGAGGATTAAGTGTACCAAATACAAGAACCAATCTCTAATATCAGCCTCACGAGAGATGTGAATACAAGCTTAGTTCTGTATGGAATATTAAACTCCTTGGAAATGCGTTTAATAAATCCTTGCAAGCCCATGGCTTTATTCCCTGAGAGTTTAATATGTGGGCCAAAAGAAAATCTAAGAACAAGTGCACTACCCAAGTCAATAAAAAATAAAATAAATAATTTATTGAAAGAGTATTTATAAATATCGACTTACACTTGCTGCTTTTTAAGTGCAACAAATTCTTGGAACACCACAAAAATATTGCGTTCCAATAAAAATGTTAAGAATATCATTTCTTAAAAGCACGAGGAGAAGGAAAAGTTTTACTAGGTGTGTAAATATTTAAGACATCATTATACACTTGAAAAGTGTATATTAATTTTAGAAGTTTTGTAACGCAAAGAAATATTCATTTCCGACCCCATAAACTATATATATTCTTGATCAGGACGACAAAGGGGAGTTCATTTCCCTTGTCCGTCCGTCCGTCTGTCCATCTGTTTTACCGAACTAGTCTCTCCAGTTTTAAAAGCTATCGAGCTGAAATTTTGCTAGAGTCTTCTTTTTACTGCGCAACTTATGTCGGAACCGGCCAAATCGGATGACTATATCATATAGCTGCCATAGGAACGATCGGTCCAGCACAAGTTCTAGTTCAAAAACTTTTTGTTTTCCATCGTAGCGTCACTAATCTTGGTATATGTTAGTTTTATGTGCTTTACATAATTCTGGAAAAATATATCAAAATCGGATCACTATAGCATATAGCGCCATAGCAGCGATCGGTCGAAAAAAAGTCGTTGTGAGAAAAACTTTTTGTTTTCCATCGTAGCGTCACCAATCGTTGTATATGTTTGTTTTATGTGTTTTCCCATAATTCTGAAAAAATTTATCAAAATCGGATGACTATAGCATATAGCTGCCATATAAACGGACGGTCAAAAAACTACTTCTAGTGAGAAAAACCTTTTTTGTTTTTTATCGTAGCGTCCCCAATCTTGGTATATATTAGTTTTATATGCTTTCATAATTTCGAAAAAATTGTCAAAATCGGATGACTATAGCATATAGCTGCATAGGACCGATCGGTCGGAAAATGTGTTTACTAAGAAAAGTTTTTTATGGTATCAAATTTTATTATCAATGATTTAAAAATTTTTAAATATCTGATATCTATATCCTAAATATATTTTTCCAGTTAAATCAGTTGGGTAAAGTTTTCAAGTGTATTAAAACTTCGGCACAGTCGAAGTTAACTGCCTTCTCGTTTTTTAATTCTATTTAGACTGGAATGGCATTTATAATTTTAGGAACAATTTTAGTCACAATTTCTTTTCTAAATAGAAATGTCGAAAGCGAGACGAGTATGCTTTATGGCACGGAAAATGTCATTTGATGACACTGATGTTGACAGACAGTTTTGCCAACTGTTCATGACTGATTGGCTAAATCTGCTGTTAAAAATGGTTAGAAATGGTCAAATTTAATTCAAAATTCATTGAATGATGATCAGCTCAATACACCTCCTCCAACCACCCACTTTCTCCCAAGCCAAAGAATAATAAATAATAAATAAATTCATATAATTTTAATAATAATAATAAATAAATTCATATAAAAATTTTTAAATGAGATATTTACAACAAAAGAGTTTAAAAAAATAAACTTATTAAAAAAAAACTTTTAATTGTAAATTAAATTTTGTTCAACTTATTTATTTTTGACCTATGCATTTATATTTTTTTTCGTGCTTTTATACACCTTAACAAAGTTTCTCCCATTTTCTCAAATTTTTCAATTAACACTAAATCCAATTCCATTCCTAACCCTAAATCCTTAACCTTCTCTCAAGTGCCACTTAAGTACACCGCTTCAACTTCACTCCCATCATGAGCCTACTAATAGTTTTTTTTTCCTCTCATCAAAATAAGCTACACATTAAATACAAACCTCATAATGCACTAGACCAGAAATAGAAACGATGCAGAAAACTAGCTCAACTTATTCACGATTTTTGTATAGACCATTCTCGCGCATTTGTCTTGGCCACCAAGGACACCAAGGATGTTCTCGTCGTGGCTTTATTACCCAACCGCCCAAACACTTTGTCGCGTTGGAGAGAAAGAGTGGGTGAAAAGCCCATTACAACTACTTAGGGTATGTAAATAACGCAATGTACGCGGGCGCTCAAAATAAGCCAAGGCAAATCATGAGCAGGTAGAGATGTCCCAACCAACCAGCTAACCCCCGCATGCTGTTCGTAGAGCATTAACATAATCGTTATGGTTATGCGCGACGTGTGCATAATGGTTAAGAAAAAGAAAACGGGAGCAGAGACAGGGACACGCACAGAAGAAGAAGAAGGATAAACTATGTTAAGTGCGCTGACATTGTGATATATAGTTTGTTTTACACTGCGCAGAGAAAGGGTAATATGAGTTTTGAAAAGGTGTGTGAAAATATAAAGAATAGTTAATTAAGTTAAATTAGAAAATGTGAAGGAAAGTGGATGTACAAAACTAACAGACGTCAGACAGCTTATTAAGAAACATGTGAAAAAAAATACTTGTCAAACAACAACAACCTTTAAAAAGTAAAATGAAGACTTAACTTTTTGGGTCTGGTAAAAGATTGCCTGGCAAATATTAAGGTTTAGTTTATGATTTAGAGTATCTCAAAGGAAGGAAAGCTAGAAACATGCTTAAGGTCCCACTGGACTGACTTCTTGAGTACAGAGTTATATCCTCAAACCTGCGGCTAAGGAATAAATCAGTTAGAAAATCATGGAAAAAGCTCGGCTTGGCCCTTTGGGCTCAGGATTTACATTTACAATCAAGGAACTAGTTCAGTTCCCAGGTTAAGTCTTACACTGTATTGTGGTACTTCCCTTTCCCTTTTTAGGTTCATAAGAAACTCCTAATTCCTTCACAAAGTGTACCTGAAAACTAAATTCCTTTCTTATTTTTTTGGATACAACATTTCCTAGTAACCTTTAAAAGTGCATAGAAAATTCGTTGCTACCCAAAACATATTCATTGCTTCAAGCATTCTCTTGTCTCTCTAGTTCAACTTTAAGTGCGTGTCAAGCTTAAAAATTTTGTAGTCCTTCCTTGTGTTTGCCCAGGTGTGCATATCAAGTAGCCGTCGCGTATGTTTATAGTGAGGGTTGTGGCGCAAGTCGAAAAAAGTGTAGCTCGCTTTTTGGGGCATGCCATTAGCAACAAACAAACCAACTCACACAAACGCACACGTACTAATATAATAAATTACCCACACTCACACACACACAGCAGCAACTTTAGCTCAACGAAATCAACCCAAAACCCATCCAGCCTAGAAAATTTCTTGGGCCAAGATCTCTCCCCCTCTCTCTCTATCTAAAAAAAATGTTTAAAATTCCGCACGCATAACTTATAAAATAAAAATTAAAATTCCAATTGCAAACCTCAATAATAAAACACTCCTAAGTGCCAGTGCCGCTGCTACCAATGATGCCAGTGGCACACACACACACACATTCAGTTGCTAAATATATAAGGTGGATAATCCGAACAAGTGCACACTGGGCTGAAGAGGAACATTTTTTTTAATTATTTTGGACTTAATTGAACCAAGATTTGAATTTATAAACAAGTCGGAAACGGGGTAGGAATTTTTAAATTTTTTAAAGAGAAAAAATTATTTTTCATAAATCATTTACTCAACTAAAAGTACAAAAAGATTTCTTTACTATTATTGGATCGAATCAGTCATTCCTAAAAGCCATATAATGATCGGAAGAATGCATAAAATTTGACAAAAAGTGTATAAGAAAATTTTAGGATCTAACTCTAACCTCACAGTGCTCGATGATTTCTTGGGTTTAATCTTTTCAGGATATCTAAACCAATTCCAGAGATACGATTAACAGATATAAGACAACCAATAAATATTATTGAAACTTTATTTTCCATATTTGATACAAATTTTATGCACTTTTAGACAAAGTTAAGGTAGAAATCTGAATGCGAAGTTCAAAAAATCGAAAATTTTTTTTTCTTAATTTGAAAGTAAAATTGTTTGAGAATATACTTTGAAAATTTCAGACAGAATTCGAAGATATTTCGTGAGTTATATTGAGTTTCCTAGAGCACCTCGAGTCCAAACTTTACAAACTCATTTTTCAAAACATTATTTTTCTTTTTGGCCCGGAGTCCTAACTTCGCTCCTACTGAACCGATTGCTTTCAAAATGTACAGGCTGTTCTACACACTTAAAGTTCTCGTCGGTATTTTTTCACCCCTAACTTTTTATTTTACAACCCTTTCCTTAGCTTATACAAAAGGACTTTTTTTTCAAAATCCGCCATTTTGTTATTTACCCTTGAAAGCATAACTTAATAGTTCCGACCAGAATGACATGTATATAGATTAATAATCAAGAAGAGCTATTTGATGTCAGATAACATCAAGAGCCAAAAATTACCCGGGCCACCCACGTGCATTTTTTGAGGTTCCAACTTCAGTGACAATAATAATAGTAATAAACTATTAAATTTTTTTCAAATCCAATTTTTTTTATATTTCAATATGTGAATAAAAAACACTTTAAATATTCAAGATAATTCAATTTTTAGTTTTTCCTATATAAAACCAACCTCCAAAGAAGTCAAGAAAAATAGGCATAAGTTACCAGATTACTACCTTAAAGTTACTAATTCTAGGTTAATCTTATCGTTTTACTTTGCGACCTGGCTTTAGCTCCATAGGTTTACTCTCCATTACTTTTATTTATCGATTTCGTATGTGTCGCCAAGTTTCTAATTTTATTCTGATTTGTAATGAACTCAAATTTTAAATGAGAGCAAATTGAAAAAAAAATAAATATGTAAACCAAAAAATATGAACCAAAAATAATCAAGAGGAATTGTTTTTTTTTTGCATTTTAGTCAATTCTTGTACAGTTCACCCCTGACCTACTTTTGGATTGACTAGACATTGACTTGTTCACATGAAAATTTATATGTTTGTTAATAAGCGAATACCAGTCATAAGTTACTCAGTGTGTTTTTCCACATTTACTGTTGAATTACGCTTTTTTGTGTTGGTGGTAAATGTGGGGCTGAACGAATAATGCATTAATTAACTTAAATAACCTTTTATTAAATTCATATACATTTTTTGTGAGCTGGATGCACACATATTTCGCATCATATTTTTTAAATTGTAAAATCAGTCAGTGAGATCAAAACAAAGAAATTAACCGATTAACCACACTGAAGAAAAGCAATTACTTATTGGAGCACAATTCTATTAAATAAATCGTTTTTTAAAAAAGGTTAAAAAATGATTGCCTGGTGCAATTGGAGTAGGAACTCTCTTGAAGTTAATGAATTCTTTCCTTTGCTGGGTTTTTATTGAATCATATAATGACAAATGCCTTGCCCTGAATATGACATGAATTTGAGACAAAATGACTTAAAATTCGGCAATGCAAACCCTGTCTTAGTTTAAATTGGGTTAGTGTTGGTTAAAAAGTGCTTCCTAGTATTTTCATGAGAAGAGTTTCTAGAAACAGTATGGCTTTGTCCGTCTGGATGTGAGAACAGCCAAGGATTATTTATCTTTGTAATTACGGTGGGACCGAAAAGAAGAAATGGGAGTCAGATATCACCTCTTCTTAAACTGACGGCCAGGTTTCCACTAGCCGTAAACTGTATGAGCCCTAACCACAGCCGTGCCTGTGTAATCTGCTAAGCTCAATATGAGCAACGTGTGATGACGAACATTTAGCATAAAGGAATTTTTACAATATTGAGTATCTTTTTTGGACGTTTTTGGTGCTCTCGTGGGCTGAGTCTTGTACGTTAACATAAGCATACCGAGAATTTTTAAATGGAAAGTAACTTTTAGTAGTGCCGCGAGTTCTTATCTTTGTAATTGCCCTTCATATCATGTCTCGCATCTGTAATTGTTAAATATTTTAAATTGAGTCAAAATGTTTCCTTAATAAGGATGTTATAGGGTGATAGAGTGAGAAAAAGTAACTGAACAGAGTGGGAATAGCAAATTTGCTGAGTTGAAATATTTGAATTCGAAACTTTTGATCCAGCCATTAAATTTGTTTCTTTTTCCAAAGGCCTGATCTAGATGACATACATTTTATTTTCGGCACAATGCTTCATCTGAATAGAAACGCTTTCAGAGCTATGAAATCAGAATGCTTTTAAGCATCTGTCCTATTTCTTTATAAAGTACGTATAGCAAAAAATAAAATTATATCGGAAGATCAGGCCTTAAGGGTATATTTTAAATTATATTATTTAAATATATATTAAATTATAGTTACCAAAGAACTGGATCTGTAAGGAATTTGATTAAAAAATGATCTTAAAAAAAGACAAAGGCAAAGATTTATAAATTTAGTCTGATTTACTCGTAAGACAGTTGGGGATCTTGAAATAATCTTTTGAGAAATTGGAGATAGTCGGCTCCAAGGTCGTTATATTATCGACTTAGAGTTTTTCTTTAAGAATAAATAATCAGGTTGCTATACCAACCAATTTAAAATCTTTTAAAATTTCGCCAGCTTTCAGCAAGATATTAGAGGGTGAATTTAAAAGTACGCATATTACTTTAATCACCGATTAAAAGACACCAATTCTTTTAGACTGATTCATCGGCAAGACTTATTGAGTTTTTACAGAACAACACTGTTTCAGATTTATTGATCAAAGTAAACACGGAACACATATTCTTGGTAATTCATTTTCTATTGAAGAAAAACATGAAAAACATTAGACGAAATAGCCCCCTGAAATTAGCTTCTGCTTCGTGTGACCCTTTTTTAAACCTGATATATGAACACCAGATATTGGTTAAAAAAGTGTGGTCCTACATTCGTTATGGAAAAACAGTATTTATTTTTTAGTTAGACGTTAATCTTCACGAATAAAATGATATTTAAGTTTTTATATTTTTGTTTTTTTAAAAAATTTTTTTTTGTTGATATTCCGAAATAATTTCATCGCTACAATCAATCGTTTGCGCCCACTGTGCCAGAGGTTTCAATGTCAAAAGTAGATGTGAGTTCTGCTCGCATTTGGATTCGTCTTCTATGCGATACCTACACACATTTCATGCACACTCACACACACACACTCACATCCCGGTAAGATTATTAAAAATTTGGCCAAGAGGCATCTATCAGTTATGGAGGTTCACCCGCGTCGACGGTGCGAGACTCATTTCAATGAGTTTCGGTTTCGGTTAGCTGTGTGACGCATTTTTATGCCAAAATGCTGTCTGTGACTAGGGGGTTCCCCCCACTCTCTTTCGCCCTCTCTCTCTCACTCTCTCTTTGCGTCTTTCATTACGATTCCCTCAGTGGCCGCCACATCATGTAATTGGCATTCTGCACACTGACCGAAATGAAAATGCTACGTGCTTTCATTTCAGGTTACGAAAGCGGGTAAGTCAGCCGAACGCTTCATTGACCACCGCGAATGAAGCCGGAACCGAGGGAAGGAAAAGAACCAAGCTGGGCTTTTTAATTTTTTACGTTTGAGGCATGCACACACACACACACACGCGCCCAACTTAAAGTCAATCACCTCACACACTCAACAGAATATAACAAAGGCCCTGAGATCCTTTCAAGATGCTGGCAAATATTTGTGCGCAAAAGGGTGCGGCCCGGATTTTTTGGCATCTCGCGAAAATCGATAGCTACGCATATGGAACTTTTCCATTCATTTTGCATATTCAACAAAATATTTTTTTGTTTAATTTCCTCTTATATATATTTTTTTGTGGCATGCCTTGGCATGCCTGACATTGACAGCCAGCAAATTTCGTTGTCAGTTTCATGCGTCTTTCGATTGTTTGCCAAGGACATGGTTTTCGCCCATAGGTGAAAATGTATAATTGAGTGAAATGTGTGAGAATAAAATGGGGAAATAAGGAAATAAAAGCTTTTTTTAATTGGATTAAAAGGGAGACAATAAAGACAACATGTTTTGGAGAAGGGAAATTGTATAAAAAACAAGATATAAAAGTCCTAAATAATATTTTCTAATTTATTGAAAGGCGAAAAGGCGATGTTTACGATATTAAAATTGCGATGCAATGGGAAGGCAATGGTGCGACATTCTGGTGCTGCTTTGCGTTAAATGTTCTTTAAAAAATTGAAAAAGCGGTGCTAATGCGGTGCTTGCAATATTAAAGTCTGTTTGTATTGCGGTGCTTAGTAAATAATTAACTTCGAATATGATGAATCAAATTGAAAACGCTTTGGCAATGCGGTGTTTGCTGTATCAAAATGCGGTGCTATAAAATGCTTTAAATATTCGTTGTAATATTGAAAATGCGGTGCCAGTGCGGTGCTAGCGATTTTATAGCGGTAAATAGTTTACTTCGAATATGATAAATCATATAGAAAACGCATTGGTAATGCGGTGTTTCCTATATCAAAATGCAGTGCTACAAAAATGCTTTAAATATTGAATAATATTGTAAATATTGAAAAAATATTGAAATGTGGTGCTGGCGACTTTCAACTCTGTATTTATTGCGGTGCGTAGTTAATAGTTTACTTCTATATGATATATAAAACGCATTGGTAATGGGGTGTTTGCTGTATAAAAAGCGATTAGCTATAAATATTCGTAATAATATTGGAAAATGCGGTGCTAGTGCGGTGCGATTTTACAAAACTGCTGAGTTTTTCGCTTTATCATTGAATCGGTGTTTGCTTTTGATTTGTGTATCATATAGAAAACGCTTGTAGCGTTGTTTCTTAATATTCGTTGTTATATTGAAAATGCGGTGCTAGCGATTTTAAAATCTGTTTTTATTGCGGTGTACAATAAATAGTGTACTTCGAATATAATGTTTCATCTAAAAAACGCATTGGTAATGCGGTGTTTGCTGTATCAAAATGCGGTGCTATAAAAATGCGTTAAATATTCGTTATAATATTGAAAATGCGGTGCTTGCGATTTTAAAATCTGTTTTTATTGCGGTGTGTAATAAATAGTTTACTTCGAATATGATGTATCATATAGAAAACGCATTGGTATGCGGTGTTTGCTGTATCAAAATGCGTTGCTATAAAAATGCTTTAAATATTCGTTATAATATTGAAAAGGCGGTGCTAGCGATTTTAAAATCTGTTTTTATTGCGGTGTGTAATAAATAGTTTACTTCGAATATGATGTATCATCTAGAAAACGCATTGGTAAAGCGTGTTTGCTGTATCAAAATGCGGTGCTACAAAAATGCGTTAAATATTCGTTATAATATTGAAAATGCGGTGCTAGTGCGGTGCTAGCGATTTAAAAATCTGTTTTTATTGCGGTGCATAGTAAATAGTTTACTTCGAATATGATGTATCATATAGAAAACGCATTGGTAATGCGGTGTTTGCTGTATCAAAATGCGGTGCTATAAAAATGCGTTAAATATTCGTTAAAATATTGAAAATGCGGTGCTAGCGATTTTAAAATCTATTTTTATTGCGGTGCGTAGTAAATAATTTACTTCGAATATGATGTATTATCTAGAAAATGCATTGATAATGCGGTGTTTGCTGTATCAAAATGCGGTGCTACAAAAAATGCGAAAAAAACCCACTTCAAATGTGCTGGTAATGCGGTGTTTACGATACTCGAATGTAGTTTTGCGATGGTAACTTGTTTTAAAGTTTATGTATTTGAGTAAAATATTGTTAATGCGGTGTTTTTTCAAAGTATTTCATACTTAAAGAAGAAAATGTTTGATTTAGAAACGAATTTTCTGAAAAAATGTTTTCTCAGTGTATGAACTGTTTAAACACCTTAAAAAAACTAACACCGCAACCCAAACAGGTACACTCGAAAATCTGAAAACTACAAAAATTGCAGTTCCTTGATAGCTGAACCAATTTTCTTAAATGGAGCTTCGTAACCTTTCCACTTTAGCCCGATTTCATTTCGGTTTCATCAACAAAATGGATGCTTTTTATCATTTCTCAGCTTAACTCTCGTTCAATCAGTTTCACCTTTCATCACTTGGCTTCGTATTTCCTACTCTGGTGGCTGTCACAATTTTGAAGTTGATTTTGATTTTTTATTTCTTTGGCGTTTTTAAAAATATTTCCACATAAATATGTTGCTACTCAGTTGGCCATCAAATTTATGAGCACTAACTCATAAAAAGCAGCGTCTATAAAGCAGAAATTTTAAAATGTTTGCGTAAGAGGATGGATGGAACACGAGACAACACTTTGCCAAGCGAAAGGGCCATATAAACCACCACCGATGAGATTTATGTACTTGGGCTTTAGAACCAGACAAAGGTCTAAGTCTGTGGCTGGCTTTGTGGTAAATAGCGAGTTTGCCACCAAAAAACCCAACGACCACGCACTTAAGTACCCGCCCCGGCCTATGCCAACAACATCTGCATATGGGATAAGCAGAAAGAGAGAGAGAGTGAGAGAGAGCGAAGCAGATGTAGAAGGAGTATCAGCAAGAGGCGTAGCTATTTATTTAGCTAAAAACGCAATAATATATCATCTACAGTTTATCATTGCTATGACGCCAGACTGAAATTTTATCCTGAGAATTTATTACCCAACAATAAACACACACACACAAAAAGTGCATGTGTGTGTGTGTGTGACAATACTTGGCAACTTGCCAAATAACAACAAATGTTGGACACAACCATTTTGACGTGCGTCCTAAAGAAACATGAGAATTAACTTGAAAATGTTGAAGAAAATTTTATATATATTTGATACCTGCTTTTATGTACAGTTCAAGCAAGTTGAATAAAAGTTTGATTCAAGTGGAAACTGAAAACAAAATATAAACACAACTGTAATAAATATAAAATAAGAAATTTTTATTTTATTCAATGTCACAAATTCAATATGCAATATTTTTTCTAACCTTCATGTTTTTCTAATGTAGGTGGTTAATAGGAAAATTTACTTATTAGGCGTGTTTCCGGCACAAGGTTGTAAAAATATATTCAATCAAAAATTAAATATCACCAAATTTTAATTTATCTTAAAAATAATTTAATTTTCATCTTTTTCTAAATTCTAAAATATTTTCCCTATTTTATAACAATTTTTAACCACCATTGCCTTTTTTAGAAAATTTTTAGAAGGTATCTTGAACGCAGCCCACATACCCAATTGAAATACTCTACAAACTCTTTTATACAGTCAGGCTCACAATTATTTTGACAAATACTTTTAAACAAATTAGTTGGAAAAACAGAACTTTCAATAAAGCACATACGACTGTGGGGAAAAATGGTAAAATTATCCATTTTTGTCAGTTTGAAGTTTAATTTGTAGCTAAACCATTAAAGATATGGAAAAACCAGATTCGAATTCAGCGTGAGAAATGCGTAAAAGAATCAATTATTATTAGCATTTCAGCTTCAATATTGAAAATAAATCAATTTTCAAATCATGTCAAAATAATTATGTCGAACCATTTAATTTTACTTTTCTAGTCTAAGTATCCGATTGTGAACTACTTATGCATTATTCAAAGCTCTGTTCTGTACCAGTATGCCATAAAAATTTCAACATATTCCGATTTTTTGTTTAAAAGATATTTCTAAAAATTTGTTAGTCAAAATAATTGTGCCATTGACTCACTATATATAGAGACAAAATATCGCCCTAGACTGCAGCAAAAATGTCTCCAGATTTTTCTATTTTTCCTTCCTCACTAAGGATATTTTTAGTCAGTGACTTCACTTTATTCCATAGTTTCCGTTATACTATACCGATTTTAAAATATAATATTTCATATCACTGCCAATAAATAAACCTACAAATAAATCAAAGGCCTGAACTCAGGGGATGCCGAGATTAGATTTAATACGACACAATACTTCATATAAATAAGGAAGCTATTCAAAAGTATTCAGCATTCAAAGCTTGAATGATGAAGTTTGTGGAAAACTAGATTTCATCTAAGTATTGGCCTGTATGTTTTATACTGAAAACAATTTTTTATAAACTTGAAAAGTGTATATTAATTTTGCCCACAAGTTTGTACTAAAATATCTTACTTCCGACCCCATAACTATATATACTCTTACCGACGACGATGAATTCAATTCCGTCTGTCCGTCTGTCCGTCTGCTCGTCCGTCTGTCTGTTTCTACGCGAACTAGTCCAGCGTTTTAAAGCTATCGAGCTGGAAATTTTGCGCAGAGTCTTCTTTTGCTGCAACTTATATGTCGGAACTGGACGGATCGGGATGACTATATCATATAGCTGCCATAGGAACGATCGGACCAAAAAACTAGTTCTAGTTAGAAAATTATTTTTTGTTTTCTATCGTAACGTCACTAATCTTGGTATATGTTAGTTTAGATGCTTTCATATAATACAGGAAAAATTGATCAAAATCGGATGACTATATTATATAGCCGCTATAGAAACGGTCTGTCAAAACTAGTTCTAGTGAGAAAAACTTTTTGGTTTTCTATCGGGAAGGTCCCCCAATCTTTGGTATATACATATTTTATATGCTTTTACAATTTTGAAAAATTTATTAAAATCGGATGACTATAGCATATAGCTCCTATAGACCGAACGAATGGGAAAATGTGTTTTACTAAGAAAAGTTTTTTTATGGTATCAAATTTTTATTATCAATGATTTAGAAATTTTAAATATCTGATATCTATATCCGATATATATTTTACCGGGTAACCAGTTACAGTAAAAAGTTTTTCAAGTGTATTAAAAACTTCGGCAGTCGAAGTTAGCTTTGCCTTCGTTTTTTCTAAATTTTTCGAGTAAATTTCGATTTAATTATTTCAATGAAAGTTTAAAAAAATAACTAAACCACTTTATTTTCTACTTAAATCACAGAGATACATTACTCAGGGCGTTTAGCAAGCTATCGTTCTTTAGGAATCTGTTTTTAAACGGCCAAGCAGGATCTGGCCGAAGCTGCATGTATGCCCAAAATTGCAATATTTTATGGAACCTCTGCCTGAAGACGGGCTTGCTCAGATGAGTATTTCTTGGCCATTTATCTACTGATTTTAACAACGATAGCTTGTTTATTGCCTAATTGATTAATTAATACGATTAAAGACGAATACAACCATTTAAAAAAATTTTTCTTTTAAATTTTTTTTAATCAATATTTTGGTTGTTTTTTTTTTATCATTTTTTTTTTAAGTTTTGGTATTATAAGCATCCTTGACTTATTTGAAGACC
Source organism: Lordiphosa mommai (assembly GCA_018904225.1). Taxonomy (NCBI): domain Eukaryota; kingdom Metazoa; phylum Arthropoda; class Insecta; order Diptera; family Drosophilidae; genus Lordiphosa; species Lordiphosa mommai. Next base: position 52,406 of record JAEIFT010000461.1, read on the forward strand.
TGATACTGAATGACAATATTTCATGGGCATTTCCCGCAGAAAAGTCTACCATGACCGAAAACCAAAAAGTTCATTAAAAGACGTTTCTACTTGATTTCGGTAAAAGTAAATATGCAAAATAACTTTAATTAAAGAGTTTAAAGTTTTCCTTAGCACAGATAGCGATATCGGTTAGAAGTTTAAATTTACGTTTTGGCCAGTTTTTCAGTGCGCATTTTTTTCTTTTCGATTTATAGCTCAAAGAGCCATTGAGCAATTCCACTCTTTTCAAAAACTTTAGCTAATAGCAAAAATTGATTTTTATTGCATTAACTAATTTAAGAAAAATTATTTCACTAAAAATTGTCAAATGAAATTTAAGTAACGTAATGTCAGTAACGTCACGTCAGATATAAAAAAGCTAATAAAAAAGAACGAGAATTTATTTTTATAATTGGTAAATTGGAAAATAAGCATATATTATTATAAAATCTACTGAAAAAGCGTTTCAAACAAAAGATATTTCTCAATTCGCAGTATTTTGCAATTTTGTAATCGAGTCAAAACCCACTCGTTTCAAGTAACGTCACGTCAGGGCATATTTTTACTTATATCTTTGAACTCTGGGTCGATTCTTGTAATTTTTTTCAAAAATAAAGTGCTATTGAAATACTATTTTTATAAAAAAAAAATTATAAAAACTTGTCTCTTTCATTTTTCTTTTTATATTATCGTACGAATGTCACGTCACGCCAGAAAAGAAATGCCGATATCCTGTTTTCAAAATCAGTGGTAGGGTTTTATGGAAGCTATGTCAAAATATGTAAAATCCAGTCATAAAATGGAAAACGAAAATTTTAATATTTTAAAATTCTTTTATCTACAGAAAAATCTTAGTAAAATTGTTTTTGAAGCCAGAAGCTAGAGAAATAGCTGACAATTTTTGCCTTATATTATCTGCAAAGTAGCAGCTAGATACGTCTGAGTCCACGAGATCCTGCAGAAGTTTGGTTACTCTGACGCTGGTAGCTCGAGTTCCGAATATCTGTTGATTCTCCTCTCTGGAAGCTTAGTGATTTGAGTCTGTATGCGTTCTTCTCTTTCTCCTGCTTCAGTTGCTCTGACCGAAACTCAAGCTCGAACTCTGCCTGCCATCGTTTCTCCGGTTCCTCGGCTGTCATTGCTAAGGCGAATTTCACGTTTTTCAGAAGTTTTATTAGACTTCAATGCTTTTTAAAGCATGCGTTGACATTTGTATCACGTTACATAGTATCTTAGTTTTAGGGTCCGATCTTTACCCTGGCCTTATAGATTACAAAACATCATTGAGAAGATTTTCATAAAATTGTTCGTTCTAAAAGGTAAAAATTTTCATAAAATGTTCGTTCTAAGCTTAACCTGCACATATTTTCTCTACGATTCATAAATATGATTAAACCATGTATCCTACATACTCTCGACTAAAGCTTGCCACTTTTAGCATAGAAAATTCTGTTTTACTCATACATGGTAATTTTTAACTTCTCCATTTGTAGACCAATTTCAATTTATACTCGTGCCATTTTGTGTATTTGAAGCCAAACTGCTAGCTTGTTTATTTTTTGGCCATTTTATATTCTCTTTATTAAACTTTCTGCTCGTACGTTGTACGATGTATATCTACTACCATATGAACTTATATATTCATATCAATCTCGAAAGCTGTCACAGACTGTACTTTGGCCAAAAAAAATTTTGAAGTGCGCGCATATTTTTGACTATTAGCCAAGAGTAAAAATTTGCCAGGGCAAAATCAAATTGCTCGTCCTGTCAAGTTTTTTTTTTTTTTTTTTTTTGTAACAAAATATCTTTTTATTTCATTTTAGCATAGCGAGATAAATAACACAAGTTGGCCAAATTGTCAGCTGCTGGCCTCGTTTCTACGTTACCCTTTTTCTTTTATTTTTTTTTTTTTTTTTGCTAGCCTACACATTTATGTACAAGTATGACAAGCCTTCAGTCTTCACATCATCATGTTCACATAGTTTCGCAGCGAGCGAAGGGACAGAGAGGGAGAAGTGTTTTGGCAAAATTGCCACACATTTTGTGCATAAATGACAAATGCCTTTCATGGCATAAAATATGACTTTGAAAATTGTTTTGTAGCAAATAAAAAAAAAAAAAAAGAGAGAAAAAGGCGTTGGCATGGATGCCCATTTAGGTTTATGGATAGAAATATTTATATGAAAGAGTTATGTGTATGATGGAGTGCGAAATGGTTGTGATTTGCTAAAAAACAAACTAATGGCAAATCGTTAAATAAATTTTTGTATAAATCCGGGTTCAATTTGACAACCAAAACTAAAGTCAAAACAGAACTTATAGCCGTAAGGCTAAACTTTGTGGAATTAATTAATTGTTATGCTAAAAGTTGAAAGTTTGGTAAAAGTTAACAAATTTCTTGCAACCCAACAAATGTTGCCTAGACAAGAGTTTTATAGACGCCAGATTGGACAGACAACTTAAACTTATTGTGGGAGGTCAATGAACTCTTTGATTTAAATTCTGGACACTCAAAAAAAAAAAAAGGAACTAAAATTTTAATATAAAGATTTAATTATTTTTACCAAAGATTAATTAATTAAATTCGATATTTATAGATATTTATTTAAACTGTTTTGTAAGCAGTCAAATTATATAAAAAAAACCACAAAATATAAAAAACCTTAAAAATTCATTTAAATTTGATTGATTCTCATAAAAATGTACTAGGGGTACATTTGTACCCCAAGAGTGAACACGTTAGTTTATTTTCAGCACATTTCTAAGAATTTATATTTTTTACTCAACACACATTGGCACAAGCATTAAAATATATAGGCAGGTAAAAGCCTCCCTAACCTTTTTTTAAAATTATGTTTTTATACATCAAATATATATATTCAAATTGTTCTCTTAGTAGTTAGTTCATTAATTAAACAAACAAAATTATAAACAAACTTAAAATCCATTTGAAATTGATTGATTTTCATACAAATGTAATGGGGTACAAATGTACCCCAAAGCTAATACACGTTAGTTTGGTTCTAAAACATTTCTAGAGTTAATTTAAATATTTTTTACGCTCAACACACAGCTTTTGGCGCAACAATAAAGTATCTAAGCATGTAAAAACTTTCTAACTTTTTTTAAAATTATGTTTTATACACTTAAACTCAAATATATTTATTCAAATTGTTCTCTTAGCTGTTAAACTGCATAAAATACATCGTTTAAACAAACAAAATTATAAAAACATAAAAATCCATTTTAAAATGGATTGATTCTCATAAAAATGTACTGGGGTACAAATGTACCCCAAAGGCGAATCACGTTAGTTTGGTTTCAGCACATTTCAAGAGTTAATTTTAATATTTTATAGGCAGGTGTTAAAAGCTTTCCTTAGTTCTTTTAAAATTATGTTTTATACATTTAAACCCAAATATATTTATTCAAATTGTTCTCTTAGCTGTTTAAACAAAATACATAAATTCAATCGTTAAACAAACAAAATTATAAAAACATAAAAAATCCTTTAAAATTGACTGATTCTCATAAAAATGTACTGGGGTACAAAGGTGGCATGACATAACCCCCCAGGACTTATCGCCCAAAAATTATTTGGGCGTTAAGTCCGTTTTCATTCCGGACATAACCCCCAAATTGGGCGTAATGTCCGTTTTTTCTTTGGACATTACGCCCAAATTAATTTTGGGCGAAAAGTCCGTTTCAAAAAACGGCCACAGCGCCCAAAAAGTTTTTGGGCGTTGTGACCGACATTCAAAATGAATTACAGTGGTTCGCTGCTTAAGAGGGTCTTCTACATTTCATCAGGTTTTTAGCTGATTTTTTTGTTTTTAATTCTGGAGAGAAAACAAAATTCTATTTTTAATTCGGTTTTTTGTCATTCGTTATTAAATATTTTTATGAAAAAAAAACAAAACAAATGTTTTGAATTCGAGGGCGGTTAAAAAAGTTCTCGGTCTGCCAAGCAAGGTCTCACAAAAAAGATGTAGTGGTGGTAGCCATGATTCTGGGAAAGGTTATCTCAAATTAGAACGGAGACGATATTATGATCACAATTGATGTAGTTTTGGCCCGTACCTCATTATAAACAATTTGATTGAGGGTTCGTTTTATTAAAAATCGAGAAGGCAAAGCTAACTTCGACTGTGCCGAAGTTTTAATACACTTGAAAAAGTTTACACCAACTGATTTAACCGGTAAAATATATATAGGATATAGATATCAAATATTTAAAATTTTTAAATCATTGATAATAAAAATTTGATACATAAAAAAAAATTTTCTTAGTAAACCACATTTTCCAACCGATCGGTCCAATGGCAGCTATATGCTATAGTCATCCGATTTTGATCAATTTATTCGAAATTATGTGAAAGAATATAAAACTAATATATACCAAGATTGGAGACGCTACGATAGAAAACAAAAAAGATTTTCTCACTAGAAATAGTTTTTTGACAGACCGTTTATATGGCAGCAATATGCTATAGTCATCCGATTTTGATACATTTTTTCAGAATTGTGTGGAAACATATAAAACTAATATATACTACGATTGGTGACGCTACGATGGAAATCAAAAAAGTTTTTCTCACAAAGACTTATTTTTCGACCGATCGTTCCTATGACAGATATATGATATAGTCATCCGATCCGGCCGGTTCCGACATATTAGTTGCGTGCAGTAAAAAGAAGACTCAGCTCGATAGCTTTAAAACTGAGGGACAAGTTTGCGTAGAAACAGACAGACGGACGGACGGACAAGTGGAAATGAACTCAGCTCGTCGTCCTGATCAAGAATATATATAGTTTATGGGGTCGGAAATGAATATTTCTATGCGTTACAAACTTCTGGGCAAAATTAATATACACTTTTCAAGTGTATAAAAATAGTAAAAAATTGTGTTCTGAATGATTAAGATACCGGCCAGAATTTCATCAATTCTGTGCCGTTGCATTATGGCTGATCAATATTGGTTCTATAGAACTTGCGCAATCATGGTGTACCAGGTAATGTAGCCAGAAACTCAGTGTCAATTCAATAAGTAGCAGTTAGTGAGCATCAGATGTCAAAGGTGGGACGTGCCGTATATACTGTGTACAAAGAGGGCCAAGAACACTGTCTTTACCCTTCTATCCTATATACCCTGCACATACAAAAACGACCGCTAGATCAATGGTCTAAGTAAGATAACTGCTAAGCCACTAAACCGAACGAACTAAAATGTTTACTGTTGATTAGGAAGATCTGACTGCGTATAAACTATTCAAAAAAATGCTGAATTTAGCATAATCGCATTTTAAAGAATCGATGTATTCATCAAAATTCAGAATGCGTTTACTTTGATTTCGTTTAGGTGAAGTTCAAATAGTTGTCAATTAGTCAAAAACAAATCTTAAGCAATAATATTAAAATCAATGGTAGATTATCTTCGGTTAAGCGCTGTTAAAATTTAATGTTAGTGATACGGAATTGTAAGTTTCAGCATTTTAGTTCTTACTTAAAAATTAGAGAATTTTGTTTCATCGATTTGATCCATACAATACTTTCTAACCAAATTTCAAACTAGAAAAAAAACGTTTGGCAATAAACCCACCCCCGCCCCACATTTTCCGGCCTTGAGAAATCATACAATTTTTTTCCACATTTTAGGCCCCTTGAGCGTACAAAACCTGAACCCACCCCAGCACTTCTATTCCGATAATACAATAAACACGCGTTTCCATTTATTCCGACCATAAAGCTTACAAATCGAATTTTACTTAGATCGGCTCACAAATAGCCATTGTCACTGAACCCAAACACGCCCACCATTATCCTTGCCTGTGGGCGGAAATTCCACCACCGAGAATTCAAATGTCTAATTATTTTCTATAATGTGTTCACAAACCGATTTCGAAGCCAATCGGATTCATAACAACAAATCCGAGAATTGTCCGATAAACAGAACATGAGATATACATTTTTTGCAAAACCGTGATATACTCAGAGATCGGCATCTCGAGGTCCATTTTGGTTTCTTTTTATTAAAATCAAAAATAAAAAGTTGAAAGTCTGTCTGAAATTTTGTTGCTGCTCACTTTGTGTCCGATTCATATGTTGTGCCTTTAACTACACTGTGACAGTAAAAAAAAAATCTGTCTTATTTGTCGTCTTGCACAAAGTTAAAGATAACACTTAAAATAAATACATAATTTTTTTATTTATTAAAAAACAATTTTCTTAAACTTTTAATTCATATTTTTATACACTTGAAAAGTGTATATTACTTTCCCCAGCAAGTTTGTAACGCATAGAAATATTCATTTCCGACCACATAAACTATATATATTCTTGATCAGGACGACTGCTTATTTTTCGAGCTGAATTTAATTTTTTTTCTCCCTCCCCCCGCTGTCCGTCTGTCCGTCTGTCTGTTTCTAGTATAAAAACCACGATGCTTCCACATAATTCTGGAAAAATGTATCAAAATCGGATCACTATAAAATAAAGCTGCCATAGAAAAGGTAGGTCGAAAAACTATTTCTAGTGAGAAAAACTTTTTTGTTTTCCATCGTAGCATCACTGATCTTGGTAAATGTAAGTTTTATATGCTTTCACATAATACAGGAAAAATTTATAAAAATCGGATGACTATATTATATAGCTTCCATAGAAACGGTCGGTCAAAAAACTACTTCTGCTGAGAAAAACTTTTTTGATTTCTATCGTAGCGTCTCCAATCTTGGTATATATTAGTTTCATATGCTTTCACATAGTTTTGAAAAAATTTATAAAAATCGGAAGACTATAGCATATAGCTGCCATAGGACCCATCGGTCGGAAAATGGGTTTTTCTAAGAAAAGTTTTTTATGGTATCAAATTTTTATTATCAATGATTAAAAATTTGTAAATATCTGATATCTATATCCTATATATTGTTTACTGGTTAAATCAGTTGGAGTAAAGTTTTTCAAGTGTATTAAAACTTCGGCACAGTCGAAGTTAGCTTTGCTTTCTCGTTTTATTACATTTTTATACCTTTAAGGGGTGAAATTGGGTGGTAAGGGTGGGAGTGCATGGGTTTACCCACGCACATTTAATCAATATTTTTAAACCGTCTCCAAATTACATGTCGATATATCTACTGAAAGTATTTTTGGCCGCTTGTGCAAGTGTTGGCCTAATTTGAAATTTATTTTTCCAAAATTTGGGCATAGTGACCGAAATTTTTTTGGGCATAATGTCCGTTTTTTTTTCGGACATTACGCCCAAATGAATTTGGGCCTTATGTCCGTTTTTATTTCGGTCATATCGCCCAAAAATTATTCGGGGGTTATGTCCGAAATGAAAACGGACTTATCGCCCAAATTAATTTTGGGCGATAAGTCCTTTGTGGGCCCCCCCCCAAAAAAAATAAAAAATTTAAAAAAAAAAAAAAAAAAAAAATTTTTTTTTTTTTTTATTAAAAAAAAAAAAAAATAAAAAAAAATAAAAAATATTTTTATTTTTTTTTTTTTTTTTTTTTTTTTTAAAAAAATTTTATTTATATTTTTTTTTTTTTTAATAAATAAAACCTATTTTAATATATTCAGAAGGAGCGATGGGCAGCCCTTAGTGTTTTTGGCACGACGAATTTGTCTGAGTTTCTGCATTACCCGCTGCACAACCTGCCGTTAACGATCCTACTAACGATCAGTCATGCTTGACGTCGTTAGGCTGAATAGTGATTTAACCCGAGCAGAACTATAGGGTGGGACTAGACAATATTCTTTGTCTACGTGTAGCCAGCGTGTTCCGTTAAAGGCATTCTATGCACTTGAAGTGACCGCTGTCACCACATCGATTGTACTCCTTCGTCTGTGTGTATATATATGCGTATAAAAACACACAAATCAAAGGCACCGTGGTTTTCATAGTCGGAGCACTAAACTGCAGCGCTCTTACTTGTTTTTTGATGTGACTTTGAATAAGGAGCCGTTCTATCACGTGAACTTTTTTTATGCGTTAATCAAAAGTCGCATGAACTTCAGGCATTATTCTTATCATTCATACCTTTTGAGAGCACCTGGTCTTTGAAATTAGCCACGTACATTAATATGCCAGAAATCTATTGCCATTTTACAACTGAACTTTTGCTTTTGCTCAAAGTCGTCATATCCTAAATTTTAATCTGATTTCCAAAACGCCTCTTAACTAATGAATGCTTAGATTGAGTACTATACGGTTTAGTTTTATAAGACCTTAAGAAGTGACTTCAAAAATATTTAGAAACAATTCGGAAGGTTTGGAATATCATAAACCTAATGGTTCAGTTCAAGATCCGCTTCGAAGGACCAAAAAAACGGTTTCAGTTGTTTCTGCTTGGTTTAGTGCTGATATTCCTGAAACTGCCAGAGAATATGAAGAAAAATTACCTTAGTTCGTTGAGAAATAATTTAGTTTCAGTAATGAAGTAATTTAACTGATGGCAAATATGCTTAAGTGTGAGAGTGGTGAACACTCACGAGCCTTTGATGTGAAATATGTTAATTGCATACTGTTTGCATGGAAAATAGAGTTTTAAAATAGTGTTGAAAAACAGAATTGGAAAACAGTGTTGGAAAATAGTGTTAGAAAACAGTGTTGGAAAACAGTGTTGGAAAACAGTGTTGGAAAACAGTGTTTGAAAACAGTCTTGGAAAACAGTGTTGGAAAACAGTTTTTGAAACAGTCTTAGATAATTGTGTTGGAAACAGCATTGAAAAACACAGTTAAAAAAACAGTGTTAAAAATATTGTTGGCAATCAGTGTTGGAAAACAATGTAAAAAAGAATTTGGGATCGTTAAAAAAATTTGTTCAAAAAACCATGTTAAAAAGAATTTGGAAAACAGTGTTGTGAAACCGTGTTGGGCACAATGTTTAAAAACAATGTTGATACAGTGTTGGAAAACTCCCCAAAGTCCAATAATATACTCAGAAAAAAACGGCTGCCAGCGATCTTGAACGAACGGGATAGAATTTATACCGTTTTGTACTTAAAACAGTGTTGAAAAACCTTGTTGAAAAACAGTGTTGAAAAACAGTTTTGGAAAACAGAGTTCAAAAACATTCTTTTCTTTTTGTGTTGGAAACAGCATTGAAAACAAGTTAAAAAACAGTGTTGAAAAATATTGTTGGAAATCAGTGTCGGAAAACAATTTTAAAAAAGAATTTGTTGGAAAACATTGTTAAAAAAGATTTTTGAAAACAGTGTTGTGAAACCGTGTTGAACACAATGTTTAAAAACAGCGTTGATGCAGTGTTTGAAAACCACCCAAACTCAAAAAAAAACGGCTGCCAGCGTTCTAAAACGAACGGGATAGAATTTTATCCATTTTGTACTTAAAATATCAAGAAATAATCGTACTTGGTTGTACTTGAACTAAACACAAATCAGTCTTAATTTTCAAATTTAATCAAAATGTTTCTGAAATAAGAACAAAATTCCTAAATCAAGTACAAAGTTTTTAATCTGTAAATGGGTGTCTTTTATTCACAATTACGGCTTATTTTAGCTTTCTTGTTTATCAATTGACGATGGCGATGTTGGATCTTAATTGTTAGTGTGACCAATTGTCACTAGTATTGCAATACCAAAAGGCTAAGGCTAGTCTTACAATGAATTAAAAATGTTCATAGAGGGTAATCTTAAAACTAATATGCACAGTATTGATAATAATAAAATTAGTAGGTATTCTTATAGACTATTCTTATAACTAAAATGTGCAGTTCTGATAACAATGTTTACAAATCAAGAATTTGTTGTACTCAATCGTTCTTTAACTATCGGAATATAAGTTATACCGTTTGTATTTAAAATATTAAGTATGATTCGTTCTTGGGTGTACTTAAACTTTACGAATCAATCTAAATAAAAACGTATTGGGATTGGTTTAGGACCATATCGGGATTGGTTCGAGATTCGGGACTGGTTCGGGACTCGGGACTGGTTCTAAGAATAAGGTTTAAAAACAATGGAATAACCCTAAATACGGCCTAAATTTAAACGGTCTATACTCAAGTATTTCGGGATTGAAAAAATCGTACTTGAACCAAGTATTTTCGTACTTGTATCAAGTATTTTCGTACTTGGTCTACTATTGACACCGTTTGTACTTGATTTAAGTACCAAGTTCTAGGCTTTTTTCTGAGTGTACATACAACTACTAAGTATAATTGAAATGCCACTGTGTTCATGTAAGCGTTATGCGTTAGGCGTTATGCTTTGTTTTGAAATTAAATTTTCCCCTACCAAAAAAATCATTCGTACCGTAAGTGAAGATGTTTCACATCAAAAACGTCTGTTATTTTTTTCCTTCTATGCTTGAAGCTTAATTGCAAGAATTTTCCTCTACGAAATTCTAGTTAACAGTTTATGTTCATTCATTTTAAGGGGCATTGAAAAAGAAAAAAATCCTTAGCTTAGCTTTCACACAGCTGTCTATACCTTATTCAGTGGAAAGAAGCATTTCCCCATTTCAGTTTCAGCCTTTTGCATATTCTCATGACTGCCTGTCATTTGGTATTTGTTTGTTGTGTATTCACCCCACACCCCGTCACACTCTGTTTGTTCGTTAGTTGCACGCATTTTCAACGCCTTTCGCTGCTACAAAAAAAAAAATGAGAGAGAAAAGAAAACACCAAGCTATAAGCCAAGTGCCTGTCTTGCATCTTGTTTCTGTCATTTCAGGCTAATGCCTTCGCTCCAGTTTCCTTTTTCGTGTTCAATGTCTATCGTCATTGCCTTTTCTTAACCAGACATTGCATAGAGAGTCCCCCCACTAGTCTCCCACTAGTTGTTGTTGTTTTCTGTTTTTCTTATTCACAGCTGTGGCAGCTTCATTTTTTTTTTCCATTCTCCTTGATACACATCATTCAAGCCTGCTTAACGTGTCCCTCTTTATTAACTTTGAACAGGATTCCAGCGAAGGTTTTTGCGTGAATTGGGGAAACGAGGTTGTCAACTATGGCTAACACACAGTCTTATACATGAATACGTTTGAATTTTATGCTTAATGTGTGTATATGTGTTTTCTTTCTTTCTTTTCCAGCAAACACCACAAACAACTTTTTGCAAACAATGCCGAGGGCTTAAAAGGTATGTAAGTTGCATAGTTCTAAGAACACTTTATCCAAATATTCTCAAGAAAAGTTGTGCAAATGAAATACTTTTGTGAAACACTAAGAAAGTTCTGGGAGGTTGCCTTAAACTCTTTGTGAGCAGATGCTTTAAGGGCACTGCAAAATGTCATAAACATTTTGGCAACCACAATTAAGTTTTTGAGACAAAGATTTGCCAGATGAATTTAAATTGAATTGAAAAAAATAATTCAGAAACTTTTATATTTTGCCCACCAAAACCCTTCCAGCCGCAGTTCAATTTCTGAATCGTCTATTAAAATCATTTAATTGTTTATTAATGCGCACTTCCCACCCCTCGTGGCGTGAAAAAATAAATTAATTAGTTGCTATTTTAAATTTGGCGCAGACAATTTAACTTTATACTCGAAGGGGCCCGTCCCCTTGAACATAAAACTTATCAAGAAATTTCCAGTGCGTGAGATTTTCTGCCTAAATGACTGCATCGTCTGGTGGTATTTATTTTTGGCTCCTCTTCTTTGATTTATGCGGCTTGCACTTGTTGTGTCCCTTCCCCCACCCCCCCCAACCCTAAGCCCTTAGACGCAGCCAATTTAATTGCTCTGTGGATTTTCACACTAAGTCCATGTTTCCTGCAAACAGCATAAAAATAACGCACACAACACACAGATGGGAAGGGGGGAAAGCATGAACGGCATGTGGGGTGATGATTAATGAGACAATTTTTTATGACATGCGACAGTGGTGCGAGGTAGCTGATTTTCGTGGATATATTGAATAGGGTGGCAAGAGTGGGAATATATATATTTAAAATATTTTTCTAATTTTATTTTATTTAAACAAGTTGGATACAAGCAAACATAATGCATATTTATAAATTAATAAATTCAAATTTTATTGTTATACTGGTAAATAAATTCATAAACAGAAACATCAAAATTAAATCTATACAACTGTAAAACAGTCCAAATCATATCCACGCTCAACCAGTTCAGCCCTCAGAACAGATTGTGAACAAAATCTGCTTAAATACTCAACAGTGTCTCGAGAGTTGAACTGCGACGATTGCAAATTTTTGTACCAAAGGTACACAGAGTATATTGGGTTTTTGCAAATGTATGTAACAGCCAGAAGGAAGCATCTCCGACCCTATAAAGTATATATATTCTTGTTCAGCATCAACAGCCGAGTCGATATAGCCATGTCCGTCTGTCCGTCTGTCCATATGAACGAAGAGATCTCAGAGATGGTAAGAGATAGAGGTTTGAAGTGTATGGAACATATATTTCCTATACCTGCAGGCAGATCAACTTTATTTTTAATTTTTGCCACGGCCCCTGCCTCCCCGCAAATTAAAAAAACGGAATAACTCCTCATAATTTTCTTGATATATAGTTCGAACATTTTAGACATATATTTCACTACTTATTATGAATCGACCCGTCATTCATCGTTTTTCGATCAGATGAAAATAAAAACCAACGACAACAACAACACCGCAGCGATTGGTAGAACTTACAAGAAAGAGAGAGCGAGAGGGCAATAGCTAACTGGTAATTTCTCAATTGGACCTTGCTTGACGGCAGGATCTAATGGGACTGCGTTATCAGTTATCAGTAATATACAAACAGGTACAGAGTATATTACAGTCGGGCTTGACCGACTTTCCTACTTGTTTTCATTCTTTTTGTTCTTAAAAGATAACACGAGTCTGGGGTACATTTGTACCCCGAACTTTCAAAGCTAGACTTTAGTAAAGGGTATATATTATGGTTTTAGCCGATATTTTTTTTTAAAAAATTTGACAATCAATGAAATTTTTATTGAAATTGGGTCCTTTACAATTTGTTTGGTTACTTTTTAAAGATGACATCGGCCAAGTGACCACCTCCAGATGCCACACAAGTCGGCCCGTTTTTCGACATTTTCCATCACTTTTTTGAGTGTTTCGGATTGAATGGCAGCGATTTCTCCCGTATGTAGGCCTTAAAGTTGCTGAAGAGTGGCTGGTTTATCAGCATAAACCTTTCCCTTAAGGTATCCCCACAGAAAAAAGTCAGGTGCGGTCAAATCTGACGAACGAGCCGGCCAGTCGAAATCGCCATATTTCGATATCAATCGATTCGGGAACATTTCACGCAGTACATCCATGGTTAGACGGGCTGTATGGCATGTTGCGCCATCTTGTTGTAACCAACAGTCGCCCATGTCATGCTCATCCAACTCATTTGCCACAAAATCGCGTAACATGGCCCGATATCCAAACTTGTTGACGTGCCGCGACGTCGGCGCTTACGGCTGCTATTGCCTCCAAACTCCGTCTGGTTCGCGGTTTATTCCGTCGAGTAGAGGTTGCCAAAGATCCTGTGGCATTGAATTTTGCCACCAAAGCACGAATAGTCCTCGGAGTAGGCGCATTCTGGCCCCGATACTTCGTTCTGAACGCGCGTTGAGTCAGCGTAACAGAGGAGTTTTTTTGAAAATAAATTTTCACAATTTCAGCACGTTGTTGCGGTGTAAAGTGCTTCATGGTAAAAATTGTACTGAACTGACGTTTCCAAAACATAAACAAACAAAAACATAAAAACATAAGATACACCCTGTATATCCAAACATTATTAAGTCAAATTCATAAATAATGATTATTTTGTATTTTTTAGTTAAAACGAGAAGCAAATAACTTCGACTGTGGCGAAGTTTTAATACACTGAAACAGTTTACTCCAACTGATTTAACCGGTAAAATATATAGGATATAGATTATCAGATATTTAAAATTTTTAAATCATTGATAATTAAAATTTGATAACAAAACAAAAAGACTTTTTCTTAGTAAAACACATTTTCCGACCGATCGGTCTATGCGCTATATGTATAGTCATCCGTTTTCATTTTGATAAATTTTCCTGTATTATTGAAAGCATATAAGACTAACGTATACCAAGATTAGTGACGCTACGATGAAAAACAAAAAAGTTTTTCTCACTAGAACTAGTTTTTTGACCGACCGTTTACTATAGCCCCTCTTGCTAAAGTCTCCGATTTCGATAAATATTTCTTGAACTATGGGAGCTGATATATAATAACATATTCCAAGATTAGTGACGCTGTGATGGAAAACAAAAAAGTTTTTCTCACTAAGTAGTTTTTGACCGACCGTTTATATGGCAGCTATATGCTAGAGTCATCCGATTTTGATAAATTTTTCGAATTGTGGAAACATATAAAACTAATATATACTACGATTGGAGACGCTACGATAGAAATCAAAAAAGTTTTTCTCACAAAGACTTAGTTTTCGACCGATTGTTCCTATGGCAGCTATAACATATAGTCACCCGATCCGGCCGGTTCCGACATATTAGTTGCGTGCAGTAAGAAGAAGACTCTGTGCAAAATTTCAGCTCGATAGCTTTAAAACTGAGAGACTAGTTCGCGTAGAAACAGACAGACAGACGGACAGACAGACAGACAGACGGACAGACGGACGGACGGACAAGCGGAAATGAACTCTGCTAGTCGTCCTGATCAAGAATATATATAGTTTATGGGGTCGGAAATGAATATTTCTATGCGTTACAAACTTCTAGGCAAAAATTAATATACCTTCAAGTGTATAAAAATCTTCCCTTCTTTAATTAAATATATTATAACTGTGGGGATCTTTTGGATAATCTGCGACTTCTGATAAAAAAAAAGAACAGTCATTCTTGCTGTTCATCAAAATGCAACAGCTGTTATCTATAAATCGATTTTTCCACGAAAAAAAGATAATAAATCAATAATAAAAAATTTCGATGTCTACGAAGATATACCGATTTCTAGCCTTTTTTATACACTTGAAAAGTGTATATTAATTTTGCCCAGAAGTTTGTAACGCATAGAAATATTAATTTTCGACCCCATAAACTATATATATTCTTGATCAGGACACCGAGCTGAGTTCAATTCCGTATCCCGTCCGTCCGTCATCCGTCTGTCACCCCCTGTCCGTCTGTCCGTCTGTCCGTCCGTCTGTCTGTCTGTCTGTCGTTTCTACGCTGAACTAGTCCTCAGTTTTGAAGCTATCGAGAATTTTGCACAAAGTCTTCTTTTTGCTCACGCAACTAATATGTCGTAACCGGCTGGATCGGATGACTATATCGTATAGCGCCATAGGAACGATCGGTCGGGGAAATCAGCTTGTGAGAAAAACGTTTTTGTTTTCCATCGTAGCGTCACCAATCTTAGTAAATATTAGTTTTACATGCTCCCACATAATACTGAACAAATTAATCGAAATCGGATGACTATATCATATAGCTGCCATAGGATCGATAGGTCAAAAAAATAGCCCTAGTAAGAAAAACTTTTTTGTTTTTCATCGTAACGTCACCAATCGTGGTATATATCAGTTCCTATATACTTCTATACAATTCGCAAAAATTTATCAAAATCAGGATGACTATAGCATATAGCTGCCATACGAACGGACGGTAAAAACAAGTTCTAGTGAAGAAAATTTTTGTTTTCCATCGTATCTTCACCAATCTTGCAGATATTAGTTTTATATGATTTTACAAATTTTTAAAAAAATTTATCAAATCGGATGACTATAGCATATAGCTGCCATAGGACCGATCGGTCGGAAAATGTGATTTACTAAGAAAAGTGTTTTTTATGGTATCAAATTTTTATTATCAATGATTTAAATATTTTTTTTAATATCTGATATCTTTTTTTGTTTTTGTGTATTAAAACTTCGCACAGTCGAAGTTAGCTTGCCTTCTCGTTTTAATTTTTGGATGAACAATCTCGCTTCTGTCCATGATTCAATGGTATCCCTACACTCAGACAAACTCGACTTAGAGCGATTTCTTATAAAGCTGTCTTATCTCCGTTAAAAATAGAGATCTTTAGCGATTTAGATAGATTTGAGCCGATAAGGCTACAGTTCAATATAGCTCATATTAAGATGGTAAAATACTCTAAGGATTATATCAGCTCCAAAAATTCAAAAACAGATTACATTACATTTTTCGAAAAAAAAAAGTTTTTTTAGGGCGAAATTTGATTAAAATCCAGAAACTTCATTTCTGAAATTTATATTATAATTTTTCTAACATTTCTGTATTCAAGGGAGAATTTTTTTAAGACTTATGAAATCCATTACATTTAATTAGAGGGATAATATTTTCCAAAGAAAAGTTTTTTCTGCTTTTTTATAAATTTTTTTCCAAATCTTATTTATCCTAAAATGAGAATATGATTCTGGATATTCTTTAAGGGTGAATTAAAAAAATCTTTTACCAGTTGTAATAATCATAAATCAATAAAAATAAATAATACAAAACTGAAACAATACCAGTATTAGCGTTTCGGTAAGGTTCCGGTTTTTTCGGTTCCTATTATAACGGTTAACGGTTTTTGGTTCGCAAAAAATTTTAATACCGGTTTCGGTACCTGGCTTTAAACGATTTATTTCGGTTAACGTTATTATTTCCCTCATGGCTGGTAAATAAATACAAACATTTTTCGTAGTTTTAATGATTGCTTTAAGTACAAATCAAAATGGTTTTAAGATCAATAAACTTTTTTCCCGAAACAATATAAGAGCCAATATGGTGAGAATGAAGAATACGTACATACCATTATTCCGGGACTCCAGGTAATTGGAAATTAAAATGGTAAACAGTGTTATAATCATATTTGATGTAATTCTGGCCCGCACCTCAGTCATAAGAAAAAAAACAATATTTTTCAATGCACTTTCTATACTTACACTTCGAGCCACAACATTAAGTAAAATTAGTAAGCAAGTTATATATTTTCCCCAACACAAATCCCAAAACATTATACCACTGTATCTCGCCCTACCTATACTCGTACGTATGTCTTGTCGCCTGCACATGAATAACATAAATTGCCTTATGAAAAATGAAGAATAGACTATGCTGTGGAGGGAGGCGACAACTGTGAGGGGGACTGTGAAAATGAATCTGGCTTTGAATCTTCGAAAATAAAACGTTTCTGGCTGTGGCTTTCGTTTGGTGGCGCAACCATCATTACAGAGTTGAGTGCGATAAGCGACGTTCCATGCGGTGACACAACTGACGATTGCAACCGGGGGGGGAAAAGAAATGATGAATATGAAGTTTCTGTGACAGACAAGAACGCGAATTGATGTGTCACGTGGGTGCAATGTTGTTTGTCGACTTTCTGAAAGATTTATATGCAGTCTGATGACAGCCAACAGAAATTAACATAAGTTCAGAAGTTGAGCGAAGTTGAGATTAAAATTCCAGGCGGTGTACTTAAAGTTGATCAAGTTTATTTAATTGCTTTAGATATTCCATTACGGGTCGAGTGCGCTGACAGCAATGCCTCAGTTTTGTGCATCTTGGCCAGGGTGGACAATGGATTTTGAGGCCATCAGGTCTATTGGTTGGCCCCTCATCACCTTTTTTTTTTGCTGTTGTTTCGTGAAGTGCGAGTAATAAAATTGTAAACCACTTCCATTTGAAAATCATTGTGAATGCTGTAAAAATAATAAAAATACAGCAGTCAATTTGGCAGGGTTTTAAAATAAGAGCGAAACTAATTAACATGTTACTTAAGTTGAACTTTGTTATTTGATGCCTCTTAACTTAATTTCTTGCTATTAAATTCTGCCCAAAATTAATTTTACTTCATTTTCATGCATTTTCCTTCACTCCCCCCCCACAAATGGGTTATCTTCTCATGTGTCAACCTTATTCCTAGGTTACTTTCCACTCCCTCTTCCGCCGACTTGTTCTATTGCCGTAACAAATCCATTTTACCTGTCAGCTTTAACGCGTAAGCAAATGGCAAAACGGCAGCTGGGCAAAAAAAAAAAAAATAAAGCTCAGCGTGGAAAATATCTGCCTACATACATACCTAATTCAAGCACTCCTATATACAGAGATAGGTATATGTTTGCATGGAGATGTATGTGTGTGTGTGTGTGTGTGTGTTCACTGATATATTGCCAAGGCGCAATTAGAGCGCAGACCACAAAATGAAACGTTGACTGCCGTGTAAACAAACCACAAGGGCCATGCGACTGATAGAACAAGGAAGCTGACATCGATTCATAAATCCGAAGTTTAGCTGCCCTTCATTCAACAATTTTTCAAAAAGATCGACAAAGAGCTTTTTTTTGTTCTGGCAAATAATTTGCAATTGAGTACAAGTCCATGGATGCTAATACCCCTGAAAAACTCCAGGTGATTAAACTTCCATCCACCAATTTCATTGATTTCTTGAAATTTTTATATTTTTTTACATTTGAAAAATCCTTTTAAAAAAAAAACCCTTTTTAATAGTCTTTTGTTTTATTCGGAACTATTTCACCCAGATGATCCGCTACTTACTTACTACTTACAAAAACTGAAGCATTTAACCATATCTCTACCAGGTTCTTACATAATTGGAAATGGTAATTATTGGCATAACCGAATAAGCCTGGCAAAAGTTCACCAGTAGATTTTTGAATACTTTGGCTATTATTTTGAAGGGTATATACATACCGAATTTCAAGTCCAAAAGTGTATTGGTTAACTAGGCTTAAGCCTAAATAGTGATATATCTGAACTTATATCACGCTTAACCATGACCTAATGTTTTCAAATAAATAAGATTCAAAGTATAAATCCCTCACTGTTTTCAAAATTTATTTGATGGTCAAAGTTTTCAAAATTCCGACTTAAAGATTTGACTCCATCTGCATTATAAAATTGTCGTTTATTTTAAGAACGTTGTCCAAAAAATTAAGTTCAAGGTTGTCATTACTTAAGTATAAACTAATTCTTTGATAACGCAGAAAAGTGTGGAATCCAAAATTAGAAATTAAAGGTCGTTTTCTCATGTTCAGATTTTTCACATCCATTTCGAAATTTTTGTTGACTACTTTTAGGCCGCTTTTGATATATCTTTGCTTGGGTCTTCAAAAAACCTTGTATGAATTTAAAAGCGTCCTAAAAGTGAGCAACATTTATTTTCTTAATATTTACCTAGATTCCAAAACATGTAGATAAGAAAACGGCCAAAAGTACTATAAAAATGAGTGAACTCCAGCATCCAGAAAATTTGGAGTTTTGAAGATTTTTTAATGTCCCATTCTAACTTGAACCAGTGCAAATTTATTTTTACTGCCTTATCCGAACTTGTACCAAAGCATACAAATCCTAAAAAGGGTAAAATTAAGAAAAAATATATTCTAATTTTCAATTTATGAATTATTTTCTTATCTCAAATGTAAAATCGTACATTTTTATATGTTGCAGTAATTTGTCTTTACTTTACTAAATAAGTAAGCCCCTTAAATGATATTTGCTATCAATCGAATGAAATTTGTGTTTTTTTTATAGCTAAAAGCTAGAATTAATGAGAAATAATTTGGAAATGGGTTTGATGATATAAATATAAAAGGTGCCTGGCTCTGAAAGATTCTATGAGGGAAGGAATTTTTAATAAGAAAAACAATATGGCCAAAAAAATTCTGTCCAGCTTACAGAATAACTCATAATACTCAAATATCAAATATTGAACACACACATATCGCAAGGTGTTTGAGCTGCAAATCAATTCAACTTCTGACTAAAAGTATACACCTTGAATTAATGACTCGCCATATCTCCTCTGTGCTATTTAAATTTGCAAAAAAAAAACAGCATCAACTTAAAAGTTCTTAAATATTTAAAATATAAATACACAAAATTAAACTTAAATATTCCTAAAATAAGTACGAACTGGTCTTAGAATTACTTCAAATTGTTTAAAAATGTTATTAACACATCACCGAAAAGTTCTTGACGATCGAACATCAAGCTAGAGAATTGCGATCAAGAAATGACACCCCTAGTTTAGGAAAATTTCAAATTACTCTACTTTTGTCAACGAATATGCTTCAAAAAAGTTTTTTCCGAGTGCTAAGCTAAGTTCAAATTGGTTGACGCTTGAGGCATGCTAAAATTTCAAGTGTAGTAAGATTTCATGTTATATTGTCTTGAATGTCCAATGACAATCTATTCACAATGAAAACAAGACAACATAATTGCCTACTACTATATTGACATGTCTCACGCGTCGAACAGTGTGAACCCAGCCTTAATTTGAATGAACATTTTAGGCTGGGTTCACACTGGTCGACGCATGAGACATGATTATCTAGTGGGCCCTTATCTTGTCATTTTTTCATTGTGAATAGCTCGTCATTTGACATTGAAAATAAGGCAACATTTAGGCCTACTAGATTAACATGTCTCATGCGTCTTACAGTGTGAACCCAGCCTAAAATGTTCATTCATATTATCGACAATTTAGATGTATTTTAAAATCTAATAATTCAGGTGATTAATTGTTGAAGTTCGCAGAATTTGACTTTGTCAAGTTTACCCTGGTGTTCCATCTGGAAGCCCACTTTCCGAAGAACTCCATATTACCTTCAGCATATCATAGATTACAGCGCAGCTCGTAAATCAAATTCAAAATTTATTGTTTCGGAGATATGCATTTTTTAAATATAACTCGAGGTAATTATATAACAATAATATATATATATAATATATTATATATAATAATAACAATATAAAGATTATAAAACTTTCAACAATAAATCGTTTGAGTGCTAAGAGCAAATAAAAAGTGTTAGTGTTAGGTTGTTCCTTTCACGGAGCAAGTTCACTTGGACCTGTTTTTTAAGTGAGTCAATTCACTCCAATCGCTCCGTTGATCATTTTTTCTGTTGCTCTGTTGTTCAGTTGCTCCGCTGTACAACAGGTTCCACTGCAGCCGGGTACATGCTCTTGAGGTGTCGGCTAAGAATGCTTTGTGAATTGCATTATAAAGTAACTCTGCAATATTTACATTTCGCCCTTTGCTTATCAAACTCGGTAAAATGGTTGCAAAATTTCACTGTGCCTTCTAATCAATGACATTCACTGAACAAGAGTCAAAGAATAAGAGTCTCAAAACAAAAGTCACGGAACAAACGGTGTTGGAAAACAATGTTGAAAACAGTGTTATAAAATAGTGTTGGAAAATAGTGTAGGGAAATAGTAATAAAAAAAAGTGTTGAAAAACAGTATTGGAAATTAATTTAAAAAAAACAGTGTTGGAAAAATAATGTTGAAAAATAGTTTTGAAAACAATGTTGGGAAACAATGTTCAAAGAAGAGTATTTTAAAACACATAGAAAGCAGTGCAGATAAAAGTGTTGGAAAACAGTGTTGAATGACCGTGTTGGAAAATAGTGTTGGAAAATAGTATTAAAACTTCAGTGTTCAAAAACTCCCCAAAGGACAAAAGTCAAGTGGTCTAAAACAGGGGTGCCCAATTAAAGTAAGCCGGCGAGTAAGCACCAATACATTTAAAGAATCTCTTTTTTTTTTTTGCTCAGCTGCTAGTTTTTTTTTCAAACGAAATCATGCGATCACAACAACAAGGTCCCATTTAACTCGCACACACCATCATACTTGTGGTTGTATTCATGTAGCCGCTGCCAAAGGAGTGAGGGAGAAGAAAACAAAACTTGGTTGATGTTGTTGTTTTATTGCTCTGGCCTCGCAGGCAGTGTGTGTGTTTTCGTATACTCTCGAATATAGCGGAGAGTGATGCAACAACAAATGTGTGCGCAGAGTATAGGGCATGGGCACCCCTGGTCTAAAACATACTACTACCAAGTTAAATTGAAATGACACGGGTGAATAGCCGATTGCTTGGAGTGTATGTTGTATCCGTGTACGCGTTATGCGGATTGTACGTTACGTGTTATGCATTACGCGTTATGCGTTATTTTGAAATTGAATTACTTAAATCTTCCGTACCAAAAAATCTTCCCTACCGAAATTAAATTATTTTCGTCATCAATAAATTGCTTATACAAAAAAAAACATTATAACAACATTACTTCAAAGTCAATAAAAAATTAGATGTCTAAAAAAAAAATATTTAGTTTTTCTTTCTTTTCGGGCCTACAAAATACCAGAAATTATCTAGTAAAATCTAAAAGCTAACTTTTTCGTTCAATCTCCAGCCTTTTGGATCTTGAAAAAGTGTTCAATCTGTCGATTCATTAGTTTTTGAGAAATCTTGCCCACCCCAGCTACAAAACCAATGTTTTGAGAAAACCCCCACCCCCATGATTTTTTTGATACTTCAAAACTGATGTAACGCGCCTATCTAAAACACTTAAGCAAAATTCCTCACATATTCGGTATGCTCCATAAAATATAATGCAAAAAGAAATAAATTCTTGTGCAAACAAAATCAAGCTCAAACTCTCACACACACACACACAGACAGCCATGTACAACACATACAAATGTACAATACATATATGTACACTTTTTGGTTTTCTTTTTGCTGCTGCTACAATTGCAAATTACGAGTTTCGTGTACAGAAAATGGAGGCGCATTAAATCAAATCAAATCAAATGAAATGAAACACGCTTCCTCGCTATTTGCTCTCGCTGCTTGTTAGCAGCCAATGTGAACAAATGCGCTGTCTCTTTCTGTCGCGCTTTTTGACATTCCACTGACAGTTTAGCATATTGTCGGCTAATTAAACGCATGTGCAGTTGACCCGCCAAGTTGACAAGAGCAAAAGCTGGCTGGCATAAGCGCTAATTAGTCCCTGGGCGCAGATCAAACGCTTGACTTTCTGTTTTTTTTTTTTTTTGATTCTCCCTGTTTAATGTTTGTCTCCGTAGGGACATAATTTTTGTTGACTTCAATTTCTGTTTTTTTTTTAAATTAAATGAAAACACAACATTTCCAACCGAGATCAAAGCAAAATGCGACATGTCTTTAGGGGGCGAAAACTGAGTGACTGCTTAAGAGGGGCGCAAGAGGAGAAATCCAATAAACTTGATTAAATGGGAAATCAGCACCTAAACGACAATAATGAGCCAAAAGATGGCTGATTAATTAAAGGAGACTCTAAGGCCGGAATCAAGTGTAATTGCTTTAAAATTAAATCCATCAAATTCTGTGTGTGTTATTTTCCAGACCAAAATGCAATTTTCTCAAATTAATTAGTCAAACAATCCATCAAGCCCTTAGGAAAATTAAGTTAGACCCACATCAGGGCCAAAGGAAGCCGAACGACGAACGTGACCATCCACAATTTGTGCAGCAAACATTTTTTCACGTCCTGTTCGGTTGCCTTGGCTGGGCAAATATTGACGAAATTTTCCTTTTTTTTTTTTTTTTTTGTGAGGGGTTACAATATCCTTGAAGCACTTTTTGGACACTTCAAAGAGCGTGCGCACTCAATTTAATTTTAATCAAAAAAGGAAATCCCAAATACATTGTCAATGTCAGCAAGAATTTGGGGGCTTAAAGCAGTGCGGATATTTCTTAGAATACGGAAAAAAACAACAACCTTTGTCACAATTACAGTTACCGTACATCCTCCCCTCCCACTCACCCAACAACAGACACAAGACAATTAATTTTTAATGCGCCTCTCACGGCGCAAATCAACAGCACAGAGTGAACCGAGCAACGGAGAACCGGACTACAAACAAAAATGAATGGCATCGTTGAGAGAAAGTGGCACTGCTAATTGCACTCATTCACACGGCCAAAAGCGGACAACAAAGGAGCTGCCAAGTGGTCCCCGAATGGCAACAACAACAACTACTACAACAATAGCATCAATAGCCATAGTCAGGGAGCTAGAGGAAGAGCCGTCTCCTTGACATACGGAAACGGAAGCGTTAGTTGCACGGATATGTTGCATTTGTGCACACTGCAGCTGGCACTATGGGATATATTAATATTTCAAGTGGTGCTCTGCACGAGGAAAAGGAGCTAAGTTAAGCAGTGAATCTTTTGAAATGCCTTGAAGGTTGTCTTTTATTTGTTTAGCGTGAACATTTGACATTTTGGTCTATAACCTGACTTCAAACCGTGGGTCGGCAATATGAGCAGAAAAGTTGCCACTGGCAACTGAAAAAAATACGGCCAAAAACGAAGAGTAGCACATCTTTTATTTTTAATTTTTCGATCAAGTAGAGAATTGAGAACTTTAAAACTCAATGGTTGAGTGGGACAACTTTTCTCTGCTGACTCACAAATGCAACGTTTTCACTACCGTTGCCGACCCTTGCTTCAAAAAGTTTTGTCATTTTGTATAAATATGAAAAAGTTAACCGCTTTGAGGTTCCCAAAAAATATTTTGCTAAAATATTGTGATTATAAACCTTGGACCATATTACAGAGACGTAGAGGGCATTCGCCTTCGCGAGTGAGGGCAGTACCATCAACCTATTTCCCGAAAAGGAAACAGTCAGTATGCCCATGGCTACGTGCAGGCTCATAACAAGAGATACTTTATGCAGAGCAGCGCTACTGACCTGGCCGATTCGCAGCGAAAAGCGTTCAGTCGACCTACCCATGCTCAGCAGAGCACACTGCATGGGAGCAGTAAGGTTTCTTACAGGTCACTGTCTGGTTGAAATACATGTCGCTAGACAAGGTGCACCCTATACCCACTTCAGCAGAAGCTATAGAGACGAAAAAAAGTAGAATCTGTCTCACACTTCTTCTGCATATGCCCCGG
The DNA here is from genome assembly GCA_018904225.1 of Lordiphosa mommai. NCBI lineage: Eukaryota > Metazoa > Arthropoda > Insecta > Diptera > Drosophilidae > Lordiphosa > Lordiphosa mommai. The sequence goes on from JAEIFT010000461.1 coordinate 77,099, forward strand.
CTCATACTTTCTAACAGATATCATCGAGCAGATTGAGCAGTTGGTTATATTTCTCAGGCAAATCTCAGGATTGATAAAGGCATCCGGTTGGACCTAGACCGGTGTTCGGCACGTCTCTAAAAACTGTGAAAAGACAAATGCGCAAAGACAGCGACGTCAGTACACCGACAGTATAAGCTCGCTGCGCCTACTGCGCTGCTGTTGCGACAAAGCAAAGTAAACCGGCTTCTGAAGACTGACAGACAGAAGACAGACTGAAGACAGACGGAGGACAGACAGAAGAAAGACAGAAGACAGACGGAAGACAGACAAAAGACATACAAAGGACAGAAACAGTGCTGAATTGTTTTCCATAAGATAGAAATTGTTTTCCTTTGGATAGAAAAAAGAGTGCATGTTTCATGAAGCGGCAAAGATGCGGAAAGTGTGACCATATTTTTACTCGTATTGCTTGCTCATTTGCTTACATTTGGCAGGCAGGTCCATTGTTTTGAGGATGCGGCTGCGGACCAAACGCTTGCATCATTTATTCGCAGCTTCGACAATACTGTGGTCTGTATCGAGTCAACCGCCCTAACCTAACCTAATCTAGGACTTCATGTTGGAACAAAGTTTTCAAATACAGATTCCTATCTTTCCAAAACGATCGGTTTGAATCTTCGATCTAAAGAAACGCGAAATATAATAAGCGGTGCTCTATTTTCTGTTATCTACCCTTAATGCAGCTTTGAGTAACTTTTATTCCCCAAATCTATTTTATTTAGAGCTGTCTTCAGGGCCAAATGATTGCTACTGAGTCTGAAAAATATGCGTTCCAAGGACTAAATAAAACATAGCTCTACTTCTAGGTATTGTACATGGTTTCTCCACTTGAATTTATTCAAGTTTTGAAGGCAACGTTTTTAAAGAAGATTTTTTTAATATTATATGTTGACAGATATTAGAATTTTTTTTATTTTAAAATATTTAAGAAATTTTTGGCTGTTCGAAAAGTTATCGGCCTGATAATTAAGATCTGGCAAAAAAAAATGAGAATGTAATGATTCCGGGATTCCTGGTCATCGAAAATTAAATCGATCTATGAGGTTATGTTCAGAATTGATGTAAAAATTTCTAAGTTAGAAGACCTCCTGTATTGCACTAACTGTCTTTTTGAGTCCTATTGACACAAGTATTAAAAACGATTAACACAATAGTGCACCAAATACCTTTTGAACTATTCTAAGATCCTTTTCAAGTCGGTTTAGTATGATGAAAGTCTATTTTTCTCTATGAAGGAAACATTATGATATGCTACGATATGATACGATATGATACGATATGATACGATATGATACGATATGATACGATATGATACGATATGATACGATATGATACGATATGAAACGATATGAAACGAAATGATACGATATGATACGATATGATACGATATGATACGATATGATACGATATGATACGATATGAAACGATATGATACGATATGATACGATATGATACGATATGATACGATATGATACGATATAATACGATATGATACGATATGATACGATATGATACGATATGATACGATATGATACGATATGATACGATATGATACGATATGAAACGATATGATACGATATGATACGATATGATACGATATGATACGATATGATACGATATAAAAACGATATGATACGATATAAATACGATATGATATGCTATAATGATACGATATTGATACGATATGATACGAATACGATTTGATACGATATGATCTGGGGATAAAATTTATATATATATTTTTATAATCAATAAATCGCCGATATTATACATTTTCTTTCCAAAATTATCAAACTAATATTTTTGATCATATCAAAACAATCATGTTAAAAATTTATTTAATTTAATTTATTTTGATTTATTTTCAACGAATTATAAATATTTTTCTTGTTAAGTTCAACTAGTCTGTGGAATCCAACTTAGATCCTTGGACTTAGCACAAATTGAATGGCGTTCTGATCGCAGTGCACCATCGCACACGCGTACAGTCACGGTCCTAAAAGACTATTTTTAATTACTTTATGTGTTGAGTAACATGAGTAACCATTTTCCTAGTCTCTTTTTGCGTCGAAATGATTGATTTTCTTATTTCTTATTTTTTTTGATAGATTTTTATGAATAATATTGGACCAAATAAGTTTTTTCATTGGCCTTTATGGGAGGTTTCTTAAAACTTTCAACAAATATTTTAAAGTCAACCACTTTACAAGCACATTCAACCATCAAAAATAAAAGTGCAACACACACTTGACTTAAGCCACGATTCTACCAACATATTTATTTAAAGTATAAAATATTATTAATAAGAATACTATAATATTTGGTAAAAATAATGATTAAATAGCATAAAACGATCAAAAGAATCGCTCTTAGTCGCTTTACTCCTCTACCTACATCAATCCTTAGCACTTTTCTTAAAATACATTCCACCGTGCACTGCTGAGTTCCATTACAGCTTGTGAACTGCAATTATGTGCCATTGAAGTTTCATTGTCAGTGGAATGCAGCTGGATAGCAAATAGCCCGAGTCTCGGCCCTGTCTCGGTATCTCCTCCTCCTCCCCCTTCCCCCGTAATTGTTATGCCAATTTTTGAGGCGTCTGAGAGCCAAATTAAATGGAAATCAACTAAAGAGACGAGACCACATAAATGCGTTTAAATTTGCAGCGTTAAATGTTAACAGTCGATTTTGTAGCTCACATAAAAATATCCGCGCGTATTTGCGTGCAGCTTCGTTTCTTATCTACGTATGTCGTTCGCCGGCTTAGACTTACGTTCCCCGAGGGCGCAAATTGACAATTTCTGTGAAATTGCACAAATACAAGGCGCTGCTCCAAATTTTTTTTTTTTTTTATGGCAAATTACCCCAGCCGCATGTGTGTGAGCGCAGGATTGCGTCTGGAAAGTGTCGTAAAAACGTTTGGGCGGGTTTTTTATGATTGGTTTTGAGAAAAAAAGAGGAAAATATAAATAAAATATAAACTGCGTCAGAAGATGAAGGGAAAAATCGTAACAACATATAATTAAACATTAGGCAAAAGTCATAAAATGGATCTTGTGGCACATTCAAATGATAAAGACATTGAGTACAATTTTGCTTGGCGGAAATAATTTAGTACATAAATTTGAAAGGATGCTAATAGGAATTTAATATTATTCTTTTGACGCCCTAATAATCAATTCCGTTAACAATTCCATTTTTAATGAAAGCCCTAACACGTGGCACGGCTTTTGCTTAATTTATTTTTTAATTCAAAATCCTCTTTTTGCCTTAGGCAACTGAGGCACTTAATTCTCACGCTGTTTCGTATATCAAAAGAAAACGCGTAAATAAGGACGAGTTTTTGCGGCTGCACACAATTTTATAGACTTTCCATTTCCACCAACTAAAGTGTCTTTTGCTAATACGCTTAAACTTAATTAAAAACTTATCAACACAGCTGAGCCAAACAATTTGGTAACAGCAACCAGTAAATAACATTATCAGGCACTCGATGCCAGACCACAAAAGTAAGAAGAAGCGAACATACCCAAGCGTCCCAAGTGGATATGCTTCACCGCATCTAAAGCTAAGTGTGGAGGAGACCACAATAAACTATTTTAAGTTGAGTTTTATTGCAGACATCTTGGTGAATGGCTTAAGAGAGAGATTGAGGAAGTTGGCCTTAAGACAATGTGAGTACAAATGAAAGAGTAATTAAAAGAGATAACACCGATTTATTAGAAATGTATTAGGGAAATGAGGAGATATATGATAATCGATTGGGAATCAACAAGTATTCTAAAATATTTAATATTTAACATAAGACAATGCTAGTTAAATTCAGACAGCGGAGCTAGGGGCGGGCTAAGTCTTTTCCCTACCTAACTTGTTAGAAAAACACAAGCTTGTTTACTGTTTTTTGTCTACTCGAATCAAAATTTAGAAATTTGTCGATTTTACTGTCAAAAATTAATTTCATCATCCTTCGAAATGCAAAATCTAGCGACGGGCCTGATTCAGAGAATAATTTAAATTGGTGACCCCGACGTAAAAAAAATTTCTTGATAAGAAAAACCAGGTTAATTGATAGTTTATTTGGAAAAAAAAATTTTAAAGACGAAATAAGACAATGTGAGTTGAAATGAGAGCATTATTACAAGTGGTGACCCCGACGTATCATGAATTCGATAAAGAACTTAATGTTGATTGATGTTGAAATTGTATGCAAAAAGTACTCTAAGATCTTTTACGTTCCCCATAACTCAATGTGAGTAAAAAGCGAGATTAATTTAAAGTGGTGACCCCGACGTGTTTAATATAGATTATTAAAAAAAAAATAGTTAGGCTAACATCGGCACCGACGATGTTTTAAATACTTTGCAGTTTATTCGGATGGAGCTTTCCTAAATGCGTTACAAATATGTGACAATTTTTATAGCACTCTTTGAGCAAATACTATGTTATTGTGACAATTATTTTGAAATAAACAATTATTCTGTAATCCTTAACTCTTGTTATAAAATAATGTTAGCAAAAATGGGAGAGTTAGTCGGGATTTACACCATGAAGCAAACTTCATGAAGTTTTCTTAGAAGGCGTGAAATTTAGGGGAATTCTTTTAGACCTATTAAACGAATAGTATAGAAATTTATTTAAATCTCTCGCCTACTAAGAAAACATCATAAAGTCTGCTTCATCAAGTAAATCCCGTCTAAGTAATAGTGGTGACCCCAAGGTATTAGAATTTTGATATTAATCATTTTGGAGGAGAAAAGCTATGTTATTTGTTAATAACTTTGGAATCAATAAGATTTTTAAAAGATGTACCTTTGGAATAGGGACAATGTGAGTAAATATTAAAGGATTATTTAAAGTGGTGACCCCGACGTAACAGGACTTTGATAAATATCATTTTTGATAAGAAGAACTATGTTAATTGATAGTTTATTAAGAATTAAGTTCTTAAACACTCGAAATAAGACCAAGCGAGTTTCAGGATTTTGATATAGAACTAAGCTAATTGATGTTGAAATTGTAAGCAACAAGTATTCTAAGATCTTAAAGTCTCGCCAACACTCAATGGGAGTAAAAAGAGAGAATAATTCAAAGTGGTGACCCCGACGAATTATTTGATAAAGATTCATTTTGAAGACGATAAACTATGTTAATTATGACTATATTTTTAAATGCACAATTTTTTCTGTTTAACTCTCGTTTTAAATTAGTGTGAGTAAAAATGACAGAGCAATTGAAAGTGGTGACCCCAATGTATTTAAATTTTAATGTTGATCATTTCGAAGAAGAAGAGCAATGTTATTTGTTGTTTAATTTGTAATCAACAAGTATTTTAGGAGATGAAACTTTGCCATACGGACAATTTGAGTAAATATGTTCAAGAATAATTTTAGGTGGTGACCCCGACGTATTAGGATTTCGATAAAAAAAAAAACTATGTTAATTGAAGTTAAACTTGTAGCATTAAAGGTCCAAACTAATTTATCATTCGAAAAGCATTTTACCTTTCGACATACAAAAATAAGTGATAAAATATGCAAGTAGTTATAAGTGATGTCCATAATTTATCAGTAATTTATAGATTTAAGATGAAATTGAAGAAAAAAATATTCAAGATCTTAATTTTGGCAACAAAAAATTATGTATTAAAAGGAGACGACTAATCAGAATTTTAAAAAAATAATTTTAAAGAAGAAGAATTGTATTAACTGATCTTGGAAGAAACTAGGTTTCTTGACATAAGACAATGCAAGAAAAAAATGTGTTACAGAATTTTGATTGTTAAAGACGATTTCGGAGATGAAACTGATGTCCAATTTCATGATATAAGTATTCTAAGATCCTTAATTTTGGCTGTTTGACAATTAAATTAAAATATGTCAGTAGTTTGAAGTGATAAAGCTAATTTTGGAGATGAAGAAATATGTAAACTAATGTTTGATTTCGAAGAACTAGTATTGTCATTTAATAGACAAAATGAGTAAAAGAGATAATTATCAAAAGTAATACTTTAGAAATAGACGTATTTACAAATTTTGAAAGAGAAGAGACATGTTAATTGATGATCAATTTGGAGTCAACAAGATTGCTAAGATTTTTTTACGCCTACCTGAGAATTTTATCTGTCACCTTAAGACCATTGGCTTAAAATTAAGAAAATAAGTAAAAATGGTGACCCCAACGTATCAGTCTATGTGTTCCTTGAGACAATTCGTAACAGAACTAATTGTACCTTTCGTGTTCTGTCAGGGATTATAATGATTTTTTTTCCTCTTCACTCAGGGGAAAGTATTTGTAACATATTAAGTAGCTAAAAGTTACTTTAATTCTCCAAGAACTCTTACTCGTTGAATATAAGCATTTGTTTTTTGCTACAATTAAAAGAATTTTTTTTGTCACTTTTAAGCCATTGGAATAAAAGTAAGAACGTAATGTAAAAATTACGACTAAATTTTAGTACTATTATAAAGAACATTTTAATATAATAAAAACTAAGGTAATAGAGGTTTAGTTCAAAAACAATGTAAATGCTTAGATTTTTAACCGTCGCCTTAGGACCATTATATTAATAATGTTCAAATTAGTAATAGTGGTGACCCCGACGTGTCAAAATTTTAATACAGAACTGTGTAAATTGATATTCAATTTGACAACATTAAAAAGGCCTGGTTTATACTCAAAGAAAGAGTAAAATTTATTGTTACTTAAAAACTCTTAACAATTTCTTCTTAAATTAATCTTTAATTATTTCTTTTCTCACACATATGTGTACCCTAATGAATTTAGGCCCTCCTCCAACATCTTATACTTAACTGCCACCCGGCATTAGTGCTGCCAAATAAATACCCAAAATGGCCCAGGAAAAGCTTCCACTTTGAGACTTGAACTTCAAAGTGCCGGCTTTCATTTTTTTCTTCTCTTTTTTCTTTTTGCCAACATGTCATAACATGTGAAAATTAAAATTTACATGACAACTTAAGCGACATGCTGGCGCAGGCCTTCACTGGTTGCTGACTCCCTCTTTATTTTTATTTTTTTTTTTTTTTTGGCAGGCAGAGCACTTAATTTGGCACGTTGCCGTGACCAAGGTACCGAGACGACAACAAGCAAGCAACCAACCAACGAACCAACAACAACAACGATTCGCTCAGGTGCAGCCACAGTGGCGACAGAGCCCAGGGTCCAACTACGACCGCGACAAGCACCATTCCTGTTGTAGTATGCATAAATTTTGCACTACCTAGCAGCAGCAGCAGCAGCAGCTAGGGCCATAAAACTTATTCGTCCCTACGAATTACGGCAACGCGACTAGCCAAAGAGTGTGACGGCAAATAAAATTACGCATGCAATGGCAAAATAAAATATGCATAAAAAATAAGCTGCAGCAAAATCTGAACCGAGCAAAAAAAAAAAAAAACAGAGGCAACATAAAAAACTATAGCATACAAAACGGCGCCGTTAAAACGCAAATAAAACTGCCACCACGTCTTGTGTTCATTATGAATTTTTGTGAAACGAAGGCAGAGTTTATGAGCTGCGAGGTGGACTTTGGCAACAAAGTAACAAAATGTAATAAGAAAAAATTGAAATCAATTAGAAATCAAAAGGATTAGGATAGATGTTAGCACTGGACGTTCGTTGAAGCATGGGGCTTTAAAAAAAAAAAATAGAAGGCTAACATCGGCTCCGCCGATATTTTAAATACCCTTGCAGTTTTTTAAAGACGCTACCATTGATAACAAAAAATCGTTTTCTTACTAGAACTAGATTTCAGACCGATCGTTTCTATGGCAGCTATATGCTATAGTGATCCGATTTTGATAAAAAATTTTCAGAATCATGTGAAAGCATATAAAACTTATATATACCGCGATTGGTGACGCTACGATGGAAAACAAAAAAGTTTTTCTCACTAGAACTAGTTTTCAGACCGATCGTTCCTATGGCAGCTATATGCTATAGTGATCCGATTTTGATAAAAATTTTCAGAATTATGTGGAAGCATATAAAACATATATAAACCACGATTGGTGATGCTGCGATGGAAAACAAAAAAGTTTTTCTCACTAGAACTAGTTTTCGGACCGATCGTTCCTATGGCAGCTATATGCTATAGTGATCCGATTTTGATAAAATTTTTTCAGAATTATGTGAAAGCATATAAAACTTATATATACCACGATTGGTGACGCTACGATGGAAAACAAAAAAGTTTTTCTCACTAGAACTAGTTTTCAGACCGATCGTTCCTATGGCAGCTATATGCTATAGTCATCCGATTTTGATAAATTTTTTCAAAAATTGTGTGGGAGGATATAAAACATATATATACCACGATTGGTGACGATTCGATGGAAAACAAAAAAGTTTTTCTCACTAGAACTAGTTTTTTGGACCGATCGTTCCTATGGCAGCTATATGCTATAGTTATCCGATTTTGATAAATTTTTCCAGAATTATGTGGAAGCATATAAAACTTATATATACCACGATTGGTGACGCTACCATGGAAAACAAAAAAGTTTTTCTCACTAGAACTAGTTTTTGGACCGATCGTTCCTATGGCAGCTATATGCTATAGTCATCCGATTTTGATAAATTTTTCCAGAATTGTGTGAAAGCATATAAAACTTATATATACCACGATTGGTGACGCTACAATGGAAAACAAAAAATTTTTTCTCACTAGAACTAGTTTTTGGACCGATCGTTCCTATGGCAGCTATATGATATAGTCATCCGATCCGGCCGATTCCGACAAATGTGCAGCGTATTTGTATTTAAAGACTTTTTGCAAAGTTTGGTCAAGATAGCTTTAAAACTGAGGGAGGAGATAGCATAAAAACAGACGGACGGACAGACGGACATGGCTATATCGACTCAGCTCGTCATGCTGATCAAGAATATATATAGTTTATGGGGTCGGAGATGCTTCCTTTTATGCGTTACAATTATAGTGACAATTTTAATATACCTTCTGCAAGGGTATAAAAAGGATTGGTGGTGGTAAACATGATTCCGGGAACTCCATGATATCGGAAATAATGATAAGAGATGAGGTTATGATCAGAATTGATGTAAATATATAAATTTTTTCTCAGTTTTCTCTTTTTTTTTTTTTTTAACTGATGAAAAATAAACGAAAAGAATTGTTGTTGTTGTAGATGTTATTGCAGCGCCCTTGCGTTCAATTTTGATAACCAATGCGGGTTCGGTTGTTGTTGTAGATGTAATTGCAGCGCCCTTGCGTTCAATTTTGATAACCAACGCTGGTTGGGTTGTTGTTGTAGATGTAATTGCAGCGCCCTTGCGTTCAATTTTGATAACCAACGCTGGTTGGGTTGTTGTTGTAGATGTAATTGCAGCGCCCTTGCGTTCAATTTTGATAACCAATGCGGGTTCGGTTGTTGTTGTAGATGTAATTGCAGCGCCCTTGCGTTCAATTTTGATAACCAATGCGGGTTCGGTTGTTGTTGTAGATGTAATTGCAGCGCCCTTGCGTTCAATTTTGATAACCAACGCTGGTTGGGTTGTTGTTGTAGATGTTATTGCAGCGCCCTTGCGTTCAATTTTGATAACCGTGTGTTTGGAGCAGCGCCCTCTTTTCAACGCGGGTTCGGTTGTTGTTGTAGATGTAATTGCAGCGCCCTTGCGTTCAATTTTGATACACAACGCTGGTTGGGTTGTTGTTGTAGATGTATGTTGCAGCGCCCTTGCGTTCAATTTTGATAACCAAAGCTGGTTGAAAGCTTAATTTGCTTTTCTTGCATTTAAAACTGATTTCTTTTAAAGCCTTTCCAAGTGTTTATACAGAAAAACTTGCTGTCGAATTGCAAGTAGCAACTAAATCCGTATTTTTATTCCTTCCATAGTTTTCCTTCTCTCACACTTTGTTGATTCAGTGTATTTGCACTTCGTTTAGATACAAAATATTTGCCATCCCTTTTTGCATATTTTATGTTAATTTCCCCCTCCCCTCCTCCAACTCCCACGGCTTCTTTTGCGAGTGCACTCAAACATAAATATGAATATGAATTTGAATGCCTGGGCAGGTTAGGGCGAGGCACATTTCAACAAAGTGTACACACAAAAAAAAAAATATATATATATATATATAAACAAACAAACAAAACGCTGTGCAAATTTTCACTAAAACGATTTCTTTTACAACTTTGGCAGCTGCTGCTAAAAGCTTTAAAAATAACAACTAATTTTCATTTTATGCTGTGTAAGAAGCAAGAAGCAAAAAAAAAAAGAAGAAAATCTAAGTACATTTTTAATTCCAGAGCGCCAGACACGCACACACACACACACACATACACTAACAGCCTCTAAAAATTTTAATAGCTCACACATTATAAACGCAAATAAACGCCAACAACACCCCCATACTTTTCTGTGGCATTTTCTTCACGGCATTTTCGTACATTCCTTTGAGCAGTTTGTGTGTGTGTGTGTGTGTGTGTGTGTGTGTTGTTATTTGCCTGGCAGCTTAAGTTGTTTGAGGCGTGTGCACTTAAATGAAAAAAAAAAAATATACCAAGTTTGCCTTAGTCCAGGGCAAGATTTCCTACTCTTGGCAACTTAAAGGCACTAAAGTTGCATACTTTTAGGCACTCATCTCTATATTATGCTTATCATTATGTTTCCTACGATGAGTATATTGGTTAGCCCCGGCTTCAACAGCTGCTGCAAAAAAAGTTCCAAGTGGCCGCAAGGTGTTGAAGCCAAAAAGTTTTTTAATTGCCTTAAATTTTTTTAACTTTTTCCTCCTCCTCCTCAGCTGTCTATTTGAAATGAAATTGAAATTATTTTCAATGTCAGCCATTTAAAAAGGGACGTGTCAATGTTTCGACCCTTAAACCTAAGGACATGTGTGTGAAATAAAATAAATGTTTATTTATCTCTTTGGACCGGTGACAATCTACGAAATGTACAAATCTCTACTGCCTCAGGTTTTTCTCATTTCTTGTCGTCTTATTAAATAACACACACACACACACACACATTTCACACTCTCGCATTTTGGCAAGTTCAAATGCCGCTTGGTCTCGTCTCGTCTGTCAAATCATTTTGTGATAAGGATATAGCACAAGTGTCTAAGCACGCACACATCCTGTGAGTGCTGCTCCATAACTGACAAATGAAAATGTCAAAAAATATTTTTGCTGACATGCCAGGCCAAATGAGAATGTCCCCCCCCCCCCCCATCTATGCGAAAAATGTAGTTCCAGAATTTAATTAGAAAACAACTTGTGTCCCAATTGAAATTATTTAAAAAATATATCTATCCCACTGATAACAGCTGCTGGGGAAATATTTCAATTTTGCTTTGTCGGTAAATGTAATTAAATGTGAAAATTTATTGAAGCAAATGGGAATTTATTTGCCCTTTTTGGCATCAATATGTAAAAAGCATTTTCAATATGTCTTTACCAGTCAAACTGTAAGGAAATTTTGAGTCTAAATCTAAATTTTTGCTGTTAAAAAATAAATTGTTGAAGTTTAAACTAGTATGTCATATTATTTATAAACGAGAAGGCAAAGCTAACTTCGACTGTGCCGAAGTTTTAATACACTTGAAAAACTTTACTCCAACTGATTTAACCGGTTAAATATATATAGGATATAGATTTCAAATATTTAAATTTTTTAATCATTGATAATAAAAATTTGATACCATAAAAAAACTTTTCTTAGTAAACCACATTTTCCGACCGATCTATCCTATGGCAGCTATATGCTATAGTCATCGAATTTTGATAAATTTTTTCCAAATTGTGTGAAAGCATATAAAACTAATATATACCAAGATTAGGGTCGCTACGATAGAAAACAAAAAAGTTTTTCTCACTAGAACTTGTTTTTTGACCGACCGTTTATATGGCAGCTATATGCTATAGTCATCCGATTTTGATAAATTTTTCCAGAATTGTAAAACTAACACAAACATGATTGGTGAAGTACGATGGAAAACAAAAAGTTTTTCTCACTAGAACTGTTTTTTGACCGACCCTTTATATGGCAGCTATATGATATAGTCATCCGATTTTGATAAATTTTTCGAGAATTATGTGGAAACATATAAAACAAATATATACTACGATTGGAGACGCTACGATGAAAATCAAAAAAGTTTTTCTCACAAAGACTTATTTTTCGACCGACCGTTCCTATGGCAGCTATATGCTATAGTGATCCGATTTTGATAAATTTTTCCAGAATTATGTGGAAGCATATAAAACTAACATATACCAAGATTAGTGACGCTACGATGGAAAACAAAAAAGTTTTTCTAACTAGAACTAGTTCTTAGACCGATCGTTCCTATGGCAGCTATATGATATAGTTATCCGATCCGGCCGGTTCCGACATATTAGTTGCGTGCACTAAAAAGAAGACTCTGTGCAAAATTTCAGCTCGATAGCTTTAAAACTGAGAGACTAGTTCGCGTAGAAACAGACAGACGGACAGACAGACGGACAGACGGACGGACGGACAAGCGGAAATGAACTCAGCTCGTCGTCCTGATCAAGAATATATATAGTTTATGGGGTCGGAAATGAATATTTCTATGCGTTACAAACTTCTGGGCAAAATTAATATACACTTTTCAAGTGTATAAAAATTATATAAGAATTATAACATTTATATTTATATATTTGTACGTATTTTCAGGTGGTCCTCAACTTTTGGGAGTTAAAAGTTAAAAAAAAATTTGGAGGGAAACCCGTAAGAGTTTTTCAATTTGGTTTTCTGTTTTGTGTTATTTATTGATTAAATAAAAAAATAAAAATTTTTATTCGAGGACAGTTCGACAAGTTATCGGCCTGACAATATAGGTCTCAAAAAATAAAGTGTAGATGTGGTGGCCATGATTCCGGGACTCCAGGTTATCAGAAATGAAAACGGTAAATGAGGTTATGATCAGAATTGATGTAATTCTGGCCCGTACCTCAATCATAATTTTTAAATTTTTTTGAAAAACTGGCGGCCATTTAAAAATTTTTTTGATTTTTCAAGTTTTTGTTTTGGAGTTTAGTGTAAAAAAAATAGTAAAAATGTTTTTCCTCTTGATTGAGGTACGGGCCAGAATTACATCAATTCTGCGTCGATTGCAACATGGCTGATCAAAATCGGTTCAGTAGAACTGGCCCAATCATGGCTACCAGATCAAAAAACGTGGTTTCGAGAAAAACGCGGTTAAAGTTTTGAGCAACGTTGAAAATACTCACGTAAGCAAGAACATTGCTCCACTAAAATGGATATATCTGCTTAACTATTTCGAATATTTGAAAATGGTTTAAAGGGGATGAAAGGGGAATGTCCAAGTTATAATAACAAGGCAAAACAAAAAAATGGAAAAAAATTTTCAAAGGTAGAAGACCCCCTTAAAACATCAATCCAAAGTTTTGGATCGAATAAAATTTTTTTAAGCTCGAATTAAGCTCTCTATTTTTATTGTCTGTGTTAAACAGGTTTTGTACGCCTTTGGCTTGGCCGCTGCCTTAGTTGCCAGCTTTGATAGCAGCGACTTTAAGCAGCTGCTGGATCTTGTGCTGCTGTCATTAGCGCTGTCTCAGACCATGCAAAAACTCATACGAGATGATTTTTACTTATTCTACAGCCGATTTGATTGGAATAAAACGAACATGATTGAAATCAGAGCGAAAAGAAGAAACGATTGGTTTGTTTGAATAAAACTCAATAGCGCCCAAGTGAATGAATGGTAGTTTCGTCGCTTGAATGCAAGGTCAAGTTAATTCCGGTGTTGATTGTGTATCAACGTTTTTTCCGAAGCCGTTCTCAGCTTTAAACTTTGTTTTCAAGTAAAATATGCAAAATAATTGGACACGTATTTTCTTGCTTTGGTAAAATACGTCCAAAGGAAACAATTTGTGAAATATATAGGTCCGTTTTCTTATGTTCCTGTTTTTACAATCCAGCTGCTTTTAAAAAAATGTATGTTGCCTAGTTTTAGGAAGCGTATATGGAAGCGTATGGTTCTCTCATTAAACTAGTCTTTCATTTCCAATGTAGATTTCTTTGCCCTGTAATATACGGATAAGAACTTAAAAGCAATCCGTGTACTTAATTCTTTATTGCATTATTCTTTTATGCACTTTTTTATACTTTTTTATTTACATTTTCCAGATTATTCATTTCTGTTGGTTTTGCTTCGCGTATATCACATTAAACTTAAATATTTATGTATGTACAAAAAGTTTATCTTGGTTTGATAACTTGAAGCTTAACAAATCGATATATAAAAATGATAATGTGTGAGTAATTTAAATTGAAATAATGTGACGTCTTTAATTTACTTAAATTTGACTTAACTTATCCTAATTGGGAGTAAGAGAAAAACATATTTACTATAGAAGTCATTCGGAAGAAGCACCCTTTCACCGAAAAGAATACAGAGAACCAATTTCATTCATCACAGTTAAACCTTAACTTGACCTTGAACTTCCACATTCACATACAAAATCAGTGGAATAATTCAATAAATTTTTTTGATTTTCATTTGTGTGTTAATTCACTTTCCATAAAAACACATTCAACCGTCTGACCAAATCTCAGTTTCCATTACAAGCTAAGCACCTAAACATTTGACTGAATGTTTGCTCGGGCAGCAGCTGCGTTCCACATTATATCTAAGCCATAGACAAAAGCATTAGCCAAGATGAATGTTTGGTTATTAATAATGTCCCTTAAACAGAGTTCAGGTGGGTGATGGCAGCAAATCAAGTCAATTTGTTAGCCCAGCCCCGAATAAGTATCCATTACATATTTGCAAGTGAGTTTCTCGTTCGGGGGGGTTGGAGTGGGGGTGGAACTAATGAGGCAGCTTTTTATTTTCTTTTGTGTCTTGAGTTTCAGCCACAGCTTTTGTTTTACATATTTTTTTTTTTTTTTTTGTTTTCTTTCTCTCCCATCTCTTTGGCTTAATTTTTGCAGTAATTTATAAGTTATTTACCTAAAGTACTTAGCCCTACAATGCAATATGCTGCATGATGATTTATCTCTGACAATTTCAATTGTTTGCCTCCGCTTTATTTATTCACAAATTTTTGGTTTATTTGTCGTTTATCGTTGACTGGTTGGAAGGCATTTTAATGGCATTTGTTTTATAATACTTTGACAGAAATAAATTGTGACTCCTGTCTAAAGGTAATTTAATGAACTCGGCACAGCTGTGGATAAGTAAAATAATTATGTAGCGGATTATTTACGCTTCACGCAATTAAAGAAAACAATGCAAATCATTTTTACATATCTTGTGATTATTTTCGATTTTACTTTTCATTGCGAAAACGAAATCGAGCGAGCTGATTCATTATGCATAAATTACAAAGATATTTTTGCAGCAGCAGCTTAATGAGCTCTGCACATGCCATAATTGAGTAGCAATCGATGAAATATCACTCGACTGCAATTCCCAGAAAAAAATGTTATTAAAAATAAATCAAGAGATACACGTGCACACAAATATATAAATACAAATAAGAAATTATTGTGTATTGGATGAGTCGTCGGTCGAGTTGATTATCACAAAATAAATTGTCTGGGCTACTTGGAAATTATTATAATAATATAAGCAAGATAATTAAGCCAATTTTTGTACGAAAATTAATGTAGATGAAACATGACTAGAGTAGATTGTTGTGGCAATTAATCTTGACAAATAAACAGTGACATTTAATTGGTATTAACGCATACTAATAATAAGAAGGTAATAATGGGTAATGCATTCAAAACAGTTTGTCATACTAACTTTTTGTGTATTAATGCTTACAGCTGAATAAGAAGGTTGACCCATCAATCGGCAATTGCTTAACTATTAATTTTTCATCGATTTCTGCAATCTTGACTGCCAAATCCACCAATCGCTATAGGTTAGCATTATATTCAGCAGATAAGTCTGTAAATTATGAAATAGTAATCGGCCTTAAAGCTTATACACAAAATTTGAGAAAGTTGAAGTAGAAAATAATTCATTTTTCGACATTTCTAGTAGAAAGCGACAGTAGCAGCTTGAACCGACCTTTTTCGACAATGTGGTGGATTCTCCAAAATCAAAAAATTCAGTTTCAGTTTCTTTCGTCAAACCAAATTGTAAAAGAGACGTCTTAAAACGTAGGTTGAACCTTGAACATCTATTTTGCGACCCAACGAAATTATTGTCAAAGTTTCAGCTGTTTTGCTGGCTTATCATTTAGAGAGTGCGGGGATAAGCTTTAGTCA
The DNA here is from genome assembly GCA_018904225.1 of Lordiphosa mommai. NCBI lineage: Eukaryota > Metazoa > Arthropoda > Insecta > Diptera > Drosophilidae > Lordiphosa > Lordiphosa mommai. Next base: position 93,386 of record JAEIFT010000461.1, read on the forward strand.
CTCAGTCAGGACAAACTCTTCTATATATTGTCTACACCAGCTACTACCCCCATCTATCTAGCCGCTCTAAAACCCGTCAAATAGGGAATTAAAATTGGTTTCATGACTTTAAAAGATCTTAACTTTTTCACTTTTCCGACCTGATGGTGGATTTTCCCAAAAAAAAAAAAATTTTGAAATTATTTCCCCCCTAAAGCTTACAAACCAAATTTTACATTAATGGGACCAAAATCAACGTTGTTTTCTTCCACGCGGTTAATAAATAGGATTTTATTTTGACCATTTCAGACCTACCTGTTGGTTTCTCAAATTGAATTTTTTTTATGTGTCTTGAAATCTACCTTTTGGTAGATTTTCAAAAATTAGAAAATTATTTTTCAATTTATTTGAGCCAAATATAACGATTGGTTAGGCTCAAACTTAACATAGACGCACCATAACGTTCCTTCGGAACCAACTCGGAACTCAGATCGTTGCTAAACAAAAATCAGTATTTTTGGAAATTTGCGCTAATAAAAGTTATTACAAAATTCAAATTCGGACCATTTACAGGCATGTATTGTTGTGCAACGAAAATTCTATTTCTTAGATTTGCAATTACATATCCCAAACTGTTATGCGATTTTTTTTACCAAAGATATACCATTTTAATTATAATTAATAATAATATAATAATCTAACCCCGTCCACATTTTTCGACCTTGGTGGTGGATTTTACGAATTAAGAAAAATATTTATTCATTTATTTCAGTAAAACACATGTCTAAATTTTTTTTTACATATTCTGCTCACAAATCTAATATCAATTCAATCGGATGAAAACTAAAGACCGTTTTTTCATTTTTCCGTTTTTAAAATCCAGCTGCTTTTTGAGAAATATTGCCTACTTTTACGACGCTTTTAAAATATCTATGCTCGTATGATATAGGGGCGCGGCTTAAAAGAAGGACACACACAAAGAGGCACTAGATTTAAAAGAACGGAAACATGAGAAAACTGCCCTAAGTAGTTCACAAAATAATTCCCTATGACGGATTTTCCAAAAGCGTGAAAATTCATGCCCACTTATTTGGCATACTTAACTTGATAACCAGGTTTAAAGCAGAGAACGGCTTCGGGTAAATGCAACACATAAGTAAACTTGCCCTTGCGTTCAAGCAATCGAACTTGCAAATATGTTTGCTGTTGAGTTTTATTTCAATAAATCAATCGTTTTTTAATTTCGCTCGGATTTTAATCTTGTTCGCTTTATTCCAATTAAATTGGATCCACAACGATTATGTAGAATGAGCAAAAATCACCTCGTATGAGTTGATGCTGCTGCACAAAGTCGCTGCTATCAGCGCTGGCGACGCAGACAGCGGCCAAGCCACGAAGCGTAGGAAACCTGTTCGATGAGCCGGTACAGAGAAAAAGTTTAAAAAAAATCCCACCTTTGGATTGTAGTTATGAGTCCGAAAGACTTGAAACAATTGTAGAATTATTAAATATATCCGAAATAGCTCATTTCAAGTAAGGATTCTACCTGAAAATCAAATCCAAAAATTTTGGGATGGTTAAATTCTTACTCAAGTCAATCCTTTCGTTCTTGGTGTGAGCAAATAAGGGATCGATCTACTTCTGATTCGTTGATCGTTGATTTGCGTATGATTTTTTAACGCTGTGTTTTGTTCATTGATTAAATGTGAATAAAACCAGTTTGAAAGAGTCTACTCACGCTTAAGCTCACGATGAGTTTGCTGGCATGACGCTGATTATATTCAATGCTGAGTTTTGTTGATTGATTAAATACAAAAAGAAATTTTTTGTGCAAAAAAAAACCATTACGAACTATGTACTGAAAAAAATCCCTGAACTCTTGTATCAATCCGAAAAGGCTCATTTCAAGTTCGGATCCTGATTGAAAATCAAACCAAAAATATCGAATTTTTTGAGTCGTACTCAAGTCAATCCTTTTGTACTTGGTTTAAGAAAATCAGGGATCAACCTAGTTCTGACATCGGTTAGGATTGATTTTCGTCAGGCTATCTAGGATTCTTTTTTTTTTTTGTATGAGAAAATCAAGCAAAAAGAGATTGTTGCAGTTCTCTGTTTGAAGTCGATGGGACTATTGACTCATACGAACCTTTCCGGATATTTTCGCCCCTTGTGGTGGAATTTTCCAGAGTCCCGTCTATGGAGCACTAAAAATGGAAACTTCTGTTGAAATTTTAGCTTTCTTCCCTTACCGTTTAGACTGTGAGTAGATGGCCCATTAGTGACTCAGTCAGTCAGTGAGATGGGGAGATTTACAAATTTGTGTGTGTGTCAACCTTTAAGAATCCGTCGGGATATTTTTGCCTTTTTTAAAATTGTTTAAATTCGATCTAGTCTAGATGACAAAATTTTTGATTAAAGGCCTGATATCAAATGTCCCAAATTTTATTTTCGACACAATACTTCATATGAAAAAGACATCATTTTGTGACTTCAAAAGTGTTTCTATTCATATGAAGCATAGTGACGAAAATTAAACAAAAGCTCGACCCCAACAATGCACGCGACGACCCCCCACGAACTACCCCCCAGTTTAAAGCTATCGACCAAACTTGCAAAAACTTTATACGCACGGCTAATTTGTTGAACCGGCCGGATCGGATGACTATATCAATAGCGCCATAGGAACGATCGGTCCAAAAATAGTTCTATGAGAAAAACTTTTTGTTTTCCATCGTACGTCACCAAACTATATTATTAGTTTTATAGCTTTCACATAATTTGGAAAAATTTATTAAAATCGGAGACATAAAACTAATAAACGCGCAAAAAATATCTTGAATTTCTCACCAAGTTGATCCACACAATTCGGAAAAATTCAAAGAGCATATAGCTGCCATATAAACGGTCGGTCAAAAAACTACTTCTAGTGAGAAAAACTTTTTGTTTTCCATCGTAGCGTCACCAATCTTGGTATATATTAGTTTTATATGCTTCTACATCATTTTGGAAAATTTTATCAAAATCGGATGACTATAGCATATAGCTGCCATAGGACCGATCGGTCGGAAAATGTGTTTTACTAAGAAAAGTTTTTTTATGGTATCAAATTTTTATTATCAATGTTTCAAAATTTTAAATATCTGATATCATATTCTTTATTTTACGTAAATCAGTTAATCGTGCAATCGAACACCGCAAGTATTTTGCCTTATACGATTCTGAGAATATGCCTTTATATAAGATAGTTATAAGTTGATATATAATCCAATTAAAAGCTTTCATTAATTTTGTTTACTTCCCATTTTCCATTGCAGGCAACAAAATCAAGAAAAAATTCTTTGACACAAAATGGCCGCCTACACCAAAAACAACAACAACAACAACAAGGACATCAGCAAATGCATAATGTTATAATTTCATTAAGGACAAAAGCCTTTCTGGCCCAAGTAGGCGACGACGACAAAAAGTAAAGCCGCAGTAGGCGACAATAACAAAAGCGCTGCCTACTTCCAGGCGCTGTCAAGCAGGAAAAATCAAGCTCTTGGCACAAAAGGACAAGGAGTGGAAGTCGAAGCGGCCATGACAGGGATGACAGTGACACAATGACAGAGAGAAGATAATAATTATGGAAAAAGTGAAAAAGAGTCATAGAAAATAAGTTTGCAAAAATTAGGCAAAATTTTGAAGAAGACAACAACAACAATGTTTGGTTTCATACTGCTCAGCCTAATACTGGCCACTGGGGCCTGTCCCCCCGAGGTATGTGTATGCAAATGGAAGGGTGGCAAACAGACAGTGGAATGTGGTGGCCAACAGTTGACTAACTTACCCGAGGGCATGGATCCGGGCACACAAGTACTCAATTTTAGTGGCAACTCCTTGCAGGTATTACAATCGGAAAGATTTTTACGCATGGATTTGCTAAATTTACAAAAAATATATCTCTCACGCAATCAATTGATACGCATACATGAAAAGGCCTTTCGAGGTCTAACCAATTTGGTGGAACTGGATTTGAGTGAGAATGCCTTGCAGCAGGTGCCCAGTGAAACATTTCAGGACTATAGCAGTTTGATGCGTTTGACTTTAAGTGGGAATCCCATAAGAGAACTAAAGACCTCAGCCTTTAGGCATTTGTCTTTTCTTACCACCTTGGAGTTATCCAATTGTCAGGTGGAACGCATAGAGAATGAGGCTTTTGTGGGCATGGATAATTTGGAATGGTTGAGATTAGATGGCAATCGTATAGGCTATATACAGGGTAATCATATATTACCCAAGTCCTTGCATGGTATAAGCCTGCAAAGTAATCGCTGGAATTGTGATTGTCGCTTGCTGGAGGTATATAGCTGGCTGGTGAATTATAATACTCCTCTAGCGGAGGAACCCAAGTGTATGGAGCCAGCTAGATTGAAGGGACAGGTGATTAAAAGTTTACAAAAACAACAATTGGCTTGCTTGCCCGAGGTAAGTCCACAGTCTAGTTATACGGAAGTAAGTGAGGGTAGAAATATGTCCATCACCTGTTTGGTCAGAGCCATACCCGAACCCAAGGTCTTGTGGCTATTCAATGGTCAGGTAATGAGTAATGATAGCTTAATGGATAATCTACACATGTTTTATTATATAGATGAAAGCATAGGCGGCAGTGGAGCAGAGGAAAAGAGAAGTGAAATATTTATATATAATGTGGGTGCGGAAGATAATGGCACCTTCTCCTGTGTGGGTCAAAATATAGCAGGCACCACCTTCAGTAATTATACCTTGAGGGTAATTATCAAAGAACCGCCGGTGGTGAATGAGGTATCATTTCCACGTGATTATATGAACTATATCATGGCCAGCAGTGCGGGTGGAGGTTTGATTTTTCTAGTCCTACTTTGCACCATAGTGGTCAAGTGTAAGCGTGGCTCAGAGCCCGCCAAGCAGGCTAAGAAATGTGATCAAGTAACCAGCATAGCAGGAGGTTCGGACTCCAATGTTACGGGTAGCGCCCAAGACACCGGCTTGGGCATGATGAAGTGTGCTTCTATATTGAATGACAATTCGGAAAGTTTAAATGTAAATGGTGGCATTTTATTGGGAGATAACAACAGCCTAACACCCTCTAAGACTAATAATGCTCATCATAATGGTGGAGGCATTATTTTGGGTGGACAAATGAAACAAAATTTATTGCTTTATGCCGCTCCCCAGCAACAACAATTGCAATTGAATGTGAATTTAATGAGCCATAACTCCAATTCTCCACCTTTGTTGCTAAGCAATGGCTCCTACTGCAGCTCACCTCCTGCTTCCCTGCGCAACTATCAGGAAAAAATCCCGATTTAATTAATGAGGCAGAAAGTGTTAAGCATAAGCTTAAAACAGCCGTGTCTTTAGATGGCGACACTTCCAGTGAATGTTGCTATCAATTGGCTCAGCATCCTTTAATGGGTCGCTTTAGCCAGGCCATGACCACCTTACCCAGAGGTTTGCAATTGAAAACAAATTCCTCACCCCATCAAGTGGATGTGCATTTAAATCCTGTATGTTTTTTGGGTCAAGATGGTTTTGCCTATGATTATAGCAGTGCGCATCATTTGATGCCTCAACAACAGCAACAACAACAACAGCAGGCCAACTTCTATCGCACTTTGCCACACAATCGTCTAAACAAGCCAGCCCACCCCTTACCCAATTCCAGCTTACGCTATAGCCTGGAAGCGGAGTTTATACAAAGAGCAGCCGCAGCTGCGCCTCAGCTGCCCGTGAGCTATGAGAAATATCAGCTGCCGCCCAATGTGCGTTTTACAGCCGAGGGCTACCCTCAGCAGCAGCAGCTGCAACAACAACAATTCCCCTCTCCCCCCGAGGGCTACAAAACCAGCGACCTTCAAGTGTGGCCCAGCTGTTTGCCCGGCTATCATGCCCAGCCTTTGCGCTTTGCCCCCGCACCCACCCAGGCAGCGGTAGCCTCACCCACCACCAATCATATTGAGCATACCACCACCATACCCGAGCTGGACGAATCCGAGGCCGCTTCGCCCAGCCAGGAGGTAGAATCTGCTGCAGCGGCAGCTGCCCCAGCCCCTTCCTCCTCCTCCTCTGAAGAGGAGGACTCCTCCAACAAGTTGAAGCAACTGAATGGCCCTTTGGCCGATAGTCCCGATGAGGGTTATGTCGGCGATGGCCAGGAGACTAGCGATATTTGACCAAACTCTGGCCAGGAACGGGTCAATGCTGCCTTAGACGATTCAGTGGCTCTGTAAATTGAAAAAAAACCAACTGATGAGACATACTCCTCTAGATTTAGTTTCAATATATGTATTGGTATTTGGTATATATATATAGTTATTTTGGTGTATAGAAATTCCTTTTGTTTCAACTCCGAACAAAGCCCCTAAAACTGAACCAGAAATGGGACAACAAAATGAATAGAAAAAACAAAAAAAAACTAAAATATTAAATCTGGCTTTTAAAAATTTCTGATTTAGATTAGAAGAACAAAATTTGTTGATTCTTTAAATTTTAAAAGATTCTCTAAAAAGATAGTGAGTTTTAGCCAGCACGAGGTCATGATCTACCTTTGAACGAGGTTTTATAAGTGTTTTTTTTTTTTAATTCTGGAAATAAAACCATGAGAGCTTTTTCACATTGCTTTTTTGATTTGTGTTATTTATTAGTTATATAAAAAAAAAAAATTGTTTTGGAATTCGAGGGCTGTTTAAAAAGTTATCGGCCTGCCAATTAAGGTCTCCCAAAAAAATTTGTAGAGGTGATAGCTACGACTCGAAAATGAAATCGGTAGATGAGGTTTTGATCAAAATTGATGTAAGTCTGGCCCGTACCTTAATCATATTTTGCAATATTTTTTTGAAAAATTGGCAGAAAATTAAAAAAAAATAGATTTTTCAATTTTTTGTTTCTTAGTAAAAAAATATTTTTCGTCTTGATTGAGGTACCGGAACCATTTGATTAGAACTTCCTTCAACAAGTCCTTGATTTAGCAGAGAATAAAATTATTATTCTATTTATTTTAAATTTATTCTATTATACAATATTTTTAAAAATTGAAACGTTTCCTTAAAAATTTGTATGACTTTAACCATCGGGAATCCAAACGAACCGTTATTATTGATCAATTTACACAAATTAAACTGTAATATAGAAATAGATTTTTTTTGTATTATCGTCCATGGAAGTCACTAAAATTCACCTACACCAGTCGTGACAATTCGCCATGTCACAATTTTATCTCTAACAGGGGCTTTCACCACTAGAGAAACTTATAAGGAATTTCGATAAATTTGTCTATAATCTGCTCTATAACAATGTTCCCTTTCATTTTTAAACCGGTTTTCGGGTACGATACCGGGATTCAGCATGTTGTTATCTTTTTTTGTACATATTAATGTACCTGGGTTTTTACTTGAGTGTAAATACATTTCATTCATCTGACAAATGTGAATTGTCAATGCCGCATAATTTTATAGAATATTATTTTGTCAGTTTTGAAGGATTCTTTAGCACTTGTTGAGGGCTTAGCGCCCTTTTAAAATATACTGTACAATTTATTTGCTAAACAAGTTCCGTTTTCTATTGCTAAATCTTCTAATGGTACTACATCATTTTTAAGTAGATTGGCATATCTAAAGTATATAAAAAGTAGACTATACTAGGGACTATAAAGATACCTTAAACGTTGTAAAGATAACTTTCGTAACTACCATAAATTATTATTTTCTTCCATCAACTCAAAATGTGAATCCGGCTTTTTTAATCAATTTCTTTTTATAATTATAGGTGTGCATTTAATAACTTAGACATAGCATACTTATTTGCTGAATTCCTTCAGTCCACCTATTCCTTAATTAATATTGATTCCCGAATTAAAGTACTCCTGTGTCTTTTAACAACAGAATTTTCCTTTTCTCCTGGTCCTTATTGCATTTTAAGAAACTGTGCTAACTCAATTTCGCTGTCCTTAACTAAACTCTTTAATATGTCTCTTGGCCAATGCTGTTTTTCTCTTATGTGAAAGGAATCTTTTATTATTCTACTGTCAGACATCGATAAATATTTTGGCATTATAAAACTTAACGCCATCCCGAAACTTTTTAAAAAATTAATCAATTCGTCGCCGATGACCTTTGGATAAAGATAGGCTACGTCTTCTTAAAGACCGTAGGATCAGTCATGGTATTATTAATCTGCATAATCCTGTTATAGGTGATGACAATTAGTCTCTCCTCTTAAGTCTATAAAAATTGAGTATTTTCTGTAAAGCAATTCGGAGCTGTCTCTACAAGTGCGCAGATCCAACTATGCCCGACATGATCCCTTCCGTGTCCTTTGTAATAATATTAACAATCTATAAAGTCGTTTCATTGCTCCCATTATACAAATTCGAGTAATTTATCATCAAATTGCTTACAGATCGGAACATAAATAAATTTTCTGACCTTGTGGTAGATTTTCCCATATTGGAGAATTATTTTTCTACTAATTTCGACCATAGAATTTATAATTCAAATTTCATACAAATCTGCTTTAAATAACGGTTGAAGCAATGAAACTAAAAGACGAATAAAACTGAAACCCCAAAATGTTTTTTCAGTTCTTATAGCTCTCCAAAAATATCGGTATTCTAAGAAAGCAAATAAGGGATTAGGGTCATTGCGGTAAACGGTTATGATCTAAACTCGACTTCTTAATTCACAGTTTTGAAGTAATTGAATGTTATTTTTAGGAATTCCATTTTAATGTCAACATTTTCAAATAAGAAGTATAATGTTTAACATTTGCTGAACCACTGAACCTATTCGGATAGCTGTTAAAACCATATTGTGAACATATAAAGTGTTTAAAAGCCGAACCAGTCTATAATTTCAAGGACTTTCTTTTACGAATAACGACAATTTTTTTTTAATTTTGCAATCACGTATTTTTGTATGCGACAAGAAATGATAATGGTTTGACAATGTTATCAATGTAGTAAAAAAAACATAAAGCATGATTTATTTTCTGCTGGGGTTCGTGCCGGGTTTCAAAAAATTTCGCCTTGCGTAGGGTAATGCAAAGGGTATTTTTTTTAATTTTGATAATTTTCAATTTCTTGTCTAAAATTTCTAAGCCAAATCCAACTCCTTTACAAATGCAAGCTATCACACTCTGCAAGGGTAAAAAGTAGAAACAATAGGTCTGTCGATGGGTTAGCGTAAGATGGAGGGTGTGTAGAAGGGGGGAAGTCCTAACCTAATAAAAGCCGAAAAACAAAGACGCGTCGCTAAACAAAAGGCTCTTTTCTGTTGTTTGTTTCTGTTGCGTCCTCTCCAACTCTGTAGCATCCTGCCTCTCCAGGCCTATGCGTGCCTCGAGTGGCAAGCTGGCAGCATTTTATTTCCGTTGATGTAATTGAAAAAGTTTTTCATTTAATATAAACTTTTCAGCGTCTTTGCCTGGTCGCAGACCATAATAAAAAAAAAAAGGCAAGAAAAGAATTTTTGTAGAAGAAAGCCGCAGGGCGAAAAGGAAATCTTGGGCCTATTTGTACATGTGAGTGTTCGTGTGTGTGTGAGCGGGTTGTGTTTGTTTGTTTGCCGATTGAGTTGCTCTCGGCGGCGTTGTTAGTTGACAATTGACTCGACCAGACCCAGACCCACCAAAGCCACGCCTGACTCAAGTGGCATGTGTTTTTGCCATGACAACACCTGCTCGTTGGCACAAAAGGACAGCAAAGAGTTTCCTTTTTCTTTTCTCTGATTGAACCTACATTCAAATAATTTAGGTCAGAATTTTGTGTCTCGATCATAGCACAAGTGTTTCCGGGTAAATGATACAAATAGCTATCGCAAAATATGTAAGTAGACTTTAGCATAATTTACAATAACAACAACAAGAATATGTAATTTTAAGGGTTAAATTGTTTAGACTTTCGCCACACTCTATGTAAATACCAAATACATTTAGCAATAGTCAAAAAAAAAAAAAAACAACAAAACTGCATCCAATTGAAGCAATCATCTAAGCACTTTATGAAATATTTGTAAATTGCCTAAAAAAATAAAATCATTAGCGTGTAAAAAATAATGTTTTAATTTCACCAAGTGAGTAAGTTGCACACTTTAGCATAGCAAAATGGAAAACTCACACAAGCGTTTAACTCTTACACAAAAGGAAAAAAATATTAAACATAATTTTAAATAGTATTTATTGTATGACATAAATTAAACAAGAAAAATATTTTAGCTGTAAAAATTTAAGTAATGAATAAACCAAAAACCATATGAAATGCCCTTAAAAGGCCACCAGTAAATAAAAAAAAAAAACAATGAGAGAGAATACACACCCACACACACACCATCTAGCTGTAATTGATAAATTCTAAGCTAAATAATAATTAACAAAACCGAGCAGAAACTGTAAAAAAAAAAAAAATTAAAACCAAATAAAACGCATTACACTGAAGAATTTAATAAAAATTAAATTATGCATTTTTTTAATTTCAAGCGATTGAATCTCAAACCCCAGCAGCAGATGAAGCATAATGAAAAATACGCTCCCCCCACCCCACGCGTAAATGCACATTTGAAATGCAATATGTTAATGAAGCGTGATGCGGAATATGCAAATGTCTGTCTATTATGTAGGCAAAGAAAACAAATTAAGCAAAATGCGAGCGAAATTAAAATGTTTAACCAAAGATTTCAACAAATGGCTTGAAGTGGAGAAGGAAAAGAAATTGCAGGGAAAATAGTGAAAAATTTCCACTACTTAGTCCAGGGCGGTTAAATGAACTGCACCAAAATGTGAGTTTAATTGCTCACCAAACTCGCCTCTCAATTGAACCATGTTTTCGTGTGCCGTGTGACATGTGGCACCGTCTTGCTTAAACCTCATGTCAACCAAGTGCAATTCATCCATTTTGGAATAAAACGAGAAGGCAAAGCTAACTTCGACTGTGCCGATAGTTTATAATAATGAAAAACTTTACTTCCACTGATTTAACCGGTAAAATATATATAGGATATAGATATCAGATATTTAAAATTATGAAATCATTGATAATAAAAAATTTGATACCATAAAAAAAAACTTTTCTTAGTAAAACACATTTTCCGACCGATCGGTCCTATGGCAGCTATATGCTATAGTCATCCGATTTTGATAATTTTTTTCAAAATTATGTGAAAGCATATAAAACTAATATATACCAAGATTGGGGACGCTACGATAAAAAACAAAAAAGTTTTTCTCACTAGAAGTGGTTTTTGACCGACCGTTTTATATGGCAGCTATATGCTATAGTCATCCGATTTTGATAAATTTTTTCAGAATTGTGTGGAAACATATAAAACAAATATATACTACGATTGGAGACGCTACGATGAAAATCAAAAAAGTTTTTCTCACAACGACTTATTTTTTCGACCGATCTTTCCTATGGCAGCTATATGCTATAGTGATCCGATTTTGATTCATTTTTCCAGAATTATGTGGAAGCATATAAAACTAACATATACCAAGATTAGTGACGCTACGATTTAAAACAAAAAAGTTTTTCTAACTAGAACTTGTTCTTAGACCGATCGTTCCTATGGCAGCTATATGATATAGTCATCCGATCCGGCCGGTTCCGACATATTAGTTGCGTGCAGTAAAAAGAAGACTCTGTGCAAAATTTCAGCTCGATAGCTTTAAAACTGAGGGACTAGTTCGCGTAGAAACAGACGGACAGACGGACAGACGGACAGACGGACGGACGGACAAGCGGAAATGAACTCAGCTCGTCGTCCTGATCAAGAATATATATAGTTTATGGGGTCGGAAATGAATATTTCTATGCGTTACAAACTTCTGGGCAAAATTAATATACACTTTTCGGTGTATAAAGGTAAGTAATCATAGCACGGCACCTTGCTTCATTGAATGCGATTATTATTTACCAAAAAAGCCTTTCAATGACTGCCTTACCCAACAGTGCATTTTTCAAGGTACATTGCTAGTTTCTAAACTGAACAAAACAAAATCAGGAATTCTTTAAGCCAAAAATGAGCTTCATCGCTGAAGACAATTTTACGTTAAAAAGTGGATCTTCACTCAACTTTTCCCAGGCCCATTCAGCAAACAAATGACTTTGTGGAGGTAACCCGTCTTCAGATCTGGCACCAGCTGTATTTTGAATGGTTTCATATCGAGATCCTTACGCAAAATATTTCAGTTAGTCGTATAACACAAGGCCAAGGCTTTCTAGTAAGGCCGTTTAGTGCGGCATTGTGACTTCGTTACTTCCCAAAGATATGGAGAAAGGATCAAATTGTGATGATCCATAAGGTTGTGAAAGTCCGTCTAAGATCGACTCCAATTGCTAAGAATTTTAAAAGATGCATGCTGACTAGAACTTTGGCGATTTATCTCGTCAATTAAAAGCTAGCAACCATTCAATTTGGGGACTAGAGAGTTCTATGGAAACACTGAGCAGCTACATAGGGCGGTGAGTTTTATTCTTAATGGTTTTTCAGACATCCTTTGTCACAATGCAAATTAATTAATTACCATATGTCAAATTATTCGGTTCAATAGTTTATTTTGCTTCATTCCAATTGTATTACAATTACAATGAGCGCATAAAGAGCGACAAATGAATCAATCAGGAATTTCTGTGTAATGATCATGTGTATCATATAATTGGACATTATAAGAAAAAGGTTTAAAATTTAATTAAAACCGATATGAAAATTGAGAGCAAAAATATAAAAATTTTATTTTTCACAATATTTCATGTAAATAGAAACACTTTTAAGCAGCTTTAAAAGTTGAATACTATTGTATAGCTTCCTTATTTATATGAAGTATTGTAAAAAAAATACATTTTTATCTCATCTGAGTTCAGGCCTTTAATCAGTAAAATGATTGTTTTTTTCACCGCCTTCGATAGTGTTTTTTCACGTCCCACATAAATCAATTCTGGGTAAATAAGACATCTGTTCAAAAGCAATCTCATTTTCAAAGCTCTACAGAAGTGTTTCTATATAAGTGTTTCTATATGAAGTGTTGTGCCGAAAATAATTTTTATCTGATCTGAGAATAGGCCTTAAGCTTTTAGCTGTGCTCCCTACCTGAATTCCCCAATGGGACTTTTTTCTAGTATTAATGAATCATTTTAGATTCGAATAAAGTTTAGTTTAGCTGCCGACTTGCGCCGAGCATTGTGCTAGAAGCTACAGACCAAACGTTGCTCTTGCTTAGGGCTACGTTTTCTTCTATGGTTACGTGTTGTTTTATGTCTTATTGAGCTGTGTTAGATTTTCAAAATTATAATGATTTTATTGTTAATCTTTGTATTTAAAATTACTAAAATTGTTCATAAAATATATTTTTTATTTATATAAATTTTTAATTAATTTAGATTTTTGTAAGATTATAGTTGTAGGTGGAGTGGGAGTGTGTGCAGTGTGGTTTTAATCAAATTCATCTTCATATCATATTTTTAAAATATTTTTTAGAGCCATGTTTAAAATTATAGCCCTCTTGTGGTGGGTTTGAGGAGGTATTGGGAGGATCAATCATATTCATCTTCTTACCATATTTCTAAAATATATTTTTAGAGACTTGGACAACATTTTAGCCCTCTACCTACTTTAGAAGTATTTTTGGGCGCTGCTCCATACAAGCGGAACCAGTGCACTATAGGAAATATTAAAATTTTTGTGGCATTAATTAATAACTTAAAAAAGTAAGCGTGATTTTGGATTCGGTTTTTGAATTAGGTTAACCATACCATTGGACTAAATTTTTATAAAAAATGGGCGTGGCAGCACTTGGCCTTGATTTATAAAAATGGTTTTTAAAAAAATATAGCATACATTAAAGGGCAAATGTACGTGTAATGTATTATTAGAATGTCATTTAAAAAGGTGATGCAAAGGTCAGCTGGCCCTCAACCCCAGGCATTATTTACCCCGCTTAAAAACATTAATTTTATAATATTTTATAATCCGAAACATATTTTTCAACAGCGATATTAATGAAAAATGGCTTTCCTGCTGAACAAAAAATTACTGGTTTTTATTTATCTTTAAAATTCTTATTGATGATTTGTGCCCTGAGCCTGCTTAACATCATTTTGCAAACCAACAAGCCGAGATGCAGTATGGTTCAGAAGGTTCTGCAGACTGACTTTTGCTTTTGCATCAGAAACAAGGATGCCTGATGGTCTTCAATGGCTAATCCTTTCCGCCACTTCCATATATATCGAATAAATATCACAGTTTTTGTTCCTGCAGTCCTCTTTATATGCGCACTATTGCTCTTTCGTAAGATCATTATCCAATATTAATGTCAAGGCATAAGCGAACGGGCTTCGTATTTCCTTATCATTTTCGCCGTTTGCGAACATATACATATATAGAATCCTTAGAACTGCAGCAAGGTTAGCTTGCCATCTTTTATGAGCAAATATCAATAACCGCGCACTATTCGCCTCAGATAAAGAAAGCTTGGAAGCTTGTTTCCTCCGACCTCTAATGTTCTTAAGCAAAAATGACATACCAGGACGATCAACTGGACTTATGAATTTTTGTCTGATGTGCAATTGTTTTGCCTTAAGCCAGTCGGCATATTTTAGCTTAATAAGATTCAGATTTCGTTAACTTTTCTGCCATTTTTCCTCCAAATTTACTCAAAACATCCTGGTTTTTTCCTTTGAATATCTTTTCGATGAGTCTGAAGGTCCTTGGATTAACCCTCCTATAAAGTAATAAAGAAATAACGTACTCTTTGTCAGTTCGGCCAGTCGATTTTATCCAAATAGCAAACAAGTCAGCATTGATCAAATTGAGGTTATGTCATAAAAAATTAAATTTCGCGAAAAGTTCAAAAATCTGCACATTGAGATAAAGTTCATCGGACGCAGAATTGATGGCTCTACAAGGTACAAAAAGTCTCAGATCTAACAAATGCTAACAATTTTTTGTAGGCCTTCGTAAAGTTAAATTTCCTTTATAAATTTTATATTGTGAGATGCCTCACGAATATCATTGACAACTATGACAACACGGTTTATATCAAGAGACCAAAGGTACAGACACGTAGTACAAACCACAATGATCAGATTCAAACAAAAATATTTGACCAAAGCTAAAATATACGCATTTTACATCCAGCTGTCAATCGATAACAAATGTTAACTTTAACAGCTGTTATATAACCAGGGCTGCAGTCTATTAACATTTCTGGTATGCAACATTGAGGATTGATGAATTTATAAACTAATGGCAAACAAAATTTGTGGACTTGGACGCTTTTGAAAATGGACTTTCTGCCACAAAAATGGAAATATTTCCTATAGTGCAGTGTGCTTTGTGTTAAAACATTACTATTCCATTTGCCCTTTTAAGTATGCTATATTTTAGAAAAATATTTTTTTTTTTTTTTTTTTTTTTTTTTTTTTTTTTAATGTATGTAATGTAATGAATTCAAAAAAACCTGAGAAGTTTAAGATACTGGTACTGAAAACATGTCTTTCCTTTTATGATTTTCAGTCATTACTTCACTAACGTTCGGTTCTTTGGGTTTGTATTAAAGTACTGAACTTATGCTAGATTTATAATGGTAGAACTAAAAACGGAACTGAAATATGTCATGAACTCTCATGCCCAAGTTCATCAGTCCTAAATTTAAGTACTTAGACAATTCAAAGGAAGTGTCAGGAAGGTAAGTACATGCTCATTACAGCGGACTTAGGTTAAATAAAAGCTCTCAGTATTGCCAAAGTTAATTTATGTGGTATAATTATATTATAACCAAACAATTTTATTTTATTTTAAATTTTGAGCGACAGGGTCTTAATGTATTAAAAATATTACACATACGCCTCGTACATCGGATCAAAATATTCAAACGAAATCTTGGATACATTTCAATTGTTGTTATCTTTAAAAACATTAAAAAATATATATTAAATATAAGGAGACCTTAGGATTAATATAAACAAATTTAGAAAAAGACAACACTGCGTATGAGTGATTAAAAAACTTTAGAGAGTTCTCGCGCCTGTTCAAGTTCCATTTTTTTAACTTTTAATTTTTTTAACGCTTTTAATACACCAAAAAGCAACAATTAAGACCATGACCCTACAAATTGCTTACACAAAAGGTCCTCTTATCGATACAAATATTTCATAAAAATAAACTATAATATTGAGATCCAAATAAACAACCTTAAAAAGGATAAAAAAACCTATCAAATTGCTTTCAAAAATGTTGATTCCCAAACAACAAATCACAATGTCGATGCTGCCACACAAAATAGTGCAATGATAAGCAGAGCCAAATGCACAAGCAGATGTCAATTCCAACTCAGTCAACTCAGCTTTATGCACGTTCAAATACACAAAAAAAAAAAAAATCTTTGCTTTTAACAATTTCATTCTCTTTGTCAGAAACGCAACTCTTTGAAGAATTTGACAGCATTGCGGAACAAGATGAAGTCCCATCATCCACACACACACACACACACACACCTTTCACATTAAGCATACGCAGTGGGTGACTGCCAAAAAAAAAATAACCCAAAGTGCACAGCCAGGCAAGGCCACAAACGACAGCAAACTACTTGCAGCTAGAGCAGTAAAAGCAGTGAAAAATCACACACACACGCCCCTGACTGGCGCATTATACGTTTCACTGCGCAATAATGTCATTAAAAGGCGCAAGAAAGGAAGCACACAACTGGGTCAGTTAATGCAGCCAGTTGCTACCTCGAGCTGACATTTATGAGCAGCAGCAGCCGCCGAGCAACAAAAGGAAAGACAAACTTAAACGTTCCGCAATTAAAATCAAGGTTTAAACGAAAGCCAACACCACATGAGTGTCAAAAATTTATGCAAGTGACGCACAAATATGGCTTAAGACCTATGGAAAATATGGCCATGGCTTCGGGTGTGAGTTTTTTTTTAAAAGGAAACCAAAAACCAAAGCCCAGCCTGGCCGGAATTGTGGCAACGGCAACAAAATCAAAGACAAGCGCCAAGTTACCAGGCCAAAAACCAAAGTCAAAAGAAGCGCGCATAATTAATGTAGGCATAAAAACAAGTGACTTGTAAATATTGCCAAGGCAATTCGCTAAAGCGAAGAAGGAGACGGAGACGGAGACTAGAGAGTTGCCGATGCTCTCATGTGTGTGAGTGTGTGTTTGGTGGTGTGGGTGTGCGTAAGTGTGGCTACTCACAAAGTGGGAAGTGGCTTCTTGGTTACCAAAACTGAGGTTGCCAAGCAGGCGGCACAGTGAGTTCAGATGAGCTGAAAAGTTACTAACTTTTAACTAATTTTTGTTTATATTTTAAAAATTAACAATCAAACCTTTGCCGAAGATTATTCAATACATAATTAAACAAACGAACAGCGATTGCAAGTCATTGAATTTTGTATCGAAGTTTTGGTGCGGTTTGTGGTCCAGCGCCAACATTTGACCTTATTTTTCAGAATAATGCAAAACGTAACATTACAGTTAACAAAACAAGGTACCGTGCTATGATTTCTGCCTTTTATCCCAAAAAAGTAAGAATTAGACTTGGTTAAAAGAGGCACGCAAAACCTTGGAGCAATTAAAGCGAGTTTTGTAAGCAAAATAATCTTACTTTTAGTATCAGTCCATTGGCCGCCAAGATTGTGTAATTTGACGCCATTAGTCTTTTTTGTGGGGGCTACGTGAAGTCTCCCGTGTACAAGGACAAGTTAGCCACAATTGCAGCCCTGGAAATGCTGGAAAAGTATGCCAAGATTGAAATTTACGGATGGTCCACTTCAGGCGTACATTGGCAGACATTAATTAATCGCTCGAAATAAATATTTAAACACCTTTTGCTATTTTCTGGTGTTTTTAAAGCTTAGTACTCATACCAGCTAAATTCAGCTAAGCGAAATTGTGCAGCACTTCTTAGGGTCGGGGTGAGATAAATTTCCAGTGTGACCCTTCAAAAGTGGCAAAATACTACAAAATCGCATACGGCTAAGCCATTGTTGACATTTACATTTAGTTATAAATTTTTGGTTATAATTAATATGAAAATGCAGGCATATGCAAATGTTATGCAAGCGCAGAAGTCATTGGCAATTCAAATTCAGTTTGAGGGCTTCAAACTTTGCCAGTCGCAATTTTTATTCTGCTGACATTGTTGCCGACCTTACACATCATCAAAATAATTACTAAAAATTAATCTGCACCCAAAAAAAGGAATCATCAAAATTACACTATTTTGTCATCAGTTTGAGACTATTGAGTATCAAATTCTCTTTAATCCTCCAAGTATCAAGTTAATATTTTGAAAGTATCAAAGATTTTGTTTTCGATGATAACAAAATGATACTAAAATGTATCAGGATGACATAATATTGTATTAATTTTAAATTAAAATTTTATACTAGTTCTTATCAGTTTGTCAAATTTTTTTGTATTATTTTGATATTAGCTCTTAACAGATTTACAATAGCAATAAAAAAAATATATTATAAAATTTTTTTTATCAAATTCTTCACACAAGAAAGTTAAATTGCTTAATCGCAAGAAGGTAAATTGCTTGAAGTTCCACGGGATTTTTTCAAGATTGCTTTATCTCTCATTAATGCTGCGCCTTTGTCGCTCACTTTCAAGTGCCCTATTTATATTATTGATGAGCTGAATAACAACTTGAAAATTACACTTTTAAAATACTCTCTACAAGGACTTAGAAAAAATTATTGATTAATGTGGACATAATTTACAAAATCAAGTTGGAGGAATAGAGAACGATAAAGGGTTATTTATATTTTATGTATTGGGTTGGCAAGAAAATCATGTCTTATTTTCAGAGATAGCGTCAGTCTCAATTAAAAACGGTATATTTTGTCGAACTGCTAAGTTTGAAGTCTTTAAGTCTTATCTACCATTGATAAAGAAGTTGATCGTCAATTAATTACGTTTGAGGAAGCTACAGCAAATTTAAAATGGAAGGTAACGGTATGCGATTTGGCATATTTAGCTATTTTACTTGAAAAAAAACAGATAGCGACTAAAGCTGGATTGAACGAATGTAACGTATACGGTAACGATGTTATAAAGAACGACAATGTCAACGTTGGTTTGCCAAATTCCGTTCAAACGCACTGGCCGCCCTTTTGGATGCTGATGAAAAAAAAAAAAATAAGGTAGTGGTTGATGAAAACCGTCATAGTTCATTACGAGAGATTTTCGAGATGCTTAATTTATGACACTTAGCAGTAAAAAACCAAAAATAAAAAACGTATCCAGCTCTATTTTTGGATTCCACTTGTTTTAAAGGAAATTCACATAACTAAACGTTTTCAATATCTGCGAATTATTGCTCAAACGTAACAAAAACGATATATGTATGAAATTCATCATAAGTGGGGATAAATAAAGGATTGTTTACAATAACGTCAAGCAAAAACAAGCATGGAGGAAGAGTGATAAGCCGATTGAAACCCATGAAATACCGATAATCACCAGAGAAATAATATGGTGGAACTTTGAGGTCCTAACACGGAATGAAACCATTAATTTGAATGTGTACAACGCTCAAACGCATACATCTTTAGTTAATCGTTCAAAGTTAACGTAACTGAAGTGAAAAGGAATAGCACTTCCACAATATATACCCGACCTTGCACCTTCAGATAATCATTAGCTTCGATTTGTTCAAAATTATTTAAATGTTAAAACATTCGTTTCTGATAAGGCTGTCAGTATGCACTTGCTTCGGTTTTGTTACGATAGAAACAAGAAGTGATATCCTGCAGCTGCCCTAAAGGTGGTTAAAGTTAGACTTACCAAAGGCCAATGCATAATCGATTAATGTTCATTCTTTAGATAATAAAGTCAGTGTTTAATTTAATCAAAAACAAATCTTTCATGACTGCCAACTGCCAACCAGCAGCCAGCGTGTCAGTGAGCAATATTTAAGCTCTGCAAACAGAATGCCTAAAAATATATGAGGACAAATCTGAAAATTGCAATTTTGATTTCGATTTTTATCGAAACAAAAAGATAAAATAATTTTGCTGCTTCATGAATAAAGCTGGGTTGTAGCCTCTTTTGAGTAAATTACGGTCGTTTTTAAGCAAAACATATTTTGGAATTTTATTTTCCTTAGAATTTAAGTCTTTACTAAAATGTTTATAAAATGTGCTTTAAAAATTTGTTTGCATTTTTTATTTAGTGAATAGATTATTGATAAAAATTATTTTAAAAGAATAAAAATAATAGTGATAATTAATTTGTTATTAAGAATATAGTTTATAAATTGTTGTTGATTTAATTATTTTTTTTTTTTTTATTCAAATTGTTGGAATAATTTTCAATCAGTGGTTCCAGTGTGCATTGTCTAAGTTTCACTTTACCAATAAAGGCCAGGCGAGGCAAAGGCGCTGGGCCACTTAAAAGCGCACACAAAAGCCAACTCCCAGCCAAAACACAATGTGCACACATATGTACATACATGTATCGTTGTATGTGTGTATGTGTGTGTGTGTGTCTCAGTTGTTTATGCATGTGGGTGCTGCTGCCTCGTCCAGCTGATGTTGTTTGCCTGCGTTTATATGGTCTAGTGATTGTGACATTGTAGCTACAATTACAAGCGGAAGTGAGGCACATCAACGCACACATACAGATACAAAGACACACACACACTCACACACATCCATACAGACGTCTATCTTTGCTTTATGTATGGCTAATGCGCCACTAAAGCTGCGCACAAATTGAGCTTATCGTATGGTTATTTCAATTCTATTTGATGCGCAGCTCGGCCCAAACGTCTTCAGGCGTTGCCCGAAACATTGTGTGAAAAATGTTGAGCCCAAGTTTGTTGGCATTAATGCGGATATGTGAGGCTTTGCCTGTGCGTGTGTTCGTGTGTGTGTGTATTCAGCGGATGTGTGCGTAAGTGTTTGATATCTTCATATGCATTAGTTTCTCTTATAAAGTTATTAACCAAAATTAATGTTTGCTATAAAATCTTGTATGTATTTAGGAAGTGACTGTGCATAAAATAAACGCCAAAACAACTTCAACAAGCAATTTCAAATGGGTCTCTGAAGTTGGTTTATGGTTACAAAGGAACTCGGTCACGGGGATTCATGCATTAATGAACTTTGTGGTTGTGGTTAAACTAAGGAATTCGAGTCATATGGGAAATTACGGTTGCGTTGAAGGTTAGTGAAACGTAAACTCAAGAAATTGGGGAAACTTTCAAATGAACTTCAATCATTTTATCAACGCTTGATTATATAGAATGTTGAAGATTGAAAATGTCTTTCTGGGTGGTTCAGAATGGCCTTGGTTTTCAGAAAAATATTATTTAAGCAGGGTAGCATAATTTTCCCATAGAAGAATCGGCTGGACCTTATAAATGCAACGGTTTCAGATGATACAGCCATTAAAATCACGAATAAGAGTGTTTAGAAGTCAGCAGATAACTCCAGAAAAATCTCTAATGGTTTGAGAGCTCGACTTGTAATATCTTATATAGCTGTGATACCAGAGAGAAGCGCCTGCATCAACCAAATTCCCTTATTTCATAATTTCAGTCATCAAAACTCGGTGTAAAATAAATTAAGCATCATACCAGCTTATCTAACAGGTTTCAACGCATGGTGATTTGGACGCTGCCTGCGTCGCCCGCGCTGTTAGCAGCGACTTAGTCCAGCGAACATGTGTATGTATGGAAGTTTGATTGATTGAACGTAAAGGCAAGTATATTTGGGTGTTATTTGAGTATGAACGTGTTACAACCACCTAAAGCCATTCTCTGGTACTGATGCATAAGGTACTTCTGGCGCCTATTTGCAGATGAAGTGTTCATGTTTACGGCATTGCGGTTAAAACCCATTATAACAAAATCTGGAACTTTTAGGCATAGCTTCTTAGTTGCATCACAGTAGCAAAATGGTACAACCGAACAAGGGACACAGATCGAGAATGCCTTTACAATGGTAGAAGTCTCCATAATAAGCAAGCTGCCAAATATGTACCTTGTCGAAGTAGCTAATCGTAGCAACAATCTTGTAAGATGACTCTTTAAATATGTTAAATAAACGGGATCAGAGCCAGGAGGCGACTGCAAAGGATTCATCCAACAGATCTTGCAAATCAAAGGATAAAGCCATATCAACTGACCTGTTACCACCTGAGTGCTTACTCTCCAACTTATCTTGGTTGTCCTACTTACCGGAAAGTGAACGTTTTTAAGTCTTTTCCCAAATTTTTAATTTTATATCGTTGTACGCTCTCTTGGAAAATTTTCGAGAAAATCTATAACATTATTGGTAGATTTTATTTTGTATTTTGTTTATCGCTTTCTAACGCTCTTAAAAAGAAGGAAATTAGAATCAGACGTAGTGTCTCTATAAAGTTTAATTTTGAATAATCTCATTTAAATTTCTTTTGTTTGTAAAATTATTAGGGGATTCCTGAAAGTGATTTGCTTTTGCTTTGATTTGATTTTGATTTCGTATACAGCTGATTGACAATTATCGCTGTAGTAAACAAAGCTCAAAGCTTTTGCCTCTGTTTTTTTCGCAGCTTTACAAAGCTGAATGTAAACAAACACCAGTTTGCCCTTATTTTCTTCGAAGAATTAGGTCACACTGAAAGCAAAACGAAATCAGCCCCGGGCTGATTTCGTTAAATCTAATGACCTTAAAATCCTCGTTTTCTGGCACCCCGAACCGAACATTTTTTCGGGGGTATGGTTAATAGTCCGGTTTGAAGAACCCAAAAACCCGAGCCGAACCGGTTCTTAGGGGTTAGGTTCCAGACCTGTTTGCAGTCATGATTATAATACAGTAGCAGAAAATTATAAATATTTTATTGACTTAAAATGGCTTCTGGCAAAAGTCAGAAAATCTTAAATGCCTTGCCTTGAAAATTTATTGAATTTGACTAAAAATGAGGCAATGTAAGCCCAGCCTTAGGTGATCTAAAAGAATAAATACACCAATATTTCAATCTATAAAATTTCGATCGGAACCACCCGGATCGGGTAAAAATCGGTAATGTATTTCAATAAGAAAAAAATTTTGTTTTAAAGGGTTACGACGTATAAGGGAAGGGGTGCGGCCTACCGACGGAGATTTTGAAATTTCCTGAAAATCCTTCATTGATAAGCATTTTTATAAATTAATATATCTCAGGCACCAGAGCAGCTAGAGACATGGAATAAAAAGCCACTGACAGAAAATTATACAAGGTTTTTGAAAATGGAACAAAGTGGAGAAATACACTGAAAAATTTTTGGGTATCAACAAAGAAAACTTCTTTTGGTTGATTTTGGTACACTCAAAGAAAAAAGCGAGCAGATCGTGCTTGATATCAATCAGATTTCGTGTCATAAGTTCGGCAAGACAGAATCTTCTTGGATCCAAAATGAAAATACTGTTTTAAATTTAGTCGGCTTCATATGAAGCACGATTTAATCTCGAATTTAAGAATAGATCTTTTTCGTTCGCTCTCCGCAATGCGAACGTCTCACCTCCCTTGCTACCAAACTCAAAATCGAGCGCAGAAGTCTTCTCGATTTGATTTCTTCTTGAAAATTCAAGACAAAAAAATCTAAATTGAAGCCGATTTCAGTCTTGCCTAATCGTGCTAGATTTCTCTGGGTGTAGATCCCGTTATAGCGCCACCTTAAAACTTTTACTGCAATTACTGCCAAGCCTAACGCCAATTATTTGAAAGTTTAAAAGAAATCGAAGATTCGCTTCATTCAGAAAAAAAATATGTAAATCTGGCTGTTACACCCCCAAAGGGCCAATCCTAGTTTCTCAAAATCTGTTGTTTTCAATTTAAGCGTTTTTAAAAAGTAAAATGATGAATATTACTTGCTTTCCAACAGCTCTGACAAATTATTAAATATATTATATAATACACCCACATTTTTCGCTTTTAGAGCTCAAGTTTTTAAACTAAGTAGCTATGTCATGAGTTAGCAGTGGCTGATCTGCAGTTCGTTGGACAAAGACTACTAAAGTTAAAGGTGGAAACGTTTTGAAACAGCTGTACTCGAGACCATGGACTTAAAGCGTATGTAAAGGCGTCATATCGCAGTGCACCATCGCAAACGCGTTTTTCCCCTTTCTGTTTCTACGCAAACTAGTCTCTGAGTTTTAAAGCTAAGGAGCTAAAATTTTGCACAGAGTCTTCTTTTCACTTCACGCTGTTTATATGTCGGAACGGCTTGGGTTGGAAGACTATATCTAATAGCTGCCATAGGACCAATTAGTTTAAAAATGGGTGTTTGTAAGAAAAACTTTTGTTTTCCTTAATATCGTTCTCAAACTTGGCAAATTGAAATTCTTTATACTTTCAAACAGTTCTATAAAAATTTTGTAAAAATCGGTTGACTATATCCTATAGCTGCCATAGAACTGAAAGCTTGAAAAATTTGTCTTGTGATAAAAACTTGTTTGTTTTCTAACAAAATGTGTGTAACACAACATGTGTATAAATTACGACAGTTACTACAAAATCGCCTTAAATTTAATCACCCTGAAACTTATCCAATTACTAGTCCAGCGATTAAAAACTAAGACCCCCAGACCAACTTATAAACTTTCCTCAATTCCTGACCCCCCCACCTAAGTGTGTCATCAAGAACTTTTGCTCGTTTATCGTATAAACACGCACGCCTCGTTTCTAGTTGCCTCATATTAAAAATTTAATATGCACATCTCTACGCATACACGCACATTAATTTGCATAACTAATAAGGCCCCAAAAAAACTTTTCAAAAAGAATCCCAAATGCAACGAAAAAGAAATATGTAAAACTAGCCAAACTTTTGATGACAAACCAACGAGAATGTTTCTCAAATTAATTCAAACTCATAAAATATTGACCAAAAAAAAAAAAGAAAACGGAAGAAGGAAGTCCAAAAAGGAGAAAGCCATTCAAACACGTGTTGTGCCAGCTTCTATTTGTCTAGTTGTCAATTTTTAATGTGGCTGCTTGACAAATCAATTTGCGCTGGCGAACAAAGGAATGAAAAGTTTCCTTCTCGACACACACAAAGGAGGAATGGCAACATCTTAAGGATAATTCGATTCGTCCTCTACTATTTTGCACAAATTGATGGAATTTTAAATATGTTTTGCTAGGTCCGTTGTTGGACTGGCAATTAAATTCAGTTTTGCAGCTGCTGGTGTTCTCAATAATTGCACGTGAAAAGCTGACAAAAGAGTTGATAAAAGGTTTATTTTAAATATCTTCTAAAATATTTCACAGAGAATCTTGCAGCACACAAATCACCACACACACACACACATGCGACTTCTTCGTGCGTATTAAGTGTAATTAACTTGGCCAAGAAAACTTTCAGCCCAAAGCTTAAGCTTTTTGTTTATTTATCTCCTTTTTGCTTTTGTTGTATAATTTAAATGGATTTTGTGGTTTATTTTTGAAGATACCGTTAGCATTGCAGTTTTATCTTAGCAATAATAAGTCTCTACTTTTTTTAATACAATTTCCGGTTGACCCAGTTCTTTGTGGCACAACGCTTAGGGGGATTTATGGTCTAAGCGTTTTACTGAAAATACTTGTGGCAAATTATTATAAATATAAAATTTTATATATATTATTTAAGATGCCTGAAAACCTGAAAATGCAATTTAAGATTCACACATTGACAATTCACAGCAAGCTCAACACTTTTAGCATTTTGTTGTTGTTTTGCCCAAAAATCAATTTATATGTTAATTTGTAAACAAAAATCCACAAGCGCCAAAGGGAAAAGTGTGTGCGAAAAAAAAAAATTCACAAAATGTTGTAGGTGCCCGTTGAGTGAGTCTGTGCGTTGTGTGGCATAAGTTTTTAGCTGGCAGCTGTAAGCCTTCAGTTGGCCAAACAACATGACAGCAATGAAAGCCATCAACACATCTGCACGGCAGAGTGTGCATACATACATACATATGTACAAGTGCACGCACAGCTGGTTACACACATTTTTTACTTAAGCCATTGCATACAGTTTTAAAATTCCTAAAATAAACTGAAGCTTAAAGCTGAACATTTCGAAAAAAAAACGAATTTTTAATATTTTTTTACTTTGAAGAAGAAAATAACATAATTCAGTGTATAGAAAAATTCGCATCCTTGTCATTTTTCAAACACTATGAACACTTTGAAGCAACAGATTTGCTGTTCAATACTGGTTAGCAGTACTTGGAAAGCCTTTTTGGAGTGTTTTCGTCGATGGTCGGTAAAATCTTTCATCTATTTAGTAGGGCGGTAAGCATTTAGGTTTTTCGACCCTAATAAGCTATATCCATTTAATATTGCTGCATATGAGGATGAAAAAACTTTAAATTTGCCCTTTTCCCTCGCCTTTGCCCTAGTCCATGCATTCAACAACAATTTAATATCAAGTGTAAAAATTAAACAACAGAAATGTTGTCTAAACAATAATGTTAACAATACAAGCTACGATTCGTTTTGTGATCGTTTTAGTTAATTTGGCAGTTTGGTCCCAATTAATAATTTAGCCTTTGCGTTACTTTAAAAGAAAAAAAAATATTGAAAAATTCTAATGAATAATAAATATATTAATATTCATTTTTGCTAAGAACACTGAAAAAGACTTCCATATCATAAACTAGTTTATAATCCTACATAAGAAATATATAATATATTTATTTTGCTTGCCTGAAGATTATTACATACTATTTTTACATACGTATTGAATCAATTATTATCTATACATATTATCTACATATATTGTTTACACAGTATATTCCATTAATTATGTTAATTTCTTAGCTATTCTTCGATTACAATACTTTTGAAATATTTCTTTTGATAAAAATTGAATTTTGAGTATAAAAAATTTTTTTGAGTCCTTAATTAGCAGGCCAATAGCTTGTTGAGCACCCTCAATTCCAAATATTTGTTTTTATTTTTAATTAAAAAGCTCTCATGGTTTTTTTTCCAGAATTAAAAATGCCACTAAAATAGCTATATCTGCTAATCTACTTAGAATTTTGAAAATGTTTTTGAAGGTGATAAAAGGAAAGCTATAAAAATAATGCAAAACAAAAAAAATTAAAAAAAAAAATTTTCAGAGTTAGATAACCCCCTTAAGGGGGTCTTCTACCTTTGAAAAAATTTTTTCGATTTTTGTTTTGCCTTAGTATCCCAGCTTGAACATTCCCCTTTCATCCCCTTTAAACCATTTTCAATTATTCGAAATAGTTTATATCCGTTTTAATTAGACAATGTTCTTGCCAATGTGAGTATTTTCAACGTTGCTGAAAACTTTAATCGCGTTTTTCTCTAAACCACGTTTTTTGACCTGGTAGCCTTGATTGGGCCAGTTCTACTGAAACGATTTTGATCAGCCATGTTGCAATCGACGCAGAATTGATGTAATTCTGGCCCGTACCTCAATCATGAAGATAACAAATTTTTACTATTTTTTTACACTAAATAACATAAAAAAAACGTCAGAAAATCTAATATTTTTAAATATTTGTAAATTTTAGAAATTTTTTTTTTCTGATTGGTGCGGGACAGAATTACATCAATTCTGATCATAACCTCATTTACCGTTTTCAATTTCGATAACCTGGCATCCCAGAATCATGGCCACCACCTCTACACCTTTTTTGAGGCCTTATTTGGCAAGCCGATAACTTTTGAACAGCCCTCGAATTCCAACATTTTTTTTATTCTACTATTTAATAAATTAATAACACAAAACAAAAACCAAATTGAAAAAACTCTTATGGTTTTCCCTCCAGAATTTTTAAAAAACACTCATAAAACACTCGTCAAAGGTAAATACCCCTTAAGACCTAATTCATTTTCATTGACCCAATTATCTATTTTAGAAAGCTCATGGTATTATTATTACATGTTATTATCTATAAAATAAAGAAAATATTGCACACTTCGAATCTGTCCGCAGATAACAGAAATATTTATTTCGACTAGGATTGCCGGAAATATTATCGAGATATCGAATATCGATATTTTTGTCGTAAAAAGGATATATTACTATCGGATATTTTACTAACGCGATATATCGAATCGAATACTTTTTTTGAGGATATTTTCGGCGATATTTTTAAGTATTGGATGGAAAAGAAACGCAAATTGGCAGTGCTTGCCGACGTAGCTTAGGTATATGCTATTTCACCAGATAGCTCGGTGCCATCGGAGCGCTTGGCTTCGACCATAAAAAGGTTGTCTTCGACTATAAAATGGTGATTTTCGACCACAGAAGTCGAATAACCAATAAGCACATATGTAACTCAAAGCGACTTCTAACGATTATTGGTAAAAGTTCTCAGATTCCATGCATTTAACCGCTTATGATTCTTTTTATGTTTTCTTGGTTTTAATAAGTTAACTTTTCAACTTTTCCCTATGAATACTTGAATACGTTATCACTACAATTTTAAAACAAATAAAATATCTTTGTCAAACTTATAAAAATACATTTTTTTTTGTGTTTTTTAAGGGTTTGGAATTTTGATCAGCAAACTAAGTTTAGTTTTTAAATGCTCTTCAAATGACACCTCACTACCCCAAACGACCTTTTTATTATCGATATAGATAATTTTTGAATTTCCGATTTCCCTAATTTCGGCCAATTCTTTAGATGATGTGAGAAAACAGTGTAAAAACATTAAGCTTTTCAAAGGTGTCCAATTGGATTCTCGTTTTTCAATCTCTTAAAATTTTTAGCCAAGAAACTATTATGATGTCTGTAAATAACCCTTTGCTGCTTAATGTTTTGATTGGTTTTGGTGATTTGCAACCATGTAACTAATAGTATTTATATAATTTGTTTGTTGTAATAATTTGCAATTTCAATACTTAAGTGTCTCTTTATAGATTTCATTATTATTAAACTTAAGTTTTTAAACCCATCTTAATTACTTATAAAAAGTGTTAATTTATAACTTCATCTTCCAAGCATAAAAATTCTGCTAACAATCGAAAAACTTTATTCAACCGTGAAAAAAATGTGTTGCCTACTTCCAGGAGCTGTTTGCAACTTTCATTAGAAATATCAACTGAAAACTGGCACTAAGTATATCTACACTGAAAAAGGTTTCGGTCATAAATCTCAAAAAAAAAAAAAGAAAGAAAAAAAGGCAACCCACATACAATTGCTTTATTGTTTTCTAACTTTTAACTTGTGAATGGCAGCCACCATTTAAGCCAATGTCGAGTTAGCCTTAGTCTAGGGGTAAACAGCTCAAACCCAAACACAGGCAGCACAATTCGCACAAAGTTAAAGATTTAGATGCGTTAAGCGTTATTTATGGCCGCAAATAAATAAAGCTTAAACCATACGCAATGCCTCATTCGGGCGTTGAAAGTAAATGTTGTTGTTGTTGTTTTGTATATGTGCACATGCGGAAAGATCTACAGTTGACTAATTAGAAAGCGTTTCGAGTGGGCAAGATGTGACAAGAGGATTATGAATTGATTATTCTAATGAAAAGTGGGTGTGTTTATTTACTTGAATTCGGGGATAAGCTGGATAAATTACTTACAGATCGGAAATATTTCCTAGATTGAAACAAAGTTAAATGCTGTTAAATGCTTTTTATTATCATGACATTTGTCTAATACTTCGATGGGCTGCAGCAGGTACCAATTTGGAAGCATTGCGGAAAAGGTGTACATTTTTGGCGTTTAAACTTCTTAGCGCTGCCCACCGAAAAAAGAGCCATGATCAGAACTATATTTTGCAACAGCAGCATCTTCGATATTCAATTTAAAATTAAAGAAAAAATATAATTATATTCTTAGTTCTAGCCTTGATATAAGCTGAACGAATAAGCATACACATTTTACTTAGTTTCGCTAAATTAAATTCAAAACTTTTGCTTTTTCCTTCTCTCTCTGTTTTGCTGTAACTGAAAACACACGCCCACTTCTTTCTCTCTCTCTCAAGTCTTAGCTTATTCCCTGGGGTGTATTTTGAAGTGGACTCCAACCCCTTTTGTTTGTTTCCCCTCATCCCCTACTGAGTAAGCATTAAAAATTGATGAGTTCTTAATTTGTGTTGCGCTCTGCCGCTGCCATATTGAAAATAGATTAAGTTCTATTATTTGCAGTCATGATGTGGATTAGCACGGACACTCCGGAGGAGCCCGTTGGCCGTTTGTTGCCTTTATAAACGTCATCATTAATCATGCTGACAAGGGCCATGTTTGGATTTTCATTTTACGCTGCCATTTGCCAAACACCCCCTCGACTCTCCCCACGATCCACGAGATCTGGAAATTCCTATAGCCGTTTGGCATGGCCCGTAACACATTTTTGTTTGCCTTTTGCGTTCAGTTTGTTTGTATAATTTATGTGTCTAACTGATGCGCAGACCGACTGTCCATAGACCATACACTTTTTTTTTTTTTTTGAACAAATACCCCCTGCAGGCTGACCAGATATGGGTAGATTGGGATTGGACAAAAAAAAATATGCAAAGTGCTGAAAATGAGAGGGAAAAGAGGGCGAAAAAATGTTTCTTTTGTGTGAGTTTATACTTTCTTGGTTGGTAAATGAAAAGTATGAAAATATTTGAACGATTAACATAATAAAAACTATTGGTTCTTCAGCAAAACAACTTAATACCTAAGCAGTTGCAGTTAGTAAACTTTATTTATGTCGATTTAATGCTAAGCATAATCAGTGATCAAAAATCTTAGCTGAATGCTTCTATATTAATTTAATTTTAATTTGGAATAAGACACGAAAAGGGTGTACATAAAAAATTTGAAAATTTTTACTTGATTTTAAGCCTCTGCTTAAAGGATTTTTAAATTTTAAAAAAATCACGTATACGTATGCCTCGTCGAAATTTCGTTAACAAAATCTTGTTATAATTTTAAAAGCTGTCAAATTTAAAATATATTCAAAACATCTAAAAATTAAAAGCATGAATTAAAAGTTCAGGCAAACGTTCGAAAATAATACCGCAAACGCTTGAAAAGCGAGACTAAACACGACAAAACTCTCACAAACGAATTGGGAAAAGGTAGCAATATGATTCAAATGTCGTTCAGTTTGTGGCTGTAAATTTTTCATTAACGATAGTCGCAAGAAAAAGGTCTAGTGTTTCGATATCTAGCGAGTGTTTGGCGATATCTTGTAAGAGACTTTTTTGATATTTTTAACGGATTGGAAAAAAGTTGCTAGAAATGCGAGACTTTATTTGTTTCAATTCCATTTGTTTTTGTGTTTAGTTTCTTGTTTGTTTTGTTATAGCAAGGATTGGGAAACTATTACAGAAAATATATAACTTAAAAATATTATAATAATTATTTAAATATTTACTTATGTGTGTTGACACATAAACGTTTTAGACGTACGCCAATAAGGGAATAAGGGAATTTTAGAAGCCCCAAAAGGAAGCCATAATTGACGAATGCTATTCATACAAACCATACAAAAATGTACCACTCGTTCTTTGCTCACATACGAGCTCGTTTTGAAGCATTTTGCGAAACTTTTGCTCAAGGTAGAGATTCCCGAAGAATGGTTCCCAGCCTTTCGAACTCATATCATTTAAAACGATTTTATTTTAGCCCCAATCTGATATCACAAATTTTTTACTATTTTTTTTTACACTAAAAAACCAAAAAAGTCAAAATCTAATATTTTTTTAAATGTTTGTAAATTTTAGAAAAAAATTTTTTTTTATGATTGAGGTACGGGCCAGAATTACATCAATTCTGATCATAACCTCATTTACAGTTTTCAATTCCGATAACCTGAAGTCCCGGAATCATGGCCACCACCTCTACACTGAAGCCCTTAATTAGCAGGCCAATAACTTTTTGAACAGCCCTCAATTCCAACATTTTTTTTCTTTTTATTTTTACTATTTAATTAATTAATAACACAAAACAAACAACCAGATTAAAAAAAACTCTTGGTTTTCACAACTCCAGATACTCACGTTGAAAAAACACTCATAAATCCAACTTTTCGTACTCCCCAAAGGTGAAGAATACCAAACCAAAAAAACCTTAAATTAAAAAAAATCTGGTTTTTTGCAGATCTCCAAATCCCTGCGAACAAGTTCGTTCATTAATGTTAAGTTCTTTCAAAACTAAAATCGAACCCTTGCGTCGGAAGTGGTTCTGTTCAAAAAATAGTTCTCAGAAAATTGAATCACCGACCAAAAAAGTGGTGTCTAATATTTTTTTTGTCTGCTCCAAATAATTTACGTAAAATTTACAACAAAATAAAATTGTAAATCTATATTTTCACTTTTTATATGTGTTTTTCATGTGAATTGCTCAGATAGTGTAATAGTCAATCTGAGTAGTTTATATGTGTCAAATTTTAATACAAAGTCCTATCTTATAAGTTTTTCATCAGTTTTTTGACAGCCAATGCAGAACTCCCTGAGGTATTTCTTAGCCATCTCATATGAGATCTTAGACAAGTGAAAATACAGCTTAGGCATTATTCATTGCGTTGCTTTTAGATTTTTTTATTTTTGTCCCTTGCTAGGATTCCAAGAAATGGGCCGTTATCATATGATCATGCAAGGAATAATGTAGTACTTGTTTTTTGCTCTTGCATTTATTTTTAAAATTTTAAGATACTTATTTCTGAAAAAAAAAAAAAAATTTTTCTTAGTTTGTGGAATGATTTTCAGCAAAACATTTAATACAGAGTCTAACTTGATGTTTTGCACACTCTGTACGCTGTTCTGTACAGTTTGCTGCTAGAAATATGGACACAATGCATTCTGGACTATTTATCCTTTTCCCACGAATGCACTGCAGGCTTAATGTGGTAAATTTTTTCAATATTTTCGAGCCATGTATTCTTTGGTATATTTTGATATTCCTGCTTCCATTTCCCTACCTCCACTTTGCTCGGTATCAATTTATTCGATCAGTTGCCAATTGTCTGCTGTTTGAGGCCATACACAAACAAATTTTAAGTTATTTATGCGCAACGCAGACGCTAATTGCAATTTCCGCGCAGTCGCAAAATGTTATAAAATTTATGGATCCCCCCCAGCTTGTACTAGTTTCATCGTACTAAAACTCAATAATATTTTTGCTACCCGGAACCACACACACACACACGCACACACACATTCGACAAATTGACCCCGGGGCCACTCCTGTCGCCTCTTCCTTTTGTCACGGCGACTAAAAAATTTATTTATGGTAATTTTGTCAAAATGCACACAGCCTCTGGGCCCAAGGTAAATTTAACAGATTGCTCTGTGGTATTTGGTATGCGGAATGGATTTGATGTGGACAGGCGAGGACAGGCAGTTGATTTGATTTTATGCGCTTCAGCCAAATTTGCCGATATATGCACTGAAAAATTTAATTAACAAATTTGGTTCGCTTTTATTGACTGCCAAGCTAATTATGGAGAATTTTTGTCGAATCATGTTTTATGTTTACGTTCAATAACATTTTTATAATTGGCTCGGTGCGCATTTAAATTTGAAATTTAATTAGTACAAACAACAATGCGGTTTGTTTATGTTTTCATAATACATTGGTGAGCCACCAAAAAAAAAAAAAAAAAAAAAAGGATTCTCATTTTGTCAGAATTCCACTTGCTTGATTATATTTTATGATTATTATTGTTATTATTGTTATTGAACAGGTGGGAAAGGCTAATTAGGAACGACATAATGCTTCTGTCAGGCGGCGGGTTATTAGTTTGCATTAAGTTTTTATTTTTTTTTTATTATTATTGATTTAATAGGCATTTCAATTATTTAACTGATTAATTTGCCGAAATGGGATGTGATTTCGATTGGAGGGGGGAACACTTGATTGCGGAATGTTACAAAATTTTAAATTATTGTTGAAAAAAAATTATGGAATGGTGTGGGAAATTTTTTTTTTAATAGCTTATAAATAGTATTTTACATTAATTGAATGCAAAGTACTAACAAAAAATACAAATCGGAATTTTAAGAAACTTTAGGCTCAGTTGACCGAAAAACCCGACCTGAATAAGCAACTTCCCAAACTGATTCGTCTTAAGCACTCAAAAATCATTAAAAATCACAAAAAAAATGCGAATTATAGGGTGGCTAATGAATGTTGCTACAAAAAACAAGTAAGAAAGTCGGTCAAGCCCGATTGTAATATACTCTGTACCTGTTTGTATATAACTAATAACTTTAAAGTGTGGGGTCACAAAAGCTGTGCAAGTGCTGCCCATCACGATTAGGGGCAGTGCTGCCCAGCGTAATTATTTGATTTGCTTATAATTCGAATATCGTTCATCTGATCTGGAAACGGTGTATGGTGGATCGATAAGTAATGACGATTAAAATATATGCCTAAAAGGTTCAAACAATCTGTCTTTAAAATTGTGGAAGATATTCGATTTTTTTTCAAATTGTGGGGGTGGCAACTCTACCATCGTTCATCTGATCGGAAAACAATGTATGGGGGCTCGATAAGTAATGATGAGTAGAATATATGTCTAGAAGGTTCGAACAACCTAACTCCAAAATTGCGGGATATTTGAGGTGTTTTTCAAATTGCGGGGGTGGCAACTCTACCATCGTTCATCTGATCGGAAAACGATGTATGGGGGCTCGATAAGTAATGATGAGTAGAATATATGTCTAGAAGGTTCGAACAACCTAACTCCAAAATTGCGGGATATTTGAGGTGCTTTTCAAATTGCGGGGGTGGCAACTCTACCATCGTTCATCTGATCGGAAAACGATGTATGGGGGCTCGATAAGTAATGATGAGTAGAATATATGTCTAGAAGGTTCAAACAACCTAACTCCAAAATTGCGGGATATTTGAGGTGCTTTTCAAATTGCGGGGGTGGCAACTCTACTATTGTTCATCTGATCGGAAAACGATGTATGGGGGCTCGATAAGTAATGATGAGTAGAATATATGTCTAAAAGGTTCGAACAACCTAACTCCAAAATTGCGGGATTTTGGGGGAAACTATGGGAAAAAGTCAAAGGCAACAACCACCCAAAACGCGGGATATTTGAGGTGCTCAAAGCGGGTGGCAACTCACCATCGTTCATCTGATCGGAAACGATGTATGGGGGCTCGATAAGTAAAGTGAGTAGCCTGCTTTTCAAATTGCGGGGGTGGCAACTCTACTATTGTTCATCTGATCGGAAAACGATGTATGGGGGCTCGATAAGTAATGATGAGTAGAATATATGTCTAGAAGGTTCGAACAACCTAACTCCAAAATTGCGGGATATTTGAGGTGTTTTTCAAATTGCGGGGGTGGCAACTCTACCATGGTTCATCTGATCGGAAAACAATGTATGGGGGCTCGATAAGTATTGATGAGTAGAATATATGTCTAGAAGGTTCAAACAACCTAACACCAAAATTGCGGGGTATTTGAGGTTTTTTTTTCAAATTGCGGTGGTGGCAACTCTATATTATACTTTATAGGGTCGAAGATGCTTCCTTCTGGCTGTTACATACATTTGCAACAACCCAATATTCTCTTTGTACCTTCGGTACAGAGTATAAAAATTATGAAGGGAAGATACTTCATGCCCCAGACTTGCATATAGCTCTTAAAATAATTTATATATATTTAAAAAAAAAGAATTCTTTAAGTTTATTAATGTAGCAACATTCATTAGCCACCCTATTTTATCAAAGAAGAGTTTCTAAAGGAACTCATTTTTAAAGTTCAAAACTTCTTAATGATAGAACCTGATTAAAAAAAGAATAAACTAAATAGAACTACTTCATTCACCAGCAACTGTTGCTAGGCAACCATTACAAAAGAATTTAGATTTCTTATTCCCTTGTCTCACACTTTGACAGTTTCCTCTTTCCCACACACACACACTAATTAGCATTACGGCAGTTGACACTTGAAACACAAAGAACTTGCCTGACGCCAGCTAAGCGGCTTTAAACTTTCCGCCAAATCCGGCCAAGCGTGCACACAGATACTTCAGTAGTTTGCTCCAGCGAATCGTTCAGCTGTAATTGAAGCTTTTGCACAGACAAAAAAAAAAAAAATCAGCGACTTTTCTGATCCACCGCTGACAGCAAAACATACGCAATTCTTCTGAACCAAAGCAGTCGCCGTCCACGAAAACCAAAAAAGCAAAATGACAGACGCTGGTTGTGTCACCACACACACACACACACACACATTCACTGGGATTGGAGGCCCAACATGCTGCTAAACTAATTAACTAAGCGCAGCTGCGGCAACGTTTCGGTGTAGTCGTTGTCGCTGCGGCGACCTCATCCCCATGCCCATGTTATCAGGGGTCAGGATTTTTTCCTTTTTTTCTCGCGCTACTAAAAGTGCGTGATGCAGCTTTCAGAGGGCTGTTCAAGCAGTTGTGGGATTTTAAGATAGTTTTGGTTAATTTACCAACCGCAAGGGGCCATAAGGAAGGAGAAAAATATTCGGTAAAGAACTAGATCGGTTTTTCACTGACGTCACCATTTGAGCACATGCAATTTATCACTTAGGGCATTTAGAAAGAAATTAAATTCTGGTAAAACAGAATAGGTCCTAATTTTAAATATATCCTAATTCAATAAAAATATCCTAATTCAAAGTTAAATGGGGTCATACTTATACCAGCAAAAAATAAACGCGTTACGGATACTTTTCAGCTCCTTTTTTAAATTAAGAAGCAAATTTCAAAAATTGCCAAGAGCAAATGCCATTGCGGAGCAATGATCATGTTAGACGTCAAGTTAACCTTACAGCCTATATAGGTCTTCGTTGCGGATGCGTGATTTTTTTTCTGTAAATTTTTTTATTTATAATTAAACGATTAAAATTTTGAATGCAAGAGGTTCCACAATATCTTGGCTGAGCAGAAAAAACCGTCTTGCCTACCCGTTCCTCCTATAAAGGACCACGTTGCGTATGCTGAATTATTTTTAAAAAATCCGCATTTTTGATTGGACGTTAAAAATTTTTAGAGCACCAGGGGCCACAATGTCTTTGCTAATCACAAAAATCGTTATGCTAGATTGGAAGTATTAATTTTAAATGCACCAGGTGGAACAATGTCTGTGCTGTGCAAAAAACGATCACGCCTACCCTTACCGCCTCTATTGGAGCGCACTGCGTGTACGTAATTATTATTTTTTAACTTTATATAATTATGTTTTGACTTTCAAAATGTTAAATGCACCAGTTGCCACAATTTTTTTGGCTGAGCAAAAAATTTCCTACCCATATAAGGCCACCTGGCGTATGCGTAATTTTTTTGCAAGTATTCATATTTATGATTGGACGTTTGATATTTTAAATGCACCAGGGCCATAATCTCTTTGCTGTTTAAAAAAATGTTGTATTAAACGATCACGATACATTTTTTTATTGTGTAAAACATTTTATGAAATAATATATTTTCCATGTTGAGATTGATTTCACGCTTATACAATTTTTTATCCCTGCTGGCAAATAACTGGTCGAACTGGTTTTTGACGTACTGATTTGAGGTGAAGGTTCTCCCATCCAAAAAAATGTTGCAGAGAACTGAACAAGTAATAGTCTGAAGGTGCCAAGTCTGGAGATTATGGTGGGAGTGTTAGCACATCCCATTCAAGCTGCAAAAATCTTTTGGCGAGTCATCAAACTTGTATGAGTTCTCGCATTACCCTGGTAGAACACTACACCTTTTCTATTGATCAATTTTGGCCTCTTCTGTTTGAGTGCATCACTCAATTTGTCTAGCTGATCACAAAACGATCCGTTTGAAATCCCACCAACTAGACAACATAACCTTTTTTTGGTGACGCCAGTAACAATGCGTTTTGCATCGACCAACGACATTATTTTATCCACATCGGCATCAAGAGGCCTTTCAGGACCGAAATTGCCGGAACGAAATTTGACAAAACAATATTGGCATTGGCAATCGGTCAACACATCTTCTCCATACACATTACATAATTTTCGCCTTGCTTGAACTGCATTTTTAGACTTTTGATAGTAAAGCAGTAAAATATGCCGAAAATGCTGCACCAAATAAAAACTAATCCAAAATATTTAACAAACTGTATCAGCTAACTATCACTGTTGAAATATATAACGGAAAAGTTTAAAGTCAAATTAAGTTAAGTGTGAAGTTGGCTGCGAAAAAATTTAAAAAGACGAGTTGTTGTCAAATAACTTAGTGAATAGTTGTGCTTCTATTAATTTAAATATTTTTGATCGGCAGAAACTTGACTTTACATGATTAGGAAACAAGTTTGGCCATATGCTAAGGATGTTCAAATACAAATCAAAGAATCGCACTGGCTTAAAGTGAATGATTTAATTTTTAAATATAACTATAAATCGTGAATAGTTTAAAGACCAATTCTATCCCTTTCGGCTATAATTAAATTGCATTGCTATGTGCTATGTCCTAGACATCCAGTTCAGAAATGTATGCTAAGTAGGGCCACTAAAAAGATAAAAGAGAATAAAATAAGTTTTTTGAATCTGTGCAGATAATTTTATTATAATTATAAACCGTCAAGGCTGGACATTACAATGTTGATCACTTTTTTGACCAGTATTACGATTACGCATTTTCTTTCTGCCCATATAAGACCACACTGCGGATGCTTTTTTTTTTTTTAATTGTTTAAATATATAATTGTTTGTTCGAAATTTTGATTTTGTGAATCAGGTATCACAATGCCTTTGCAGAGCAGAAAAATTGTCATGTAAGATAATCAAGCCAACCCATTCCTTCAATATGGGTCCACATGGCGAATGCGCAATATTTTTATTATTCATATATATGATTAGACGTTTGAAATTTTGTATGCAGCAGGTGCCACATTGTCTGTACTGTTCAGAAAAATTGTCATATAAGACGATCACCTCTCCTTACCGCTTATATAGGACCACATGGCGGATGCGTAATATTTTTATTTTTCATATATATGATCAGACTTTTGTAATTTTGATTAAACCAGGTGCCACATTGTCTTTTTTGGGCAATAAATTTATCATGTAAGACGATCATGCCTATCCTTACCTCCCATATGAAACACATTGCGTATGCGTAATATTTTTTTTTTTTTTATTTTTCATATTTATGATTGGACGTACGATATTTTGAATGCACCAGGTGCCACAGTGTCTTTGCTTATTAGCCAAATTAGACGATCGCTCCTATACTTAACTATATAGTATATATACTATACCTATATAGGACCACATGGCGGATGGGTAATATTTTTTTTTTAAAATTTATATTTCTTAATGTTTTTGGCGACAATTTGAAAGCAAGTGTGTCAAGTGTACCAAAGTTCAAAAATAGCCTCAGTTTCATTTGTTTTCAAAAACTATATCAACTTGCCCTCGCTTTGGCCCGTCTGTCAATGTGTTTTGTATTTGTATTTGTGTGTGAGAGGGCATTAGGCCTTAGTTCTGTACACCGGCGGGTGAAGTTGGGGCGTCGGCAATTTCCAGTTGCCAACTCTGCACTCACTTGTTTGGCAATTAATTTGCCGGCGTCTGTTATTTCTTTCCCTCGGCATGAGTGTTTGCAATCTAAACACGGTTATTCGCTAATTAGCAAAAAACAAGCACACACACACACACACACATACACTCGCACACTCGCACTCCCGAGGCTGGAAGCGGCAAAGTAACATTTCCCTGTGGTTCGCTGTTTGTGTTCCGAGGTGCTTGGCCTCGTTGCCATTTTTATTGGTGCAGATTTTTCGTGTGTTGTTTTTTTTTCGCACTTTGCCATAAAAATTAGGTCGTCGTGTAATTAGCTGCTGTTGCTTTAATTTAAGGCATTTTGTTTTGTTTTACAATTTTGAGTTGATTAATTGAATTAAAGTTGTGAGCAAAAAACACACTTGAAAATGTTTTGAAACTTTTGTTGCATATTTTTGCATTTTCACATTTTCAGGTGTGTGTGTGTGTGTGGCCCAACTTGAGTTGAGTTTCGTTTCGCACACATGGATAATAAATATTTGCTTTGGTATTTTCATATGAAGCTGAAGATATCCCACACAAAGCGCATAGTTCATAAGTTTATGCCACTCAGCTATGCCAGTTGCTTTTCCAGCTAAACAAAATGCCTGAAATGCTTCATTTCCATTTTTTTTTTTTTTTTTTCCCATATTATTTATGCATGCACAATTTATGTGGCCATTTTTGCACACATTTCAAATTGCCAATGGTTGCTTTTCAATTTTGTTACACTCACTTTATGCCCATAAATCTCATCCGCACTCGAATTGCTAGAAATCAATTTAATTATGTTCAGGCCGTGCCGTGCCGAGGAGTGGAGTGGAGTGAAGTGTGTTATGGCCTGCTTAAGCAACTTAATGTATTTTTTATAGAACTGAAATCTATTGAACTGCATACTTGGTGTATGTTGGAAACTTTTGCCATATCATGAATAACGATGTAATAAAATACGTGATATGAAAACCAAAATATTTATGTTGCTCCACGATGAACTACCATAACAGCCCGAGATAAGGTTGTGTGTATGTGTGTGTTTGTGTCTACATAATTCCCCACATTTCTTGTGAATTAGCAGGCAGCTCGCCGGCCATAAACAGATTCGGAGTTGGAGCAATTGCAAAAAGCGTTTATTTGCATGTTCCTGTCCCTCAGGGGTTAGTGGATGGAAATGGGATAAAGGAGCAGGAGCAATGCACAGAAACTGCACAGCTCTCCCACACACACACACACACACACAGAGACACACAAAATATGATGAGATAATGCTGAAAAATAATAGCTACGACTACTTGTGCCGCTGCTGGCCAAAGTCCAACGTTCAACCCAACCAACAAATCCACATAGGCCGACAGCAGGACCTGATGCCATAAAACAAGTTGCAGTTTGATAAAAGCCAAAAGGGGACAACTAGCTGATACCTCTTGTTCTGGTTCTGGTGGATAATAATATCAAACTTTAATCAGATTTTAGAAAAAATTTATTCTTTAATTCTTGTTTGTCAAATTTTGCATATTTACAACTGCAAATTCCTAAATTGGATCAATCTTAAATTTAAAAGATCTTAACCATAATTTCATAATTTAACTTCATACAACCAAATTTCAACTAAAAAAAAATATTTAAACAAATAGATCTGAATTCAAACACGGTTAAATCTAATTCTATTTTTTTTGAGTGTATGTCTCGGTGCTTTACAAAATCAATTGCGCTGCAAGTAAGTGGGCACTTCAGTTTTAAAGACTATGTCTTAAGAAGTTATCTGCAATTGACATACAATAATCGGAAGTAAGAATTTTATTTTAAGCTCAATAAAACTTTTAATTCAGCTTTTGACAATTTTTTAACAAATTTTTGTTTTATTATATGACGAGCCCAAATAAATGTTTTATTTTTGAAAACGAGACTTGAGACGCATGCTAAACTGCGCTTAAAATGTTACTGACCAAATACTTCCTAATAAGCAGA
Organism: Lordiphosa mommai; assembly: GCA_018904225.1. NCBI lineage: Eukaryota > Metazoa > Arthropoda > Insecta > Diptera > Drosophilidae > Lordiphosa > Lordiphosa mommai. Next base: position 134,774 of record JAEIFT010000461.1, read on the forward strand.
ACCATTAAAAACTTGCCGACTGTCAAAAGTCAGTCAATTTATTTGAGGCTGATAAAAAGCCTCAACCAAAAAAATTTAGTTTATTTTTTCTATTAATTTTTATTTTATTATGTCGATTTGCTCTTAAGATTTAACAAAAATCTATAACTGGGATTTTGAAGCAAGAATTTGGATTGTACGCACAGGAGTCCTTAGTTTCGATTTAAAAGTTTAAGACGATGGACCATAATAAGTCATGTAAACAATTTTGAGCAGACTTGATCTTTACCATTCAAAGGAAAACTATTGCTGGAGTAGCTGCCGCCATACAAAAAAATTCAAGATTTTCGACAAGGATCTGATTTGCTTAACCCTGTAAGGTTACTGAAACTGAACGCAGCAGACTTGGCGAGTCGCTTGGAATTTTGGCAGAAGATTTATCAAATGGTGGAAAAGGTCATTAGTATTTTTAAAACTAGTTGAGCTATATTAAATAAAATTGAATGAGCTTAAACATGAATTAAAAATAAAAATTGAATTCCATTTACTCAAAGAAATGTTTTTTTTGAGTTTCTTAAGGCCGATTTCTCTTCTTCTTGATAGCTGCTTGTGTCAGATAAAACGAAATTTTACTCTGTTATTTGTTAGTTTATGTGAGAGATGTAGGAGATGAGAAATCGGTCCTTAATGTAGCAACATTCATTAGCATCCCTGTGCAAATAGTCGAAGGCAAAACAATTCTCCATTTTGTTGCCAAAATAACACATTTACAGCACGCTTTATTTCCAAATTTTGCTTAAAAATTTTTTTATATAAATGGCGGGCCGGGTCGGGGGCCGGGCCTCTTGCTAAAACACCTTGATTCGTGTCTCTAAATCGTTTTCGCGCGCTTTTCGTGCGAAGCCCGGAGCCAAAGTCACGTAGTACATTTTTATATTTATGTACTTAAGTAGTTTTCTTATCTATTACTGGCTTCATGAGAAAGATGGAGCTGACAAAAATGACCAAAAATGTCAAATGCAAAAAATTCAGGAAGCTTTGAAAAAAATTCAATTTGTTTAAGTAAAAATAATTTTGAACTAAACTAAGAAATTGTAAAATATTTTAAACACACTGAGCTTAATAACAAAATACCGAAAACATTAAAGCAAGGTATAAAAACCCGAGGCCAGTGGAGTGAAGTAACCGAGCAGAGAGTGATACTTGGAACAAGGATCTTGGATCTTTTGACTCGAAATTTATGAAAGAATTAAAAGCTAGAGCTATGCTAAAACACTGTCTTCCCACAACTGCACAGTTAGTGGTCTGATTTTAAAATTAAAATTAATAAATATTTGCCCTTTCTGTTTCTACAGATATTCCCATTTTAATGCGATCTAAAACTTTTACAAGATTTGCCAAGATTAATATAAGAACGAATTTTTTCTACATCACTTCAAACGATAGATGCACCAGGCTCTTAAGCTCTTATTCAGATAAAATTATATTCCTATATAAAAATTTCAAAAAAAATACCTGAATTGAAGTCACTTTTCACAACAGCAGTTGTTAACCAATAATTAAATTGATAAATCGCCAAAGTAGCATTTTTTGTAGTTTCTGATAAGTGCTTTAATAGAAATGCTCATGACCAAAAACAAATATTTACTAATAAGTCAAACATAGATAACATTGTTCTTCTTGTCCTGCATTCTAAAATATTATTTTTGATTCTCTTTCACTACTCATTTACATTTTTTCGATAGTAAGTTTGACAAAAGTGCGTGCCTTAATAGTAAAGTAGCAGAGCTTATTAACGCAGTTTGAACTTTATTCAAGTACAAAATTGTTGATTATTTTCTGAGTGAAAAATAATCTAATGAGGTTTAATTGAGAATGGAAGTTTCAAATAAAACGAGATTTGTAAAAAGTAGATAAATATAACTCATCGGCCCAATTATGATCTAAAACCTGTTAAAAACCCTTAAAAGAGTTGTCGTCAAAATTCTGTAAATATCGTTAACAATTTTTAAATTTTTCTTATATTTATTTTGATTGTGGCTTAGTAAAACAACAAATACTTATGTATAAGAAAACGTTAAATCCGCAAATACTTTGATTTATAAAATCCAGGGTGTCAAACCGGAACCCGAACCGGAACCGTATACCGAAAAGAACCGATTGAAACTCAGAATCAGAACCGTAACCGGTACCGTTATTATTTGTTTTTTGAGAACCGGTATTTCCGGAACCTTTATTTTGGAACCGAAATGACCGAAAAAACCGAAACATTGTACCGGTACAGTTTTCGGTTCAGAGTTTTTTTCAGTTTTATTGCTTCAATCGGGGATTTCCTCAGGGAAAACTTACAAATGCTAGGTTAAGGGACCATCTTCAAATAACGGAGAAAAAAAAAGACAGCAATAAACGGGGGGGTTAAAAAAAAAAAAACAAAAAAAAATTTTTTGGTTGAAATACATAACCTTTATAAGTACATGAATGAATCCACTCATTACATTATGGTTTCCCCTTTTTGATGCACCACACCAACCCAACCTAATAACCCCCCCCCAATTCCCCAGCATTGTTTTTACCATTTTTGCCTTCAGTGGCAAAAGTTGAGTTGAGTCTGGTTGCAAGTTTTGTGACAGGCAGCAGTTTAGCTGTAGCCGAGATGTTTCTGGGGACCCATTTCCATAGCTGACTGCAAAAAGTGCCAGCTTCTGTCTTTGTGCATATGCAAAAAATATTTGCCTCTCCGCTGGTTACTGCTTTACTATGTTGGAGATTTACATATATTAAGAGTATATGTTTGGGCATTTTTGAAAGAAGGAAAGAAAGGAAAGGGAATATTAAAGGAATATTAGAGAAATGCACAAAGAGAAATGGAAATGGAAATTAATTGATATTTGTGAAAGTTATTTCCCCGATGTGTTTAACTTTTTATTTTCAATTTGTTTCTGTCAACTCAGTTGGTAAGCCTTTTTCAGTTGCGCTAAAGTTCGCTTTAAGTGGTCAGGTGGCTAATTTAATGTCTGCATTTGACAACTTGACATAATGGCTCACACACACACACACACACACGCGCGACACACACAATAAAGTGTAAATTGTAACATTAAATAGTCATTAGTGTCTATAGTCATTTGACCGGAAATTAATCAAGCAATAACCGCACTTGAAACCGTTCAGTCAACCGTTGTTTCACACACCCACTGAGAAGGGTTGGTGTTTGAGCAAGGGTTTTGTACATATCATTAAACATACAAACTGATTTCGCCTTGTAGATATGTCAAACAAGTGACGGAAACTGTTTATTATTGCCTCATTGCCAGCTGAAAACGGAAAAGGATAAAGGATAAAGGATGTGTCAGGCCAAGTTGCAGGGCGTATTGAATTTTTCGGACACAGGAAGTTGATTGTCTGTTTAAATTGATGATAAATTTAAATTACAATTTTTATAGCATACTTTTTAGCGTAAAAAAATATTTATTATTTTTATAGCATACTTTTCAGCGTAAAAAATATTTATTATTTTTATTTTTAAATTTATTTTAAGAAAATTTACTTTAGCTTAAATAAAGTCAATAAAAAGTCTTAACTAAGGTACAAACTGTTACACTTTCCCCCAACTAACACTCCATAAAGCAAACAAAAATCTTCTTTGAATAAATATATATATAAATGTTAAACTGCAATAATTTTCCCATTTTATCGTTTTCTTGCTCTCAACATAAAATAAAACCCAAGAAATGAACCATGGCCTTAAAAACCGGAACTTCCAGCAACAGAGAATAAAAAAAAAAAAAAAACAGAAAACACAAAGACAAGTCAGTGCAGGGCGATGATTGCTCCACAAAAGCTGCCACTCACACACACACACAAACATCTACGGACAAGAGCAATTGTGCTCAAGTACCAACAAAAAAGCATCCTCACTCACACACACACACACCAATACTCCTACATATGTACATCCACATCCTGTGGCCAACTTCCGTGTGTCAAGAAGCGCTCAAGCATTCATTTATGAATTTTTATTATTTTATTTATGGGACTTGCTTTTTTTTTTGTATTTTTCGGACAACTATTGCTTAAAGTGTGGCTAAGATTTGACCTCAAGATCAAAGTGAGAAATATCTGCAACAAAATGTAAACAAAAGTTCCACAGCCGGAAATCGTCTATTCGAAATCCGATTTTAATTAAAATCGTTTCGTGTTGTCGACAACAGGAAGGAAGCAAGTTGAGGGCAGTCAAGGTAAACAGACACACACACACACGACACACACACAAGCAATCAGACAGGGCAGGATGTTACCAGCCCAGACATACAACTTATTGAACTTTTGTGGCGTGTCAAGTGAGGCGTTTGTAACGCACAAATAAACCTGCATTTCACCTGAAATGCTGTTATTTAGCAAATTGGTGAATTGGTGTGGCTGCATATACACTATTTTTAAATTGCTCAATAAAATCAAACTAGAGCAAGTAAATTTAGAAGGAGCCGAGGTCTTATTGAAACCAATGTGAAGTCGTTATGCATTTCAGACTTACTAAGTAACAGGAAGTTCTGTTCTAAGCAAGCTCAACTTCTTTTTGTATTAAAACTATCAGCTATAAATATGCATTTATACATCGCAAAGGTATTAGTTACTCTGAACATATCAGGGAAGCACTTTTTATAGGCCGATCTCAGAACGTCATGCAGTGGCGCCATTTGAGTTTTTTCGTTTCAAAAATCCTAACTTTAGCAAATAATAGATAATTATTCAACCTATAAAACCTATGTTTAAAAGGGGTGCTACGCCCACTAGATGCTTACCTATGGGTTATCAAAGTACAAATTTGTGGAAAAATCAAATTTTTGATAACAAAAAAAAAATATTTTAAACAATTTTTTAATTTTTTCTATTTCTAAGTTTTAAAATTATTTTCCTAAAAATTTAAAAAAAATTTTATTATTTTTTTTCGATTTAAAAAATTTTTTTTTTAGTTTATAAATAAGAAAAATAATTTGTACTATTCATAAGACAAGGCATATCTAACAGATTATCTATTTTTGAACTAATACCTAAAGAAATAATCAAAGAACGTATTTTGAAAATATGACAAATACACAAAAATACATATTTTTTTATTTTCCATCAAAGTTAAAAAGCGATTTATTTGGAGAAACAAAAAGAAAACAGTAATTTTTTTTAATACACTTAATAACTTCATCAATGTGTAGAAAAAAAAATTATGTCGATCCGTTACCTAGTTTTCGAGATATTCTACCCGAAAGCGGACCAAATTACCTATAAATTGTGTTTTTCATCGTGTGTTCCGTTTATATCCACACCAACCACACAGCCTTCTTGGTGGGTTTCTGTGAACCTTAAACTGGCACAGGCCTTCAGCTGGAGAAAAACTTATTGTAGGGAGTTTACACAGCGTCGGTGGTGTCATTTCATCTGGGGTGAATATTGTGAAATTTATAAGCTAACACAGGCTTATCGATGTGTGTTCTTTCAATCTAGGGTTGGCACCACTTGTTTTAGGCAGAAAAAGTGCTTTTAAATGCCTTTAGAAATTTTCCCATGACTCACTAATGACGCCGAGTTTGTCGTCCCTTGCTGTTGTGCCACTACAGTGAATAACAGAGGCTTGGTCATTAGGCAAGCGCCCGTTATCGAGGACTGATCTGCAATAAAACCTTCGACATGGACCTTTGACCTTTATATCTGGTGGCTCACCCCACACCCATGGCTTGGGCTTGTGTTCCATTTAGTAATAGTGTCCATGTCCACGTACATACAAATTAAATTCCTATTAGATTAATATTTTGACAAATTAAAAGAATTTATGTTTCGATTCCCAGTAAATTATTTAATTTTAAAATTTTTATCAGAATTATTTCTTAACAAAAAGCCACTTGGCATAACAAGATGTACATTTTTTAATAAATATTCGATCTAAAAATTGGAACACTGAGGAAATTAAGCGAAAAAATTAAAAAAAAAAAAAAAAAAATGGTCATAGATTGATTTTTTCGCCAAAATTACGTAAAAGTCCCATTAATCCGCAATTCCGAACTTAGCGTGTTCTCAATACTTTTAGCTTGAAATTTTTAAAGAAACTTTGCCAAAGAAGGTTTATCAAAAAATAAAAACCGAAGAAGTGAGTTAAATGTTAAATAGTTAAAGGTAAATTAAAAGTTAAAATGGCAAACTTGACAAAAATCTTTGAAAAAAACTTTCGTATGAAACCATCATGATAACTCAAAAAAGTAATGATGCAGTTCGATTCCTAGGACCCGAAATAGGGGGAAACCGTCGAGTTCAGTCATGTCTTTTTTTCGACTTGCACAGTGTTATTGTTAGATTTATAGTGTTAGTTCGATATTCGGCATTCATCATGTTCTTTAAGCATCACCTAACCACATTTTTTTCAGTACCGGCCTATATTATATAGCCTAGCTTAACTAAATTTTCTGAATAAGATATTGCTTTTACATAATTTTCCTTCTGCATATTTAAAGAATGATGTCCAAATCAGTATCCAATAAAAATCGAGTTTTTTATTAAACATTCAACTTTTTAATGAGGTTTTACTACACTAAATGCTTCTCTAATTTTTTATGATTATGCTAATTACCCAAATATAATATTTCAATATGTCATTTCTATAACCATATTCCCCTTCCCCATTTTTTCTTGCAACTGTCATAAACATTTAGTGATTTGAATCTTTAAGCTTGTCATAGAATATTTAAGCTTTTTGCCTCTTTTAACACTTTGCCAAAATATTCTTTATGACCCAACCGTGTCTAATAAAACCTATATGTCTGGGAGTCGTAAAAAAAAGATGCCAAGAGCAACATCAACTGAATACGAGAGTTGCTGCAAAAGCAGAGAAAAAAAAAGTTAAACCGAACAACAAATGCAAACTTGTTGAAGTGTTTATTGTTTAGAATCCCGCCGCGACGCGTCTGAAACAACTGGAAATATAAATAAAGCCAGCAAATGCAAACAGATACGCACATAAGCAGGCAGATGAGTCTGAAGTGCGAAGTGCGTAAAGATGAGATGAGTAGACGAGAATAAGGGAAATTTAATATGGCCACAAAATGGAGAGAGAAGAAAAGATCATAGCAAAGAATATATGAAAATAAAAAGAGCTAAGAATCTGGAAATAAACCGGACATTTAATTAAGCAAAAAATTCTGCGCAAAAAGCAATAAAAGGTGATATGATTTGCTTAAAACTAGACGATAGTTCATCTGATCGTGAAACGGTGTATGGTGTATCGATAAGTTATGATAATTAAAATATTTGTCTAGACGGTTCAAATAATCTATTTTCAAAATTGTGGGAGATATGCGTTTTTTTTTCAAAATTGCGAGGGTGGCAACTCTACTATTGTTCTTCTGATCGGAAAATGTTGTATGGCGGATCGATAAGTAATGATGTTTAAAATAAATGTCTAGAAGGTTCGAATAAACTATCTTTAAAATTGTGGGAGATACGAGGATTTTTCCAAATTGCGGGGGTGGCAACTCTAATATCGTTCATCTGATCAGGAAATGATGTATGGCGGATCGATAAGTAATGATGATTATAATATATGTCTAGAAGGTTCGAATAATCTATCTTCAAAATTGTGGGAGATATAAGGTCTTTTTCAAAATGCTGGGGTGGCAACTCTACTATAGTTCATCTGATCGTGAAAAGATGGCGGATCGATAAGTAATGTTGATTAAAATATATGTCTAGGGAATAACTATCTTCAAAATTGTGAGAGATATGAGTTGTTTTTTCCAAATTGCGGGGGTGGCAACTCTACTATCGTTCATCTGATCAGGAAATGATGTATGGCGGATCGATAAGTAATGATGATTAAAATATATGTCTAGAAGGTTCAAGTAATCTATCATCAAAATTGTCGGAGATATGTTGGTTTTTCCAAATTGCGATACTACTATACTATAGTTCATCTGATCGGGAAATGATGTATGGCGGATCGATAAGTAATGATGATTTAAATAAATGTCTAGAAGGTTCGAATAAACTATCTTTAAAATTGTGGGAGATATAAGGTCTTTTTCAAAATGCGGGGGTGGCAACTCTACTATTGTTCATCTGATCAGGAAATAATGTATGGCGGATCGATGAGTAATGATGATTGTAATATATGTCTAGAAGGTTTGAACAATCTATCTTCAAAATTGTCTGAGATATGTTGTTTTTCCAAATTGCGATACTACTATACTATAGTTCATCTGATCGGGAAATGATGTATGGCGGATCGATAAGTAATGATGATTAAAATAAATGTCTAGAAGGTTCGAATAAACTATCTTTAAAATTGTGGGAGATATAAGGTCTTTTTTCAAAATGCGGGGGTGGCAACTCTACTATCGTTCATCTGATCAGGAAATGATGTATGGCGGATCGATGAGTAATGATGATTATAATATATGTCTAGAAGGTTCGAACAATCTATCTTCAAAATTGTCTGAGATATGTTGTTTTTTCCAAATTGCGATACTACTATACTATAGTCCATCTGATCGGGAAATGATGTATGGCGGATCGATAAGTAATGATGATTAAAACAAATGTCTAGAAGGTTCGAATAAACTATCTTTAAAATTGTGGGAGATATAAGGTCTTTTTCAAAATGCGGGGGTGGCAACTCTACTATTGTTCATCTGATCGGGAAATGATGTATGGCGGATCGATAAGTAATGATGATTATAATATATGTCTAAAAGGTTCGAACAATCTATCTTCAAAATTGTCTGAGATATGTTGTTTTTTCCAAATTGCGGGGTGGCAACTCTACTATAGTTTATCTGATTGGGAAATGATGTACGGTCAGCATTGTTTAAATTGTCAAACTAAAATACTGTTCCCTACCTTTCCCCCTTTCCTTTCAACAAAAGTTTACATATATTTCTCTCTCTTCAAATGGATTTAGCCAATAATGGTATTAAAATAGTGCGTCGTACTTCACGGCTATCTAAAAGAAAACGTTCCACACCCAGCACCAGCAAACGTTCTACGCTGGAAAGTATGAATTCCGTAGGCGTAGGACGTCTACCCGTACCCACTGTACCACAACGTGTTTATCTCTACATACAATTGAAGGAACTGGAGAAATTGCCCAAGACTCCGTATCCCCTGGAACTGCATCTGTATCATGCCAAGAAATCGCTGCAAAAAATGCAGGATAAATATACCACGGAGACAATAATTTATCAAGATGAATTTAGTAAGCAAAAGCCCGCCTTTGCCATGGGCGTAATGCAGGACGATATAGAAGATATGAACATATTTAGTGATAATCCTTTGGTAATCACTCTATATCAACGTATACCGCGACATCGTAGGGGAGAGTTGAAAACCTATGTGCTAAAGACCACGCCAGTGCCCTCCTCCTGGCGCATAGAGGCCCAGTCTAGAACACATATTCCCAATTCAGCGGGTGGCGATTGGTCCGATGCCAAGACCAAGGATACGGAGCTGACATCAGCCACCACAGATATACCCGCAACTTTTGAGGAGCCCAGTATCAGAGCTGTGAAGGAAGAGAGTGCCGGCGAAGAGGATGACTTCATAGAGGAGCGTTTGGAGTTTATCTCCCGCGGAAATTGTGATCTTTTGCAACTATTTCAGCGTCAACGTTTCATTAGCAACGTAGAAATCTATCTGTATCCTCAGTATGAACATTTACTGCAAACCGCCACCAGTGAGAAGATTACCACCTGCTCCCAGTGGCACATGTACTCTATACTGCCCGTGCTCAAGAATTTCCATTTTACCAATTTGGCTTTTATTACTTTAGAGTCCATTTATCATGCTCCGCCCGAGCTGCATGCGCGTGCCGCTGATCTGGGTTTGAGTATTGCCTTTCGCTCCAAGCTAATGAATGCGGATGGTGAGTTCCATGTCGTGCCAATTTGCAACTATTATGGCTTTGGTTCTCACATCATAAGCGCTCAAAATACCAGCGTTGTTTGGGAGAATATTAAGCGGGATTTTAATCCTTTTAAGGATTTCAGTTCGAATCAAATGGAAACAAATTCGCGTATCAATTTGCCACGTCTTTTTAGACAACTATTGGGTACGCAAGGAGTGGACTTTAAAATATCGGAAATTGATCCTCTGGTAGATAAGGCCTTGATCAATAACTCTTTACATCGTTTTGTAATGACTGAAGAAATGCGTAAGATACTGGAGGAAGCGGTAGTTAACTATGACTATGAGTTGTTGCTGCAACTGTATCAGGAAACGCCCAAAAATGTGCTATATGAGGGCGTTATTAATCCCAGCGTCTTTGGTTACCCAAATGGTAGGTATAGATTCAGTTTATGATTCTGTTAAGTGAACTCAGTGAGACAGAACCGAGCCGTTTGCTCAAGCCGAGCCACCGAACAGTGACCGCGAGCCCTGCGAAGAAACTGTTTTGCTCTGAGCGAAACCGCTTCAGCTTATTTAACAGTTTCTATTGTTTGAAAATATTTATTGACTGTTAAATGCGCTCTCTGATTTTGAGAAAGAATTTACCATTTCTTTGCTTTTTAAAATTTATTTTTTGATTTTTTTCTTTTGCATAATTAATTTAGCTTGGAAATTCCCCTTTCATTCCCTTTAAACCATTTTCAAATATTCGATATAGATTAGTAGATCTGGGCATTTTAGTAGAGTATTTTAAAAGTTACTCAAAACTTTAAGCGCGATTTTCTCGAAACCACGTTTTTTTTACCTGGGCCTGTTCTACTGAATCGATTTTAATCAGCCATGTTGCAATCGACGCATAATTGATGTGATTCTGACCCGTACCTCAATCAAGAGAAAAACATTTTTTTTCAATATTTTTTACACAAAACTAAAAAAAAAAATTTTAAAAATCTATATTTTTTTTTTAAAATGGCCACCAATTTTTAAAAAAAAATATTGAGACTTGATTGAGGTACGGGCCAGAACTTCATCAGTTCTGACTATAACCTCATCTACCGTTTCCATTTCCGATAACCTAGATTCCCGGAATCAACTACGGCTACCACCTCTACACCTTTTTTTGGGAGGCCGATAACTTTTTGAACAGCCCACGAATTCCAAACATTTTTATTTTTATTTTTTTATATAATTAATAAATAACACAAATCAAAAAACCAAATTGAAAAAGCTCTAATGGTTTTCTTTCCAGAATTTTTATAAAAAAAAAAACTTTCAAAAAACCTTGTGCAAAGGAAGAAGCCCCCTTAAGTATTTTCCTAGCTTGTGAGCTAGGTCCAATATATAAAACAACATATCTATTTCACACTAAAAAGAGAAGGTTGCCTTTTCAGTAGTCTCGCACCAGACCCAACTTTAAAAAGTTTTCCTTGCTTGGAGATTGATTGCAGAACTTGGAATCGTAAGCAAAATCCGACTGCTAAATTTTAAATCTATTTCTTCTCCAAGAAGTCATACATTTAAAACAGAGGTGCCCAACGCCAATGCTCGCAGGGCTCTTTTGTTGTTGCTTACCTCACTAGTATAGGTGAGCATACGAACTCAAAGTCAGGCCTCGCAAAAACAAGAACAGAAAGCAGAAAAACTTATCAATTCTACAGTGAACATAATTCGCAGTCTGTTAGATGTTCAGTTATAAGCAGAGATTAAACACCGAAGCGAATATCGGTTTCGTCGGTTACGGTTAGCTATAACCGTCAGCTATGATCGCGGTTTTCCGGTTACGGTTACGATTATGGGCCGTGGCGTAGCCTGAACAGATTTTTTTATATTTATTGTCTTATCCTTTTTTTTAACTCTAAAAAAATCGTTAACGATATAATCAAATATCACCATGCAACAGCCGAGCTGGCTTCTGCTCGAAATCAATTTTTTAGTATATTGGTAGAATAGAAAAAAAATTTTTTTCAAATTATTTTTTTGAAATTTTCTTATTTTCCGTTATTGGTCGATTTTTTGTCTGTGGTTTACCATATTTTTCTATTGCTTCCGTTTTCCTACACCGATTTGAAAATGTTGTATACAAAATTACTGTCAATATATAGGCCTACAAATAAGACACTTCATACTTAAAGTTAATTGTTTTCGAGATATTTAGCTTAAAACTTTGAAAAATGTGCATTTTCGAAATTGGAAAAAAAATTCAAGTGTGTTAAATTCTATGGTAAAACGGCCAAGCTATAATCTTTCAAGCTAGATGACCAAAATCTCATTTTTAAATTTTTCCTTGTAAAATCTACCATCGGCCGCAGACTCTGTAATGCAGCTTTTTTTAACAGTATCTTAACAGAGAACTGTTGCAGAGCTTTGTAAGGACCCCTTCCCGAAGGCAGATTTGCTTAGATGGATATTTCTCGGCAATTTAACGATTAAAGAAGAAAATGAACCACTTTTAATTTGTTAGAATTTTGTGAGTTTTTATACTCTGTACTGAACATAACCTCGCTGTTCATTTTCCAAACTAGGGGTAGATTTTCCAAAATCGACTTGTACATAAGTGCAGTGCTGATAAGTAAGTCAGGCTGAGATATATATATAAATTCTAGTGAATAACTATAGCCTCATACAACTCTTTGAGTTTACGTATAGTAAGTGTGGAAAGAGTATCATTTGGCAATTATAAATAAAAAAAAAATTTGAAAAAAGACGCTTGGTGCATAACTATAGCCGCACTTAAAGAACATCAGACAATCGATCGACAAATGTGAAAAAAAATAATTTTTTAATTTATTTTAATAATGAGTATGAACTTCCTTAACTTTAATTTTTTTTTAAATTTTCTTCTTTCCATGCATTAATTATTTTAAATTTTAGCTTTTGGACATCTAAAAATATTTTGTTTTGGGTGAATATTTTTCGAACTAATAAAGCCCGCAATTTGTCATGTGCATTCAAAAACAATTTGCTGCTTTAAATAAATATTTCTTGGAACGTAGTCTTAAAGTAAAGCTTCCTATCTTTCCAAAAAGTATATTTACATTTTCGCAGCACAATTTTTGGCTGTTATACGGCATTTTCACATGGAGACTGCGTTCGAGACCACACAAAAAATGTTCTCATCGCCAGCCCAATCAATCAATCGACGACTTTTTATCCGCTATTATGCAAAGTTTTTTTAATCAGGTTTGGGGTTTGGATCAGGTGTTATTCACAGTTTTAAAATGCTAGAAAAATATACGTTTATTTTTTATTAAAATTCCTTGATCTTTCTTTTTGGATAGAGTACATAATATGCGAGCTCACAAAGCAAAACTCCCGTCTTCAATCTTTCAATCGCATTTTTACAGGGGACTAAGCCAAGCAGAAATTGTTTTAATTGAAGGATAGAGGGCGGCAGGGGTTGTTGTTTTAATTTCCACTTCGTAAAGTCGCTTGGTTTCCTTTTCCATTTTAATTATTATGCGCAACCCATCAAATGGCATTCATTTGTCGGGGGGGTGTTAGCACGCTTGGCGACAAAGCTTCACAAAGAAAGCAGGTAGAAGTAGTGCTTGAAGAAGGCACGTTATTTCCTTATTTTGCAAAATTATTTTATAAATTATTAAGCATAATTTAACTTATTTTATTTATCAACAATAAATACTTCGTAATGATTGACGCAGTTCGATTCCTAGTACCCGAAATAGTGGTAATGTCTTTCAAATTGGAAAATTCTTTTTTCGATTTGCACAGGACTATTATCCCTGTGTTCTGCAAATCGCTTTCGACCCAAAAACGACCCAATTCCCATACGATTTGGGTCGAAAGCGATTTGTAGAACACACGGGTATAATTGACTTTTCCATGCTTTAAAAAATTTTGAAAATTATTTTTGGATCCATATTCTGCAAAGTAGATATCCTAGCCTTACAATTGTTAATGTAAAGCACTGTGATATAGACCGGGCATACGAATACACCCACACATACACAGTAACCGACAATAACCAAGCTTTTCTAAATCTTGTTTGCTCCGATTTGCTTTTTAATTTTACAATATGTTTTTATATGTGAATTTGTCTTAATTTTTCCCCATTTCTTTCCAGTAAACTATTGTCACTTCGCCAGCCAACTGACACCCGTTTTAAAAAATCCCGTGGCACACGTACCTCTTCAACTGCCGAAGTTAAACCCCCAGGTCCCATGTTTGCTACCATCCGCATATGTTTCTTTCAACCCATTTGTCAACGTAACGAATTTTTAGACCTTTACAACGAATCGTTATTAAAAAGATCCAAATTGCGTCGCTGTTACGACATTGAATTCCTCTATGAGGGCGAAGATGATCACGATGTGGTGCTGGAGTTGTACCGAGCTTATGATAATCTTATATGCGATATTATAGCGTTTATCGTGAAACGTGATGTGAGATCGGTGGAGGAGAGACGTGATTATTTTTGCTGTCAATTGGGTAATCTAAGTAATCTGCTGATGAAACTATGTGGTTCAGATTTCAATATACGCATGCCCACCAAGACTAATATAGAGTTTCGAGTAGGTGTAGAGGGAATCAAAAATTTATATTACTAAAAAAAAGTTTTTCTCTATAGGAAATGCTTACTCATATGTACAAAGAGCTTATAGAACGCATTGGACGTCAGCTGAATAATTGTAGTTGGGAAAATATTTCCAGTTCTGTGATCAACTATGAGAGTGAGCAACAGCGTATAATTGTTATGATAGAGGAAATGCGTTGGATGTGCATCATTGGCGAGTTTGAGATGGCTAATCAGTTGTATGAAGATTTGAAGAGGAATAATACCAACAAAATGCTGTTCAATTTCTATATGTTTCTGAATAGTGTGGAGAATTTGAACTTACAGGCGGCCTCACAGTATTTTCTTAAGCGCAAGGATTGCGACTGGGGTGGAGAATATTTTCCGTGAGTTTGTCATATAAATTCACTTATTCAAAAAGTGTGACCGTATATGGCTATATAAAAAAACCAAAGGAATTTATTTGTTCATCCATCGTTGAAAAACCGTCTTTGACGGCATTTTTAGCGAATTTTACATAACTTTTAATTTCTTTTTCCAGTTCATTCATCAAGCTCTACCTTGACTACATGCTGGACCTACATTCGGAGGATGAGGAGAAAGTAGAAAATGCCTTTGCCCAAATGATGGATAAGTTGCGTGCATTTGTCAACAAAAATCATTTAGATATGGACGGTTGGGTGCTCTTGCATTGCTATTACAAGAATAACAATTATATGCCTGGAATGGAATATACACGCTGGAAATATGAGAATCTTTATCAAGTGCCACGCAAAAATCTAGCCTATACTCCTCGCTCCCTCTACGAATTGTTCTTGCCCAATGATTTCGATATGAAAAGCGGTTGCAGCATTATGAGTAGCAAATTCTTTTTGGTTTTCAAATTATTTGCTCGATTGGGTGTTTATGGTTTTGCGGAAATTGTATTTGCAGAAATAGCTCAAGATTTTACCGCAACTGAAACGTATTTAATTACCACCGTATTGAAGGTGCTGCAAATGAAAATAGATGTGGATTTTAAGTTAAGGAATTTTCCCACGGACCAAAGTGATAAAGGCAGACTTATGGTAAGTTCAGAGGCCAGAACACAAAATATTATGTTTAAAAAAATAAATTACGCTTTTAATATTAATGGAGTCACGTATTAGTTTCTTCAACGACGAGATGCAATCTAAAGCTTTCACATGTTCTTTAATTCAAAATTAAAAGAGTGAAGAAAAAAATAAAAAACTAAAATAAAATTAAGTAAAAACTGATGCTTCACAAAAGCAGGGGAAAAAAAACAAAAAAAAGAATAAAAAAATGTTTTTGTTAGAATATGAGATGGATAAAATCGGGCAAAAACCAATTAAACTAACGCAGATATAGAAGATCAAAGATTGCTTAAAAGTGTAGCCCAAGCCATGAGAATCTGCCAAATTTATACTTCACGGAACAAAATATCTTTGATGTTTAGCTCGCCTTAATCACCTCACAACAAAAAACACTTAAAGCAAAGGGCAAAGCCCACATAAAAAAATATTAAATGATTTCAAATAGTTCTGTGAAAATTGGGCCAATGTCGGATGATTATACTGTATAGCTGCCAAAGAACCGATCAGTCGGAAAATGGGTCTAAATGGAAAACTTTTTCTTATGTCAAATTTAGAAGTTCACAAACAGATTCTTAACAATTTTTACACTTGTATATTAATGTTGCCCAAAAGTTAACGTATTGAAATATATACTGTAGAGGTCATAGTGAAAAATACTTGTTTGTGTTTGTTAAACTCTGCAATTATGAATATTTTCCGCAAAATTTGGTCTAACTGAGATGACTATATCCTATTGCTGCCATAGAACCGATCGGTCCAAAAATATGTCTTACTGAGAAAACTAATTTGTTTTTAATGGAAACGTGATCAAATTTCAAAGCCTACAAACAGATTCTTAACTTAACTTTAAATTTATCAAAATCTACCATCGGTATCTAGGGTACAGATCGGTAAATAAGTAAGAGCGAGCTTTAGCAAGTGTGTTCAAACTTCGGCACAGACGAAGTAAGCTTTGCCTTCTCGTTATGTCCGACAATTAGGTCTACGGTTTACTATGCGAATTAGTAAAAATATTTCTAAGAAAACAAAAATAGAATACTAAAATTACAAATTTTTATTTAGGATACCAAAAATATGGAAATTAAAAGTCAGATATAAAATTTTTTTTTTTTTTTAATTTTATTATTCCTTAAATATATAATTTTTTTACGTTTCTTTTTTTGAATTTTTTTTTTTGAATTTTTTAACTACTAAATTTTGTTTCATTGTTTTATTTTTCTAGCATTTTTTTTGGTTTCTTGTTCCCAATTTTTTTTCCCCATTATTAAAAAAAACTAAAAATCGGTTTGGTTGATTATTATTCCATTTATAAGATAATTTTTCAGTTTTCATCTTAAAAACTTTTCATTCATATAACCACTACACACACATGTTAAACAATAATCACATAATAATTCAACACTTCAGCGATATATCTATGTGGGCTGTAGGAGTAGGCGGTCCGGTCTGAAAATTTAGCCTGTCCATTAGACGGACCGTTCCCAGTATAAAAAAATTAGTCATTTATTTGTCCAGCATACATTCCATTCTGCGCAGTGCTCTAAAGAACGTCGATAAAATTTTGCTACTTATGAATAGTTTACATATTGTTGAAATGTTTTTATTTTCTTTCGTACGTTCCCAATTTCTGCTCCCCATAATAAAACACAATTTCTCGGTTTTTGAATCCATATACGCGCGTAACGCGCCAGTCAAGTAAATGCTGTTTAATACTAGAATTTCCTGCATTCCGATTTGTCTCAAATAATTTTGAAAATTTTTGACAACTCAAAAGTTACTTTGATAAATTATTAAAATGAAAAAGGGAAAGTCCTCGGCGGCACCTTATCCTATAATATATTGAGATTTGGTTTTTTATTACGTAAACTATAAAATTTTGTGAATTTTTTTGAGCCGTGGAAATTAAAGCTGTCCCAATTTTTGAAATTGCAATCGATATAATTGTGCTTCAATTTCAATATTAGTTCTGCTAGGAAGTTTTTTTAATTTAATTTCCTTTTGCCAAATTTTATCTCTATTTTCAGCACTATTATCAAGCCCATGTCAATGGCAATGCGGAATACTCACGTGGACGTTTCGATGAGGCAATTGTGCACTATAAAATTCTTTTAGGCATAACTGAACCAGACTGGAAGCTGATTTTCCAATTGAGTTTCATACGCCTGGCACGTTTGGCTTTTGAAAATGGTGACTACGAGCTGGCCAGTCAGGCCTATGATATCTGTTTGCCGGCAGATGAGAATAAGAAGAATTTTATGGTCAATTATGGCAAGGGATTGTCTCTCTATTATGTAAGCAAATGAACTGACATGTGTAACCATAAATTGCAACACAGATTCTTTTTGATTTCTTCCAGTTGAATCGTTTGGAAGATGCCATTGTTTACTTTGCACGCTGCACAGAAGTGGATGTATTTATGCCCGATGTGTGGGGTTATTTGGCTATTATTAATTTGCGTTTGAATCGAAATAAACGTGCGCTGGATTGCTGGAAAATGGCCAAAATGGTTAGTCTACCTTTTCTCTCTCTCTCTCATCACATAATATTTAAATTCTTATGTTACAGCACCCCGAAATACCTTTAAATGGCCATATCTATGAGGAATTGTCCAAAATCAAATATTCTGACATTCATTTGCTCGTAGACGATGATGGTAATCCGGCTGAGGTTATGTCCAAAATGGATTTTATTGACTAGGAAATTGTGTTAAGATAAATGAAATTTTTGCATTAAGTTGAGTGGCTTAAAATTGCACGTTTTACCTTAATGAAGATTAGCTAAGTATGTGTGTGCCCACATATGATATGTTTACAAGGTTTTTTGGGCCTTGTCCGGGACGTCAAGCACGCACTTGTCAAAAATGTAGCCGCAAAGCAGCAGCACGTATCACCATAACAACAACAACAAGCAGCAACAACAACAACTATGCAGTTTTGGCCAAGGTTAAACTAACAAACAACACCAACTACCACAACCAGCGAGACACGTACTTAAACCCTTTTGCCAAACACTCGACTCAGAACAGGTGTGTGGTGTGTGTGTGCTTGTGTGTGCGTAGTGTAGTGGAAATGTGTGCTCTCAAAAAGAGGGTACAATGACTTTGGTGTTCATTTTGTTAACAAATGATGGGCCATTTAAGCCCTGTTTTAAAGATATATAGGTAAGCAGACATTAAGTTTATCAGGCCTGTTCCGGGTTTCTCTTAAGTGAAATCGATTGTGTTATATGCTCACTTTTCTAATAAAATTTCTAGGTAATCGTTATTAATCCTAAAATTTTTAATTACTTTTATTTTCACGAATTCGGGTACAAAAATTTGATCTAAAAGTGGGAAATTCCAACCCCAAGGGAGAGAAAATTAACGAATTTTAGGAAAAAATTTGAAAAAATAGTACGGAAAACATTTAGAAATCTGCTTCCTGATTGGAAAATGCTTAGGATTAGTTTAAGGCATAACTTTATTTTAAATAAAGCAAGGCTCGAAAATTTTAGGAGGTTCGGTTCGGAGGTTCGAACCCATGAAGAACCCTTGGGTTCGGTTCGCGGACCAATTTCTTTAACCCCTGAACCCCAGGTTTTAGTTCGAACCTTGGTTCATTTGAGCAAAAATTAATTGTGTTTAATTTATATGTTTTAACGGGTTTCCAAGGAATTAAATTAAAACACATTTGTAAA
The DNA here is from genome assembly GCA_018904225.1 of Lordiphosa mommai. Lineage (NCBI taxonomy): Eukaryota > Metazoa > Arthropoda > Insecta > Diptera > Drosophilidae > Lordiphosa > Lordiphosa mommai. Next base: position 153,977 of record JAEIFT010000461.1, read on the forward strand.
AATTATAATTAAAATAGAACACTTAAATAGAAATATAATTTTTCTGACTGACATGTTGTCTCTTGCTGTAAGAGAAGTCAGAGCAGTCCTAAATACACTTCCAACAGACCATCGGGATATCGAGGGCAGCTGCGAAGCAAAGAAACTCACGAGGTAAATCACTACCGCCAATCTCCTGCCCGCTAGGGAGAAAGTAGGTGTGCTTATGGCAACGTGTAGGCTTATTCTCCGAAATATTTTAGAGCTTAAAGCAAACTGGAAATGGCAAACGCTCTTAACCTGTAGCATCACAAGGTAGATATAGTCAACCCGATGCGCAAAGCGCTCAACAGACCTATGCAGACTTAGGTCCATAAGTGGGCACTTGCTTATCGCTACGACTAGACAAGGAAGACGGACTCTTTCTCCGTCTCCCACTTCTTCGACGGAGACAAAAACATCTTGGCTCTCATTTTCTAATAGACGTCTCTGATTCCGCTGAAACATAGACATATATCTGGTTTCATCCAAGCCTTCTTAATGTCTCGTAGTTAATCTCACTATTCACACACATTTTGGAATGAAGCGTAGAAGGAATTGACAGTTAGTTGTCCATGTGCCACAACATAAATCTTCAATCAAAAAATCTTTATGGCCATAATGTGGTGGGTGAACCGCTCTAATTTAACTATTCCCACTATAGCTTAAGTTAATAGGCATTATATCTTCCTGAAGATGCTTGTCTAGCTTTTAGATTACAATGAAACAAACTTAAGTCTTGAAAATGCTCGTTCATCTGGTAACTGCAGTAACTGGAGGACAATTTTCGAGGACATTGACGGATTTTATATTTGTACAATGTTTTTTACTGCTCTCATAATCTTCTGGTTTTTGTAGTCCGAAGTCATTCAAAGTCTTATTGTGAGTTCTGCCATTTAGAATTTGACTCGTTGGAAAAATGACTTTATGTTGCGAACCGAACTTTTTTTGTGAAATAAAAAGTTAGGTTCAGGGTTCAGGCAAAAGGTTCATAGTTCATGGTCCGGTCTTTGGGCAATCCAAAAAGGCCGAAACGAACCGGTTCTCAAGGGTTTGAATTTAAGATCTGAAATTCGGTTGAGCAAAAGAAATATAAATATATTGGGTGTGCAAGTAAGTTTTTAAGAATTAAAAACAGATGTCAACTCCCATGTCAAGTTGCAACGGGCTTCTTGTGTGTAAGGAATTTCAAGTCAACGAGTCATCAATAAAAAACATTTTATTAATATGTAAGCAGCAATTTTTTGTTAAGTCAACTTTAGTGTTTACAAAACCTCATTAGCTGGAAGCATTGCAATTTTGCTACCATCTGAAAAAAGTGGAGTAGAAAGTCATCGGGCCACCAACATTTGTGGAAGTCAAAGTGGAGGTCATTTTGCCAAGCCCAAGAAGAGTCTTTACAGACTGCAAAGTTTACGATTAAAGCGAGCGGCGATGGCGGAAAAGAAACGCCGGCTTTGATCTTTCAACATGAGATAAATTAAACAAATATTGTGAACTTCTTGAACTTAGAACTATGATTTAACGAGCTTGATGTTGCGATCTGGCATCGAGTCATCACTACGTCGCACTTTTTCCGCGTTACAGCCCGACACAAAAAACACACTTATATATGGGCATTTTCCTTATGTCGAACGGGACCGTCGAACACTTTTGAAGTGAAAAAAAATCAAGACAGATTTTTGTGTAAACAGAAGGCTTTACTTATGGGTGCTAAGGTTGATTTTTGACATTTTTTACTTTTCTAGACAATTGCAAAAATCTTAGACATTCGCACGGGACAAACACAGAAGTAGTTTTCGTGACCAACAATTGAAAAATCGTTTTCAGCGAAGCCTGAGGCAATATTTCAATGTGTTCAATTTTAGAATGTTGTACATTGATGTCATTAAAAATGGTTTTGATTTTACCCAAAAAAACGCTATCCTTTTTTTAAAATTAAATTTTAAAGCCTTTTGGCGCAACTGCACTGGAATTTTTTCCATCATAAACATTAAATAAGATATTTATTTTTTTATTCTAATTCTTTGGTACAGAACGATATTTTTCTCAAAACTACAACTGATTTTGAAGGACCTTTAATAAGGGGAATGTGATTGAGTTAAATGGAATCAAAGATGCTTCATCGCAAAAAGAAGAAGAAACGGTAAATGTTTCATTTTCCATATTGAAAATCGTAAAAAAATGTAAAAACATTTGTGATGGTCAAAAATCGCAAACTATTGAATATTCAAACTATTAAGTTTTGTTTTTTGGAAACTGATAAGTTGGTTTTTATACCTTAGTTGCAAATTAAACAGAAAGGAAGCTTCTCACCCCTAAGTATTTACTGAAAATCAACCAATAACTTTATGTCGCACGCAGATAAGTTGGTTTCAATTTTTGCACCCCCTCCCCCCCATAAAGCTCATCCCCCTTCAAAATAGATTGTTCACCTTCTACCTTTATCATCATTACTCCGTCTATCGTGCGTAAAGTTCCCCCGCTTTGCCTTCTCCCCTTTTTAACACTCTCACGTCTAGAGTAAAGTTCCCCCCCGCATTTGAAAAACAATCTCCGAAGATATCGAACTCCTTTACCCGCTATTAGAGTGCCACCCCCTTAAAAAACTTCCGCGCGGAAAGCAAACCGGTTCTCAACCGAACCGAACTGAAACAAACCGTACCGAACCGCTTATTTGAGCTTGTAAACCCAAAAAAAAAAACGAACCAGTGTTATATCAAAAGTCTGAATCGAACAGAAAACCGCCTAAAAACGGTTCGGTTCGGTTCAGTTTATCCATGAATTTAATAATGCAAGCACTACGATATTTTACCTTAAAATTTAGCAAATTTTTCTAAGGTAGTGTTTCCTTGATAATTTAAATTTAGCTTTTATATTGTCTATTTTACGTTTATAGAGAGATTATTATGCGTTCTTTTCCTTCAGAAAATAGAACAACGATTCCTTTTGCTAGGCTTTAGCTGGTAATCCATTATATAATCCGTTTTCGAAATGCTATGGTATATAATGATTTTTTTCTGGAACTTATGGACACCGCCTTTAAATTCGTCTTTTCGCATTAAGAACTTTTTTAATAAGATTAGATCAGCAAGGCAATTATTTTGATTTCTATCTAAATAATAAATAACGAAAATTTCAGGAATTTGACTCAGAATGAGGCAATGCAAAACCATCCTTAGATGTTGCTCGGAGACTTACCTATAACATTATCCCAATATCTAGAACTAACTATCTTTGCATGAACCCTTTCGTGTCCTCTGTTAATATTAAACAATCTTTATCGAGTGATCAGTTTCTATTCTAGGTATTTTCTCGCGTTATCCAAAGTAAATACGTGAATTGTGCCTCGTCTTTTAGTTTTTATTCAAGTTTTCTCAAAAGTGTTGCCTACTTTGTGGGGCCCGCATAGCGTATACGCCACATAAGTATATTCACAAATATATTGCCTACTTTGTGGGGCACGAATTAAGCATACGCCACATTATCACAAATGTGTTGCTAACTTTATGGGAAATTTTGCTTTATTTCGTTTATTTTCTTATTCCAATATTCAAACACCGAATTTAAGTCCGATATATAAAAACTCTCGCATTTCAGCAACACCGACATATGGATTAGATGTTTTTAGAAAGAACCGATTCCAAAAGCTCTAGCGATTTCAGTTAATTATGCATGCATTAAGATGTTGTATGTTAGATGTTGCTCAGTGTGATTAGCTTATTTGGATATAAGCAGTAGAGACCTGCACGAGTGATTACACGATGCCGGAATCATGAGTAAAAATACTAATTTTTACGATTACAGTTACTTTTTTTTTTAACATGTAATCATTTTCATGATTACGAGTAGTAATCGGCATCGTGGCACCGTACGATTATAATCGTGGAATCGTCAGAGAATAATCTAACAAAAAAACAATAATAATTAATATCGTTCAGTGGGTAACAGTACATAAATTTCCCGGTTTTATTTACGAATGACATGTTCGACAAGATTATCTGAAGAAGTCGCTATTTATTGCTTGTTTTTTTTTTTGACTAAATATTGATTAAAATCGACAGTTGGCCAAGTGTAAACTAATTTCATCATTTTTATCTGAAGAACTCGCGGAATGGCTTTAAAAAAAAAACTGTATTTTCTATTGCTATATTTTGGTGTGTCACAATCGTGTATATTCATTAAGTTTCTTTCTTGGGATGGTCCATCATGACCTTGCAAATCGCGTTTTTAATCAAAAATTAATATAATGCAGTCGTGAATTCTTCAGATCAAGGTGCACGAAAATGGTCTTCGCTGCGCATTCTTAAGCTAATCATATACTAATACTTTGGGCTGAATTTGGATCCATGCTATTATCTAAGCCGGACCCGATTTAAGCTGAAGGCATCTACAAAAGGGTTAATTTTTCGGAGTTATTAGATTTCCATACATAAACAATTTAGTAAGAGAATATACATTGGAATATTTTTTTATTTAGGTTTATGTGCATTTGTACAAAAAAATGTTTTAATTAATTTTACGTTGTGAGTGTAAGAATAGAACAGCATCCAAGTTTTCAGCCTTCAGATTTGTTCGCCGGTCTTCCAAGACTCGATTAGCCGAACTAAAGCAACTCTCACTAGATGCGCTAGATGCCGGTATACATAATATGTGTCTTGCTAACTTCTCAAGCAGGGGAAATTCTTTTCCATGTATCTTCCACCACTTTAAAATGTTTTGTTCTGGGTAGAAAGCATCTTTGTACATTTCAAGCTGGACATTTATAACGCTGTCAGAGTTTTGTCTGTTTGACACCTGAATATCTTTATATTCTAACATATCATCGTCTTCTATTATGTCATCGTCCATTTTTGATCAGATCTAGTAACAGAAGATAAAAGTGTCACTGAATTCCAAATACTTAAGATTTTATCATAGTTCAACTAAGATTCGATTCCAAGACCGTTTTTTGGAACTAAAATTAAATACCAAAATTTTCTGAGTGCAATTTCCAAAATAGAGTATTAAAATTCCCTGGCATAATTGTCAAGCTGTTCTTGTTAGTCTACTGTTTTTGTTTAGCCAACCAGCGAGTGTTGTAAAATCCGCTTTGACAGCTCGTATGCCTCAGTTTCATCCACCAAACTCACGCCCCACGTTTGGGCATGTGGGATGGGGGCGTGGGTTGGGCTGTTCTCTGCTGTTTTGCTTGTCTTGTTGGAACTCCAAACTACATACTATGCTAATGACGAGGCAGGAGCCTGGCCGTAGCCACTCAGCCACTCAACTGGGGGGCTTTCAGCTAGTTTAAGGCCAAACCCTTGGCACACACACACACAGATTGGCTTCATCATCAAAATGAAATTTGTGAGCAAACACACACACACATATAACGTATAACAACTTTGCCCAGGTACAGGTACAGAGGTACAGGTAAATGGTGCGCCTGCTCGTAATGTTTTAAAAAGTCTTTAAAAATGCGTTTTTAGTTTTTATACAACCCAGTTACTTGTTTATGCAAATACACTTATGTACTTATGCCATTCCATTACGGAAGCATTTGACGCTTTCCTCACGCCACAACAAAATCAATTAGACTCGAGGCATTTACATACATGCAATTGCAATTTAATGTGCTCCGCAAATGATATGGTTGTTATGCGCCCATTATGGCTGTTGTTGTTGTTATTGTTTGGTCTGAGGCCCAAAACACCATGTCATTAGCATTTGTACAATCAGACAATTTGGGTGTCCGACAAGTTTAAGTGCGGCAGTTTGGAGCAGGAGGAAATACTTAATACTTAGTTGTTATACTTAGGAAACAATTTAAATACTTTTCTCTATATCCAATTTCCGAATACTTGAATAAGACATTAATTTTCCTAACTAATCTTTTACTTCTTAAGAGCCCTTGCTATTATGATTCCTTATACACATTTAAAAACATTTTTCTTGGAATTTAGTATCAAAATATAATTTATTTGCTAGTATCAAAATATATCGCATCAGTTTAGTACTTTCGACTTTCCTTCAAAGTGGTTCCAATAGGAACGATTCCAATGGTTTGTGTACACACACTAAGGCAACTTCAATTAGTTTGCTATACACGACCGAAACTTTATCCACTTACTAGTTTTCTCGTAATTTATCTCAATTTTGTATTTGGTGTATGGCATATCAACGATTTTTGCATTTCAATGGCTGGCACGCTAAGAATACAGAAGTTGAAGAGGTTTTCCCCCATAAGTAAAGGTAACTTCTTATACTTACACGATAATATAATTGGTGACCCTCGCTTGATGTTAAATATTTTCTTTTATATTTTTTTTTTTTTTTTTTGGTTTTTTTATAAAATTACAAAATTTGCACTTTTCGCTTAAACTTAAAATGTTGGCCGAAAAAAATTTATTTCGAAATTTGTTTTTTTTTTTTTTTTTGGAATTTTTGTTGTGTTCTAGACGAATGCTCGTAAGCTACTGAATGTTTTAGTTAGGCGTACAAAGCACCAGCAAAATGACAAGTAGTCAAAGCCTATTTGGATGTGATAAATTTTGTTTTTTTTTTTTCAATTTTAATAGCCTTCTACGCCTATTAAAAAAAATCATGATTTTGCCCCTCAAAGTATGCAAACTTCATAATTCATATTGTGCATACAGATTTAGATTGCCGGACCAAAATAATAAGTCTTGAGGTTAAGCAATTCCTTCTAATATTGTATCAAACTTAAATACTTGCTCTTGCTAACATTTCCAAATTTCCCTGGCATCATCCATATACGCCCTCAAAGCTGACCCTGAACACACAGAGAAAAATATGACGTTCTAAAATCATGACCAAATGTTCATGATTTCGTTCCATTTTTCCGTTCATGAATTTTTAACTCAACTCAACCATCGTACAACAAATATAAGTAGCATCTTAGACATGTAGCAACGAAAGCGTGCAATGGTAGAGGGCGCTAAGATGCAGATCCGTTTGTGCGTTTGAGTGCAAGGTTAATGGTCCCGAGTTCGAATCCCAGACGGAGCAAATAGCTAACTAACACCCATCGTTTTTTCTTTGTTCTTCAAAAAGAAATAAATAAATCAAAGAGGGAATATATACGCTTTTCTGGTAAGGTTTTGGGGTGCGTGAACAGCAGAGAGGAGAGGAGGAGGAGCCTAAAAACCGTTGTAAGACTTGTGGTGTGGATGGGGGTGGCAACTGCTTTATATAATACACCAATCATATCATCCATCACACCTTTCCCGATGATTTACTGTGTTACTAAATTAAGCAAATTTTTTTTAAAAAATAAGAACAAAATTGTTCATGAAACATGCCCAAACAGTTCTTAAAACAAGCACAAAATGTTCACGAAACAAGCCCAAAAAATCCAAAATGAGAACAAAATGTTCATGAAAATCGTACCCAAATGTACATGATTTGAGAACAAACGTGTATGATAGACTTTCGTCAACGGATGTTCATGATTTTGGTACTTTTAGAACGGATTTTTTTCTCGGTGCATAAGTGCTTCTCAAGCAAGCTTTCTATCTGTGAATCGCTATTGAATCGCAACAAAATTGATCCATTTTTGAAGCGGATGATACGTAGTTTTTACTATATATATTTCTAGCCTAATAATAAAAACGCGAATATTTATGATCAAAAATGGTTTTATTGTTTTTTAAATTATTCTCCAGCAAGATTTATACACTTTTGTATGCGCTCAAACCAATTGTCGAAGCACTTTTTCCACTCCGATTGAGAGACACCTCCAAATCAAGGTTTTTGAACTCTTCAACAGCAGCTTCTGGCGACCAAAATCGTTGACCACGCATTTTTCCCTTGATATGCGGGAATAAAAAGAAGTCATTGGGTGCCAAGTCAGGGCTTTACAGCGGATGACCCATCAAAAATTTGTGAGCTGATGTGTGAGAGCTCGCATTGTCATGGTGCACAATGATCTGTCTTCTCTTGTGCGTTTTTCGAATTTCTCCAAAGACTTCAGGCAAACAAATTGTGTTGTACCACTCAGAATTGACCGTCCTACGTTGCTCAAGCGGAACAGTCGCCACATGACCAGTTTAACCGAAGAAACAGGCGACCATTTGCTTCGAAGTGCTTCTTCCACGAACGACTTTCGTTGGATTTGGCTCGCCTACGAAGACCCACACGGTCGATTGCTGTTTTGTTTCGGGCTCATAAGCATAGATCCATGATTCGTCACCTGTAACGATCTTATAAACGTCTTTTGAAACACCGCGATTATATTTTTTCAAAATTTCTTTGCACCAATCCACACGAGCCTTTTTTTTGAGCGATTGTCAAATTGTGCGGGATCCAACGAGAACAAACCTTTTTTGCCCAGGTGTTCATGCAATATCGAATGTATGCTGGTGGAAGAAATGCCCAAGGATGCCTCTATCTCACGGTATGTCACATGATGATCTTGCATTATCAGTTCACGCACGGCATCAATGTTTTCTGGCACAACGACTGTTTTTGGACGACCTTCACGACCTTCGTCTTCGAGCAAGCGTCGCCCGCGATTGAATTCATTAAACCAATTTTTCACAGTGCTAAAGGATGGTGCTTTATCGTCATACAAAGATTTCAATTTATCGTTGCACTCTTGTCGTGATAATCCACGTCGAAAGTTGTGAAAAATAATTGCACGAAAATGTTCACGAGTTAATTCCATTTTTCTGCCAAGGTAAGTTTTTGATTAATCGTTAATCGATATCAAACGTGGTCACACATGAAAGAGTTGTATGGAGCTTTTATCGATAAAAGTCCAAACTTTTTTGGGAAAAGGCCAATTGGTCCTAAACTGGCTAGAAGTGACCTAGGACGTATTTAGCTTAGCATACTTTTAGACAGCCAAAATCAGTCAGACATTTTGTAAATTTTAACTCACGCATTCAAAATGGTATATCTTCGTTTAAAAAAAAAAACACAAAATTATCTGGGATAATTTATTAGAAAGCTAAGGAATAGTACTTTACGATAATACCAAGAAGAGTCGAAACAAACGAATTGGTTGACCACAAAACATGCCTTTCAGTGGTCCAAATTGGCACTTTTACCAACTATAGGCTTTAATTACAAAATATCCATGATGATTTAACGGAAGTTAGGATATATTTGTGAGTGTAATCAGTTTGATGACTTTTTACGTTAAGTTGTGTTTTGTGGTTTTGAAAATTCAATTTCGAAATTGCTTTCAATTCCAAACATGCTCAACGCACTCCTCTAAAATATGATACAAAATCAATTTCACCAGCTACACACGCACAAACTGACCCAATTTCTAGCCCCTCCCTCCACCCAAAAAAAAACAACATGCAAAAAAAAGAGAGAGGAACCAACAAACTGGGGAAACTAACCTCAAGCTATTTCTAATCAAAATATGCGACTAAACGTGAGCAAGAACCGGCTCGTACTATATGCAAATACCATGGAAAGTAGCGCAAAACTCAAAAGCAGCTCAACCTAATACCAAAATAGCTGAGCTTGGCAAAAAAGCCAGAAAGCCACAAAAACCGCACATATCTTCATCTCCTTACACACACACACACATTTGCAAAATATTAGGCACTCGAAAAAAGATTGTTAAATAATATTCGGTGAAAAAAAAAAACGTAAACTAACAGCTGCCCGAAAGTATGCAAAAGATTTTCCATGGAATTAAGTTGGCTACAGCAGCTAACGTGAAATTTACACCGTATGCAGGGAGGGAACATGAAAATTTCATTTGAAATTGAATATGAAAAAAGCTTCCCATGCGACAGCTGCTGCAATTGACAATTATTATTATTGTCAGTGCGAATGAAAAGCCGCCGCGGCGGCGGCGGGTCCTGTGACTGCCTTTCGTATTCATAACACAAAGCGCCAAAATGCGAGACGAGGCGAAGCGGGGCGGGGGCGTGGAGGCTTCAATAAAATTCAATGGTCGCATTAAAATCATTTAAATTCTATTGTTTTTGTTTTTCTTACTTTACGACTGTCAACTCCAAGCCCACACACGCACTCACGCACACACACGCATGAGGGGCGACAAATGCCGCATAAGCTGTTTTCGTTACGGCTTTGGCGATATCAGCAAATGCATATTTAATGGCTTACGCGACAGCGTATGAGCAATATGATATGCGATATGCCCTGCCATTGGTGAGATTTTTTGCGATTTGTGTCAATGGCCTTTAAAAGGCAACGTAACTGAATGGTAATTAAGGTACGCGTAATATGGATATATCCAGTTTTTTTTTTTTTTAATTTAATTTTGCAAATTTGCATTACAAAATTTTTGACACTTACAATTTGATGAGGGAAATATATATGGGCTGAGAATTTTATTATTTTTTCCAATGGACATAACAAACTTGGCAGGAAAATCCCTATGAAAAATATTCTAAAGGTTAGTTATTGAGATATTATACATCATTTTTATCAAAAGGTTCCTCCATTTAAGCGATAAGCGTCTTCGTGGCTACATACTACACAACTGGCGCCAACAGTTTAGAATGGTTAAATATTTCCCTTTTTCTTAATTTTAAATATGACTTTAAATTTAAGTAACATACGAACGGCACTTTAAACAGTCATTACATCGTTACTTAAGCGAACTGACCAAACTGTTTTTCTGTGATAATTGCCGATTTAAATTATTCGTTTTTTTACTTTTGTGTATTTTTATTTTAAGTGTTACATGACATTTTATGCCTGGAATACCGTACAGTCCTTACACTTGATTGAAAATAATTTCAAAAGGCTTTGTTCCACTATATTTATGAGGAAGATGTTTCACTTAGATCGCCATGTGCAAAAATATGCGTTCGAAAGTAACGTACGTAGCTCGGGAAATACCCATATGCCAATGTTAAGTTAAAAGAACATAGAAATATCGCCAAAAATATTCCAAAAATATATTCGATATGCGATATGCGTATGTAAAATATCCTATATTGATATATCGTTTTTTCAATAAAAATATCGATATTTGATAATGACATTCAGAGCGCCTAGAAAAATATATTATGTAACCTATCGAAGTGCCTGAATATCCGACAGAAATAATAAAGTGACTTCGATTAAAGTTGGCTATCCGCATTATTAATTACATTTAAGCTAAAAACATTTTACAAAAAGAACTGGTTCAGGTGGAAATTCTGAATCAAGCTATTTAAAAAGCCTGTCAGATTTTGTTATAGTAAGAAACAACATTAGGTGTCAAGTCGGGACTGTAGGCGCATAACTTAAATTTTTGGAATTATAGTACAAATTAAGCATAATTTTTAGGAATAACAGAAAAATCTAAAAAATTTCGATTAAATAAAATTTACGATTTAGAAATTAAGATTAATAAATTAAAAATAAGGAATATGAAAATGAATCAAATTTCGGATCACTAAAATTTGAAAAAAAAATTTAGAAAAAAATTAGAAAAACATAAATTGGAAAAACTGTTAAAAAAAGTAGCAGGCTTTGATGTATGCTCATCCAGCGACTTTTATATTCTTAACCAAAAAATGAAAGAACAAGCATAATCGAACTAACCTTGACTGCCCGTTTGCTCAGTACCTCTTCTCTGCCAGCAAAGGCAGCGTTTTGAACGGTATGAGTTCGACATGAACGGTACCGTGTATGATGTGGCCTACTAATTTGTACTTTTCGCAGCCTCAGTTCGACCCAATTGTCGCTCTCAAACCATCGAATGTCAGTGTTTTTTTCTCTCTCGAACAATCGAACGTCAGCGTCGCAACCAAGCTATTTTTTTGGTGTGAGCTCCTTGTTTCTGTTATTCATCTTGATCATGCATATCGCACTCTGTAGGGCGCTTGATCACTTCGATTTTTGTTTAATTTATTTATTATTTTTTTGAATTGTCAATTCATAATGTTTTTTCCATTTTTTATTTCTTCATTTTAGTTGTCCTACTTTGGATTTACTAATTTTAAATTTTCAAAAATTTTTTTTTTTTCCAATTTTTGATTTCCTAATTTTATTTATCCAAGCTATCGGATTTCCTCATTATAATTTTTCCACTTTTTTTTTTTTTTTTTTTTTTTGATTATTTTATTGTTTTTTTTCCTCGGTTTCTTTTTTTTTTGTGCAATATTTTTCCATTTTGGTCTGACTTCATATTGGGAACCAATTACTATATATATTGTCTTATATTTGTTAAATGTATTTCTGTAAATTGTATTTTGTGCTTTTCTCAAAAAAAAAAAAAAAAAAAAAAAATCACCTCACTGTAAATAATAACTTACTTTCTTCCAATTTTGTCCAAAATATAATTATGTTCAAGTGTTATTCAAAGTGTTCGTTCCAAAATGGGTTTCCCCTTTTTGTCTAATTTTCGGGGGCTAAGAGATGATTGGGAGTTGAAAACAAATCTTAAGTAGTTTTTGTTTTGTTTTTATTTTATATTAAAAACATTTAATTTTGGAAAAAGGCATGGCTTATAAAAAAATGTAAACTATAAAATAAAATTACGTATCCGCAATGTGTGCTCATATGGGCGGCAATGGAAGTCTAGGACGGATTGGTTTAAAAAAATTTCTGTTAAGATTGTCTGTAAAGAAGATTTTGCTTTTCAAAATAAAACTGTTTAATCTCACCTGGTCACACTTAAAGCAACCTAAACTTAAAATATGAGCAGCGACTCACGTAAAAGCTTTGCCCAACATTTTCTAGTTTTTTGCACAATTTTCAAACCACTTTTTTTGGCTGCGATAAGCGGAATGTCTAAAACTTTTCATGTCGCTTAAAAGTCATAAATGGCAAAACAACAAGAAAAACCCTTTCCACCAGGCAGCCTGGCCTGGCCTGGCAGGTGGTAACCTCTGATGTGCCGATGTTTGCAAATTCACAACTTCAAAAAAAAAAGTGCGAGAAACGCGCGTTGAGTACGCGCGCACAGCACGCAGAAAAAGGAAAGGAGAACGGGTTTGTTTTGGGCCTGCCAAGGATATGAGGATATAAGGGATATGACTTGTTTGCATAATGCCAAATTCATATGCCTGTAACCAAGGAACAAAAAAAAAAAAAAAAAAATACAAAATAAATAGAAAAGAAAAGAAAAATTTTGTGCTGACGGCAAGAGGATTTCAACTTTTGTCGCCTTGATTTGTTTGTAAGGGGAAGGGTAAGCGGAAAATCCTCTTTATTTTTTCACTTGTCGTATTTATAAATTATTTAAAGTTGTCCCCCCCTTGAAGTATGTCAGGGCAAGCGGCAGCCATCATTGACCTCATGACCTCAAAACATACACACTCACATATATATGACACGACCAAACCATAAACAGTGGCTAAACAAGGTGCTTAAATTATGCCACAAGATCTCACAGCCGGCTGTAAATAACAAGCTGGACCCCAGCCCAGCGTTTCCGTCGCATCTGCATTCATATTTATGGGCGTCTATCTCTCTCTCTGTGTAGTGTGTGGTACGCTGTTGACATGGCCATGCGTCGCCTGCCACAAAATGTAGCCACATTTGTGCCCCTTAGCGCCTCCTTGTGCTTCCTTCAGCCTGGTGGGGGGGGGGGGCTTGTTGCTAGTTGTTGGTCGCATGGTTGGCTGACTTTGGTTTTGAGCAATCAACGAGCGCGGGTGTTGTGTGTGTGTGTGTGTGTTTACTTAACTGCCAGCTCATATATATGAATATCTAGGTGGACATTTAGCCATTTTATGACCACATATTTGAGGTATGAGCAATGGGTTAACTAATTTAACAAGAACTAAAATTTATTTGATTTAACGTTGCAATTTTTTTTGAAAATTAAACTTGACAGAAAAGTTTCCACACATAAAACAAGTAAAAAAGTCGGTCAAGCCCGACTGTAATATACTCTGTACCTGTTTGTATATAACTAATAACTTTAAAGTGTGGGGTCACACAATATGTGCAAGTGCTGCCCATCACGATTACGGGCAGTGCTGCCCAGCGTAATTATTTGATTTGCTTAAAATTCGAATATCGTTCATCTGATCTGGAAACGGTGTATGGTGGATCGATAAGTAATGACGATTAAAATATATCCCTAAAAGGTTCAAACAATCTGTCTTTAAAATTGTGGAAGATATTCGATTTTGTTTAAATTGTGGGGGTGGCAACTCTGCCATCGTTCATCTGATCGGAAAACAATGTATGGGGGCTCGATAGGTAATGACGAGTAGAATATATGTCTAGAAGGTTCGATCAACCTAACTCCAAAATTGCGGGATATTTGAGGTGTTTTTCAAATTGCGGGGGTGGCAACTCTGCCATCGTTCATCTGATCGGAAAACAATGTATGGGGGCTCGATAAGTAATGACGAGTAGAATATATGTCTAGAAGGTTCGATCAACCTAACTCCAAAATTGCGGATTATTTGAGGTGTTTTTAAAATTGCGGGGGTGGCAACTCTACCATCGTTCATCTGATCGGAAAACAGATGTATGGGGGCTCGATAAGTAATGATGAGTAGAATATATGTCTAGAAGGTTCGATCAACCTAACTCCAAAATTGCGGGATATTTGAGGTGTTTTTCAAATTGCGGGGGTGGCAACTCTGCCATCGTTCATCTGATCGGAAAACGAAGTATGGGGGCTCGATAAGTAATGACGAGTAGAATATATGTCTAGAAGGTTCGATCAACCTAACTCCAAAATTGCGGGATATTTGAGGTGTTTTTCAAATTGCGGGGGTGGCAACTCTACCATCGTTCATCTGATCGGAAAACGATGTATGGGGGCTCGATAAGTAATGACGAGTAGAATATATGTCTGGAAGGTTCGATCAACCTAACTCCAAAATTGCGGGATATTTGAGGTGTTTTTCAAATTGCCGGGGTGGCAACTCTGCCATCGTTCATCTGATCGGAAAACAATGTATGGGGGCTCGATAAGTAATGACGAGTAGAATATATGTCTGGAAGGTTCGATCAACCTAACTCCAAAATTGCGGGATATTTGAAATGTTTTTCAAATTGCCGGGGTGGCAACTCTGCCATCGTTCATCTGATCGGAAAACGATGTATGGGGGCTCGATAGGTAATGATGAGTAGAATATATGTCTAAAAGGTTCAAACAACCTAACCCCAAAATTGTGGAAGATATTTAGTTTTTTTTTAATTTGCGGGGGAGGCAGGGGGCGTGGCAAAATAAAAAACTAAATATAGGTTCCATACACCTCAAATCTCTATCTCTTACCATCTCTGAGATCTCAGCGTTCATACGGACAGACGGACATGTCTATATCGACTCGGCTGTTGATGCTGATCAAGAATATATATACTTTATAGGGTCGGAGATGCTTCCTTCTGGCTGTTACATACATTTGCACAAACCCAATATACTCTTTGTACCTTCGGTACAGAGTATAAAAATTAACACTTGACCCGTAACTTTTGTACAAAAATGCACAAAGTGCTCGAGTGAGCGGGACAGCTGAAAAAATATTGCAAATTTATACGCGATGCTTGGGGGCGCTGCTCTGTGCGTAAAAGTTATGCCATATATTGCATTTAAAACAAGCTCGAGTTTTTAAAATTATTATTATTATTTTAATATGGGTCAGAGGTCAGCACAGAGTAAATGAAATTTGCATGGCAAACGTTTCTCGGCAAGACACAAAAACTTGGAGTGCAACGTTGGCAAGTTTAATATAACTTAATCCTGCAGAGTGTGTGTGTGTGTGTGTGTGTGAGTTTCTTGTAACTTACGAATTATGGCGTTAATACCACTGTGTGCTTAGGAGCCCGCTGTGTGTGTGTGTGTTTGCCACTTTGGCAAGTTGACTTTGGGGATCATCATTAGAGCAAAATTCCCTGTAGAAGTGGATGTGCTTCTCTTTGCATTGCTTTGCTTGCAACTTGCGGTTTGAGTTTTGCATCAACGTGTGGAGCTTAAAATATGCCCATGAAATGCAGCCAAAAAGGATTTATTTATTGAGTGAGAATATTAATTATAATTATTTTGCTCAAGGCAGAAATCTAAGAAAATTTCTCTATGAATTCAAAACTTAATTAAACTCAACAGGGAGAAATCTAGTTGCTAATTATCAGATGTAATTAATATTGGTTGTGCAAAAGTTGGCATATTTAGCATTAAATTGAG